>CM044013.1:68435436-68947936 GCA_024085815.1 Flaveria linearis | reverse complement strand
TTAATCTCAAAAATTGATTAAGAATGTTGATGTTTCAGATTATTTTTTACTCTTTTTAGTTTTAAAAGTATTTTAATTTAACTTTTTCTATAAATATAGATTATTTTCTAAACACTTTAATCCAATGATTCCAAATAAATATAAATATTTTAATATTTCTAATACTTAGTTTTGAATACAGAAATGTAATAAAGTCTTTTTGTCATATCATTTAATGATTCAAATCAATCATACTCTATTATCTATTTAACAAAATTCTTAATTAAAAAAAACAATATTTTTCATTATCGTTACCAATTAATATATATGTTATTAAAGAAGGGAAATGAACAGTAGAACAGTGCCTGGGTATTATGTGAAGTATGTGAACAGTGGGTGTTTTGGGGATTTGACTTTGCGTTGGGTACAAACCCTTCTCTTTAACAGCCATATCTTCTCCCGCTGCTCCTTTCCTCCGCTCTTCCGGTATCACCGCGTCGACGTCGTCTCCAGCGCTTCAGCTGGTTGCCGGTTTCCTTTGGGTATGGTCTGCGTTTTGTGACCTAAGAATCGGCTTCTACCTATGGTCTGCCTCTGTTTAGCGCCGGTTCTAGCAATTCGGGGGAGTCATGGTGCTTCTGCAACGGTGGAGGTAAGTCGGAGAGAACCAAAGGCTCTATTTATTCCGGCAAAGGTCCGGCGATGGCTCGGTTTGTTTTCTGGCACCGGATTTCTTATTCCTCGAGAACCCTAGGTGGCGATGGCCCGATGCATGTTCATTGGGACGCTGATGTGGGTGCTGAGGAGCTCGATTTGCGAAGGGGGTAGGGTTGAGGATGCATCCGGAGAAGATTAAGATGTCGATCGGCGGTGAGGGTCACCTCACAATGTTGCCCAATCAAGCTGCTTCAGCTGCACAGCTTGATGATGCGTTGATTTGGGTGGGTGAAATTGGAGCCAATGATTATGCGTACACCGTTGGATCTACGGTTCAAAGCAAAACGATTCAAGAGCTTTCTATTCGCAGTGTCAATGGATTTCTAGAGGTAATTGACTAATTGGATTGCATGATATGATTTTACTTATAATAATACATACAATAATGTTCTTTTAACTTTCATTTTGTTTTGTTGGTAGGGGCGATTTTAGTTACATAATCTATCATAAATTTACATTGATTTCACTTATGTTTTACACTTTTGGTGATGTATAGGCAATTTGTTATCTGAGTGTTGCCAGCATTACTTAGTTCTCAATTAGATTGTAGGTGTCAGTGTGTCAGTATGTATGATATTGGTATGTATACGATTAGTCATCTGTTGTATAGAAATCAAGTTTTATTTTTATTGCCTACGGCCAACATTGCTCAATTGGGGTACTTATATGAGTTAAGATATCAATTAAGGAGAGGACAACTCATTTGACATCCTGAGTTAAGGTATTTCTGTTTACTTGGAGAATTGGAGCAGTGGGAATAATAGGTTTTGTATGTTTTTTATGCAGCTTATTTTCTTTTCTTAGATACGTGCAATTCTTGTATGTATTCAGGCTTCAGAAAGTAGGTAATTGTATTAATTTATAGGTGAGGAAACCTTTAACTAGGCAGGACTATATATTATTAAGATGTAGTTAAAACATGAGTAAAACATAAAGAGAACAAATGAAATTGACAAATGTCATAGGGACCGAAGGTGATATGACATCCACCTTGATCTCTTGAGTATGACAATAAACCTCAATGCTTTTGCTACTTTTGTAGATAATTTGAGGATGAGTTGTCGAAGGTGGATTTGGGGCGGATGCAGGAGGAGATGATGAAACGACACCACGGACCGTCGTTTGGCTTTGTGAAGCTCCGATTAGGTGTTCGACGAACTCCGGTAACATTGTTGTTGTTGTTGTTGTTCTGTTTAGATGAAGTGTTTTTGGATGAATGTGATGGGGAGAAACTGTTTGATGTTGGTGATTGTGTGTTTGATCATTGTGGTTCTACCTCTGAAGGTGATTTATGCGAATTTGGAAGGTGAGATTATGTCATTTGCTTCTGTTTGTTGTAATTTTCCAATTTTGGGAGGTTTTTTATTGTGATTTTCACTGTTTTATCTTTGAAATTAGGGTTCATTAGTTTGCTAAATGTAGTATTAGACTTAATAATCAGCTTTCTTGTAGCAATTCTTGTGTTAAAATTATAAATGTGGTCTTTTGCAGGTGATGCTTTGCATTGTTTTTGTCTTTTGATTGTGATTTTCACTGTTTTGTCTTTGATTATTTGAAATTAGGGTTATTAGGCTGATAAATGTAGTATTGGAGTCAATAATTTGCTTTATTGTAGCAGTTTTTGTGGTATAATCATTAGAAATGTTGTATCTTGCAGGTGATGCTTTGCATAGTTTAAGGACTAATTTAGATGATCCAAATAGTGTGCTTCAAAGTTGGGATCCTACCCTTGTAAACCCCTGCACATGGTTTCATGTGACCTGCAACAATGATAATAGTGTTATTCGAGTGTAAGTTTCACTAATTAACGCTATGTTTTATTATTAAATAAATTATAACCTCTTTTTTCCTCTATTTTCAGTGATTTGGGAAATGCAGCTCTTTCTGATACATTGGTTCCACAGATTGGTCTTTTGAAGAATTTACAGTACTTGTAAGTTAGGGTTGTACCGGTGATTATCGGTTTTAAAACAGTGGGTGTTTTGGGGATTTGACTTTGCGTTGGGTACAAACCCTTCTCTTTAACAGCCATATCTTCTCCCGCTGCTCCTTTCCTCCGCTCTTCCGGTATCACCGCGTCGACGTCGTCTCCAGCGCTTCAGCTGGTTGCCGGTTTCCTTTGGGTATGGTCTGCGTTTTGTGACCTAAGAATCGGCTTCTACCTATGGTCTGCCTCTGTTTAGCGCCGGTTCTAGCAATTCGGGGGAGTCATGGTGCTTCTGCAACGGTGGAGGTAAGTCGGAGAGAACCAAAGGCTCTATTTATTCCGGCAAAGGTCCGGCGATGGCTCGGTTTGTTTTCCGGCACCGGATTTCTTATTCCTCGAGAACCCTAGGTGGCGATGGCCCGATGGATGTTCATTTGGACGCTGATGTGGGTGCTGAGGAGCTCGATTTGCGAAGGGGGTAGGGTTGAGGATGCATCCGGAGAAGATTAAGATGTCGATCGGCGGTGAGGGTCACCTCACAATGTTGCCCAATCAAGCTGCTTCAGCTGCACAGCTTGATGATGCGTTGATTTGGGTGGGTGAAATTGGAGCCAATGATTATGCGTACACCGTTGGATCTACGGTTCAAAGCAAAACGATTCAAGAGCTTTCTATTCGCAGTGTCAATGGATTTCTAGAGGTAATTGACTAATTGGATTGCATGATATGATTTTACTTATAATAATACATACAATAATGTTCTTTTAACTTTCATTTTGTTTTGTTGGTAGGGGCGATTTTAGTTACATAATCTATCATAAATTTACATTGATTTCACTTATGTTTTACACTTTTGGTGATGTATAGGCAATTTGTTATCTGAGTGTTGCCAGCATTACTTAGTTCTCAATTAGATTGTAGGTGTCAGTGTGTCAGTATGTATGATATTGGTATGTATACGATTAGTCATCTGTTGTATAGAAATCAAGTTTTATTTTTATTGCCTACGGCCAACATTGCTCAATTGGGGTACTTATATGAGTTAAGATATCAATTAAGGAGAGGACAACTCATTTGACATCCTGAGTTAAGGTATTTCTGTTTACTTGGAGAATTGGAGCAATGGGAATAATAGGTTTTGTATGTTTTTTATGCAGCTTATTTTCTTTTCTTAGATACGTGCAATTCTTGTATGTATTCAGGCTTCAGAAAGTAGGTAATTGTATTAATTTATAGGTGAGGAAACCTTTAACTAGGCAGGACTATATATTATTAAGATGTAGTTAAAACATGAGTAAAACATAAAGAGAACAAATGAAATTGACAAATGTCATAGGGACCGAAGGTGATATGACATCCACCTCTGATCTCTTGAGTATGACAATAAACCTCAATGCTTTTGCTACTTTTGTAGATAATTTGAGGATGAGTTGTCGAAGGTGGATTTGGGGCGGATGCAGGAGGAGATGATGAAACGACACCACGGACCGTCGTTTGGCTTTGTGAAGCTCCGATTAGGTGTTCGACGAACTCCGGTAACATTGTTGTTGTTGTTGTTGTTCTGTTTAGATGAAGTGTTTTTGGATGAATGTGATGGGGAGAAACTGTTTGATGTTGGTGATTGTGTGTTTGATCATTGTGGTTCTACCTCTGAAGGTGATTTATGCGAATTTGGAAGGTGAGATTATGTCATTTGCTTCTGTTTGTTGTAATTTTCCAATTTTGGGAGGTTTTTTATTGTGATTTTCACTGTTTTATCTTTTAAATTAGGGTTCATTAGTTTGCTAAATGTAGTATTAGACTTAATAATCAGCTTTCTTGTAGCAATTCTTGTGTTAAAATTATAAATGTGGTCTTTTGCAGGTGATGCTTTGCATTGTTTTTGTCTTTTGATTGTGATTTTCACTGTTTTGTCTTTGATTATTTGAAATTAGGGTTATTAGGCTGATAATGTAGTATTGGAGTCAATAATTTGCTTTATTGTAGCAGTTTTTGTGGTATAATCATTAGAAATGTTGTATCTTGCAGGTGATGCTTTGCATAGTTTAAGGACTAATTTAGATGATCCAAATAGTGTGCTTCAAAGTTGGGATCCTACCCTTGTAAACCCCTGCACATGGTTTCATGTGACCTGCAACAATGATAATAGTGTTATTCGAGTGTAAGTTTCACTAATTAACGCTATGTTTTATTATTAAATAAATTATAACCTCTTTTTTCCTCTATTTTCAGTGATTTGGGAAATGCAGCTCTTTCTGGTACATTGGTTCCACAGATTGGTCTTTTGAAGAATTTACAGTACTTGTAAGTTAGGGTTGTACCGGTGATTATCGGTTTTAAAATACTCGCGCAGAGCGCGAGGTAGAATTCAACTAGTTGAAATCAAATTTTAAAAATTTTATTAAAAGTATAGAATATATATGTTCTTATATTTAGGATAATTTGTTATGCCATTATTTTTATTATAAACATGTTAATATAATAAGGTTTTAATACTAATTAATGTAGCCGCTAGCACTACTAGAAAAATAAGCATTTGCAACAAAAGTTTGAGATCGAAATAAATGCTCACAAATTTAACGACCGGCTTGCAACTGAATTCAAAACAACCGCAAAATTAGCAACCGACCAAAATCCAATTGCAAAATGGTCACAATATTTGCGACTGCTAAATTCTAGTTGCAATTCGGTCTTAAAAAACATAAAAACTAATACATTAAATTTAAATCTTAAATACCGGTCGTAAATTGGTGGGAAGAACTGCGACGGCAAAAAAGTGGTGGCAAAATCGACCTGATGACTCAAATATCTTAAGCACGGATCTTTCTTGACCTAATTTTCTATAACCCCAAACTTACATTCTAACCTTAGAACTTCAACCATTATGTGTCTCCCTCAGCCAATTTACAATCTTCATCTCCCATAGATTATTTCACCACCATTGTTCCTTCGATGCTTATCACCATCATCAAGTAATTTAAATTTGTTGTAAATTTGCACTTCAAATCTCTGTTTTGGAGTTTAATCTTCATGAAAATCTTGGATTGTGATATTTTATTCTCTTCTATAATAGTTTAGTGTGATCGAAGTTCTAATCATTGTTCTACCATTACGGTTTCATATGAGGTTGAATTTGGAAACATATAATGCTAAGCTTTTATGAATTCTAGATATATATAACTGAAACTAAAATTTTTCTTTGATCAATGATTGAATGTTGTTGTAATTGCATGTTCCAATATATTGATTTAGCTTTAGGTTGATTAGTTAACTCAGCTCTGAGTCATATTGCGGTTGTTCGGGTGGCGCTCAGCCCTCTGTTAGTACACCTGCCCTTGATCTTATTATCTTTGATGGTCAGGTAACGCCTCTTGATCTTGTGTAAATATAGGTCCCGTTTGAATGTTGAAATTGATCATGATTTTAGGTCTAATTTGTTACTAAAAACTTGATTGGAGAATAGTTATGTTCTTAACTTAAGTTTAAACTTATATAGATTTTAGTCTCACTTACAATGCAAAGGTATTTTTATGCTTCGAGTCTCATTAGTCTAATATGATCACTTACAATGCAAAGGTATTTATGTAGCTTATTAAAAACCACGGCTACAGGTGATGACTTTCTTTAGTGCTCATGTGTGTCCACTTGCATATGTAGAAGAAGTTGGTGATTCATATAAAGATGAGAAGGAAGGATATTTGGATTTAATAATGGAAAAGTTGAAGAGAAGAATAATAAATAATTCAAATTTTCTTATCAGATGATTTGTATAAGCTTCTTATTATTCTAAAATACTTGAAAGTTGGTTGTTCTACAAGTAACTTTATGATTGTCACAAAAGCTAGAATGTATATCCGATTCAAACCAAGAACAACCAAGAATCAAAACAGAACACAAAGTATAAACCCAGCAGCAAAATATGCTAAGCACAAATCATTATTGCAATGATTTGTGGCAATATTAAAAGCAATACAGACGAGAATCGAAAGAGGGTCAACGTTGCGTTGAAACCCTAAAAGATGAAGATGAATACGACTTGTGTGTTGGAGCGTATGTATGTTGTGTGTGTTCAAATGAGAACAACACACAACCCTAAATAGCGTAAACAACCATCAGGAAAGCAGCAGCCCATCAGCGACCCATCAGCAACTCACGGACAACCCAAACAGCCCAAAGCACAAATATGCAAAAAAACAAGAAAAGAAGAATTAATAATAAGAAATAGAATATGTTTTGGATATGGAATTATTATTTTTAACACCCCCCCGTAATTCAATATCCAAACATATCATACATGTGCAATCTTTTACAAAGGTAATCATGTTAAGAGGGGAATAAACCCTTCGTAAAGATGTCTGCAGGTTGTTGGTCTGAAGAGGTTGAAATAGTTTGAATAAATCCAGATGCAATTTTTTCACGTAAAAAAGACAGATCAATTTCAAAATGTTTTGTTCTATCGTGAAAAACAGGATTAGCAGCAATAGATAAAGCAACATTATTATCACAAAGAAGGGGAACAGGTAAAGGGACAGACAAACCCAACTCGCTTAGCAAATTACTAACCTAAATCGCCTTACAAGTGGCAGTACACATAGCACGGTACTCAGCTTCAGCGGAGGACCTTGAAATGGTGTTTTGTTTTTTGCTTTTCCAGGAAATAAGAGAATTTCCAAGGAATATGCAAAAAGCAGTAACAGATTTTCGAGTATCAGTACACTTACCCTAGTCTGAGTCAGCACAAGCAACAAGATTAAGGGACTGACCTTTGCTGAGTAAGAGCCTATTACCCGTGCCTTTTTTAGATATCTTAACAACCAAAGACCAAGTTTAAAGTGTGATGTAGTCGGACAATGCATATATTGACTTAAAAACTGAACAGAATAAGAGATATCGGGTCGAGTGTGAGATAAATAAATAAGTTTCCCGATTAACTTTTGATATTCAGTAACATTTTGCAGCAAGGTGGTCTCATTTTTACATTGAGTAGAAACAAGATGATGTTGTTCTAAAGGGGTATTAACAGGTTTACATCCAGACAGACCAAATTCACTTAATAGTTCAAGACAATACTTACGCTGAGACAAACATACACCTTTATTAGTTCTAAGAACCTCAATACCAAGAAAATACTTAAGATGACCAAGATCTTTGATTAAGAACTTAGCATTGAGTAACTCTTTCACTTTCTTATTTCATTTTGATCATTTCCAGTTACTATAATGTCATCAACATATACAAGCAAGAAAATCATGACAGGACTATGAATTTTTATAAACAAAGAATAATCAGTTTTGCTTTGAGCAAAACCAAGTTCAAGTAGCACCCCTATAAGTTTTTCATTCCACATACGGGGTGCTTGCTTGAGGCCATACAGAGACTTGTTCAGTTTACATACCCGAGTGTCATTTTTTGAGAAATAACCATAGGGGAGAGACATATATACATCCTCATTTAAATTTCCGTACAAAAAAGCATTATTAACATCAAGCTGATAGAGAGGCCAATCAAATTGAACAGCAAGACACAAAATAGTTCTAACAGTAACCATTTTGACAACGGGGGAAAAAGTCTCATCAAAATCTATGCCCTCTTTTTGGTTATAACCTTTGGCCACTAACCTGTGTTAGGACCGTGTACGTACGGAGTACTAACTGATTCTTCGTTATACCGGATCAAATAGTGCGGAATCCTATTTGATTGGCGATCCAATCAGGGAGAACGTAATCAAGATCAATCCTAAAGATTAGAAAACGTTAAGAATGGACTAGGAATGATCTGAGACGTTCTATGAAGTTGGAATGGATGAACAGGACGCTCTGGGTCGGCTAGGGTTGCAAGTATTCGTAGTGTTCCGTTTTTCCACGAATTAAGTGGTATTTATAGGTTACAGCTATCATTCGTACGACTGAGCCAGGCGACTGGCTCAGTCATGCGACTGAGTCATACGATTGGTTCATTCGGACGACTGAGTCAGTCTTATGACTCAATCGTACGATTGACTCAATCACCTGATTTATTCGTGTGACTGGCCCATTCGCATGGTCCAGTCGTGCGACTGAATTAGATAACTTAGTTAAACACATTCTTGAACCTTTGTTGATTCAAAACTATGTCTAACAACTGTAAACCTATATAACACTGTCATATATGCATGTACTAATAATTGATATGAATAGATATAACATGTATGCAACCAATAAACATAAAGGAAGAGATTCTCATTATACTAAACAAACGTTACATATGCGTTACAAGATGAAGTTCTATTACATTGTAACTCACTAGACTAGAACTAGGGACATGTGTACCAACAACCTGGCCTTGTATCGTTCAATTTCACCCGAGGCTTTACATTTAATTTTAAAAACCCACTTACAGCCGATGGGTTTTCTGTTAGGGGGTAGGTCAACAAGATCCCATGTATGATTGCGATTTAGGGCAGCCATTTCATCATTCATTGCATTAATCCAGTTTGAATCTAAAGATGCCTTATTAAAGTTTCTAGGTTCTAGGCCTTTGTTTAAGCTGGATGTAAAGCACAGATTTTCTCTATCTAAGTTGGTGTAATTAACAACTTTTTCTAACCCATATTTTACTTTACCCTCAATGATAAAGTCATCAAGTTTTCGAGGAGGGTGTGAGGTTCTAGTGGATCTCCGCAGACCAGTGTGATCAGGTTGAGATGAGGTCCCCTCAGAAGGTATATTAGCTTCATTTGTTTCATTCACTAGATCAGCCTCGCCAGTGCCTTCACCCAAGCCGAGAGGCTGCTGATGGATAGCCTCACTCTCAGCTTGGGGACTGCAAATAGGCTGCTGAAGAGGAATAGAAGCATCATTTTGCACCCTCTCATCATCATCTGGGAGTTGGTCATCAGTATCACTTGAGGAATCAGTTTGAGTGTTTGTGTGATAAAGGTCAAAAAATTTAGTGAGTTTGTGATGTCATTTTTATTTAAAGCTTTATTTTGAAAGGGCCCGTCTTAGTAGGGAAAGACGGACTCATAAAATTTAACATCGCGAGAAAAAATAAAGTTCTTGTTATCAAGACTCCACAGTTTATAACCTTTTTTTATGCAAGTAACCCATGAAAACACATTTTTCAGCATTACTTTCAAATTTATGTGATTTATTTAAGATAGTACTAAAACACAAATAGCCAAAGGTCCTCAAGTGTCTAAGAGAGGGTGAAAAGCCAAATAATAAATCATACAGAGATTTTCCACTAAGAACGGAAGAGGGTGTCCTGTTAATCAAATAGGCGGCAGTTAGAACACATGCAGGCTAGAAACTAAGGGGAATACCACTCTGAAAAAGGAGAGCACGAGCAACATTTAACAGGTGTCGATGTTTCCTCTCGGCAATGCCATTTTGTTGAGGAGTGTGAGGGCAGGAGGTTTGGTGTATTATTCCATTTTGTCTATTAAATTCAGAGAAATTTTGTTTACAAATTCAGTTCCGTTATCACTTCTCAAAGTTTTAAGGGATTTATCAAATTTATTTTTTAACAACTTTGTGAAACTTTCAATGTTAGAAAAAACTTCATCTTTGCTGTGCATTAGGAAAACCCACACTGCCCTTGTATAGTCATCGACAACAGTAAGAAAGTATTTGTATCCTTCCCTACTTTGTATGCGAAAAGGACCCCACACGTTTAAATGAACAAGATCACCAATGAATTGAGATGAATGGTCACTAAGAAGAAATGGTTCCCTATGTTGCTTGGCTCTATGACACACCTCACAAGGTAGAGAGGTATTAGGGATTTTGATTTTAATTTATTCACCTAAGTCCTTCAAGACTTGATCAGATGGATGACCAAGTCTTGAGTGCCACATGTTTATGAATTCATGACTGGTTAGACATATTTTAATAGGTTTAGAACCTACCCCACAGAAGTAAAGACCATCAATTTGTTCACCAGTCACCAGGGTTCTCCTTGTGAGTGAATCCTGGATATAGCAATTTTTTCATCAAAAGTTACAGATACTTTGTTATCTCTAGCAAGTTTAAACACCAAGATGAGGTTCATACAGTATTCAGGGATAACAAACACATCTTTCAGAAAGACTTTTTCGCTTAATTTTATGTTTCCTATTTTTGTAATAGTGGCACATGCTCCATTAGGGTGCTTCACAGTAATATTAAATTCAGAGACATTGATTTGATCCAAAACACTTTTATCACTCATTACCATGTGTTGATTTGCTCCTGAATCTATGATCCACCCGGTTGTAGAGTTTGTGTTAAATTAGAAGAGAAAGCTAAAAACAGGTTGATTTTGAAAATTTTGAAAATAGGAACAGATGTTATTACCACCAATGCTAGAGTTTTATGGGATGTATTTGAATTTTCATTAATCAGCCCTAGCAGTTTTGATATATGATCAGCTGTAAGAGGTGTCATAGGTGGGATAGAAGAAGAGTTCGTTACACTAGGCTTGTTAGAACCAAAAACGTTTCCTTTTGAACTTTGACCAAAGTTTTGACCTCCCCGTTGTTTATTATTTTGAGGATAACCAACTAACTCAAAACGACTTTCAACTGTGTGACCTATCTTATTGCAATGAGTACATTTTAAATTTGGATTAGGTCCTTTACTAAATCGTTTTTTGTTTTCAGTGAATTGGTTTGTTTTGGAGGTGAACCCAACATTTTGAATGTTTTTAGATATGGTGTTAAAATTTCTATGTGATTCTTCTCTAGACACAATTGAAAAGGCAGTTTTTAAGGTTGGGAGAGGCTCTCTGGTCAACAGGTTGGTTCTCACGGGTTGATAGACATCATCAAGCCCCATGAGAAACTAGAAAAGTTTCATAATATGATTAAAATCGTTAAACTCTTTTGAGGCCTTACATGTACATGAAGGAAGCTGTAACATGTTATCAAATTGTTTCCACATTGAATTAAGTTTGTGATAGTATTCTAAAACAGTACTTCCATTTTGTGAAAATAAGTTTATCTTTTGATATAAACTAAAGACTACAACCCCATCAATTTTATCATAAGTTTCCTTCAGTTCAGTCCAGACCTTAGAAGCAAGTTTAGAAAACACTTGTCCCACATATAGTTCTTCAGAAACAGAATTTAAAATCCAAGTAAGAACAACCGAATTGCACCTCTCCCATTGACTAGCCAGTACTTCATCAGTAGTTGATTTTATACATGAACCATCTATAAAACCCGTTTTGTTTTATACTTGAAGGGCTAGTTTCATTAAACTATCCCTAATAGTGTAATTGTCAGTTCCTTTTAATTTGATGGAAGTAATTACAAGAGCACTGGTGTCACTGGGATGAAGGTACAATGGGTCGCTGACCTCTATCTTACTGACAAGAGTAATATTAGGGTTTACCATGACCATATCCACACAATAAGAATAGAGACACACAAGCATGCGCACAGAAAGAAACAGCAAAGATCAGAGCCAGGTTTTCACACCAATCAAGTTGGTAGATCAAGGATTAATCCAGGATGTTATAATGCAACACACAAGAAAGAAAACAAACAGTGATGCATAAGTAGAAAATAATACAGTCACACAAAACAGTACAAATATCAGAATAAGACACTCCCAGTGAAGAAAGAACATATCCGGTACTCCAAACCCGGCCAATGGTGCCTAAATAATGAAAGAAAATAAGAAAAAAGGGTTAGAAGGATCTCACGGTGGGGTTCCTAGTACAGGGTATTCCAAAGTAGGATTAATCTCTGTAACCTTCACTTAGGGTTACAGTAATTAATCAGAAAAAATCTCCAGAGCACTTTACCCAGAGTATACGAGATAAGAGACGGAGTTTCTAGACTCCGTTCTTCTTCGAGCAGTAGATGTAATCAACAGAACAGGTGTTTTGAGAAGAAACCCCTAAACAACAGACCAACTAGTTCAAGGTCAGCAGATTCGTCTTTGATGAGAGCAACGAAACTAGGATTTTGATATGAAACCCTAGATCCGAAAGCCAGTAACAATCAGCGGTGGAGCGGAAGAGAGAAACCAGAATCAGATGTTCCAATCGACCAGAGCCTTCGGCTCTGATACCATGTCATAAAAGCTAAAATGTATATCTGATTCAAACCAAGAACAACCAAGAATCAAAACAGAATACAAAGTATAAACCCAGCAGCAAAATATGCTAAGCACAAATCATTATTGCAATGATTTGTGACAATATTAAAAGCAATACAGACGAGAATCGAAAGAGGGTCAACGTTACGTTGAAACCCTAAAAGATGAAGATGAATACGACTTATGTGCTGGAGCGTATGTGTGTTGTGTGTGTTCAAATGAGAACAACACACAACCCTAAATAGCGTAAACAACCATCAGCAAAGCAGCAGCCCATCAGCAACTCACGAACAGCCCAAACAACCCAAACAGCCCAAAGCACAAATATGCAAAAAAACAAGAAAAGAAGAATTAATAATAAGAAATAGAATATGTTTTGGATATGGAACTATTATTTTTAACAATTATTATTTTGATATAGAGTAGAGTTGGCCCAATGAAGTGATTGGAAGATGAAACTATACATGTACCAGACGATCACTGAACATGGGGAGAAATGTGTTAAAATATCCTTGATTTCATGTTAAATTTCAAGCTAGAATTGATCATGGTACTTAATGAAGACATTATGGGTCAAAGATTAACTTTGTTGCCTTTACGTACACCGGCAACTTTACGAAATTGTTTATAACATTCCAAGTCAATTAAAAACTCAAAAGGAATATTTACAAATTAATCAGGGTACATGGTGTTATAGTGTATTTAGTTTTGATTCTTGATGCAGGAAAATTGACATCTGAGGTAAATTTATTGCTTCTTTGCCTAAGCCTGTTAATCTTTAGTGAGGGTTTTTTTCTGTTGAGACCAGTCATCTTCTACAAAGTGAAAAAGGTGAGTACTGTAATCTCTAACACTAAAAACATGATCTCTGTTAATATTCATTTTATATTGGCATTGAGGAATGGATGCCAAATGCGGAGTCGGATGATGAAGTGTCAGATGTGGAGGACAATGTATTTGGAATTGTTATAAGGACAAAATGATAGTCTAATGCTCCAAAACACAATGTTGTTAAAATGCTAAGGGAACTATATTTGTTCTCCTCGCACGTGTGAAATCAAATTTCCTAAATTATTTAGTAATTTAATTTTCGTTTTGTTTATTTGTAGTTGTTTGATATAACAATAAGTGCAATGTTTGAGTCCACAGGTAAGAACAAAATTGTATTAGTACATTCGGGAAATGGGGATCATTTATATAAAACAAAGATCAAGCCTCCCAACAAAACTAACCCATGAATAGATGAAAATATTATATTGCTAGATTGATTGTTATATCTATAATATTTAATAGTCAATTATGAAAGATATGAACGAGTAAGAATTCAAGTTGTCAGTCACAATGGATCCAGGAGTTTATAGAGCTCATATGCATGTTGAGTGTTGAATTTATGTTAATTTTATGTGAGTCGACTGAATTGTATGCTATCCTATTGAAACAACCTAATAGACTAATTCCATTTTGTGATAACTACTAGACATTAATTTTGGAGATCGGAGTTTTGGTACACATGGATCATTGCAAAGGGAACTCAAGCGGATTGATGTTGCATCTACCTCGAACGGGTTGAGCTATGCATTATAAGGTAATGGATGTTATCGATTATGATGTGCCATAAATACTAGCATCTATCATCAATTTATCAATTCTTTTGTCTACTGTGGTAACAATAAAAAGAACCACTATTTACTGTTTTCTGTATATGGTTATTAGGTTCTCCTTTAGTAAACAATGCTCACTTCCATTTAAATATGTATTTGAGTGAATATATGTATGCTTGATGATTATTATTTTGTTTAACCCTTACAAGGAGCAACTCTCTAGGGCCGGACTATATGCATAAAAAGATGGGAATCCTCATCTTAATAGTCGTGTTCGTGCCTTCGTGGTGATCCACATTTACGCCTTTGATTTGTATTTGTTGAATTCGGCAATGATAGTAAGATATTATGTCTTCTGATTCTTATAATTTCATCTAACTTGAAATGAATAGTTTGCAAAATCCAAAGCTTAGAATTATCATTAAACAGACTTGCATAATGTATGTAGTTATAGTCCTGATTTCATATGAATTAAACCTCTATTTGAGTTGTTGTTAGGCTAATTTTAATAAAAGGATAAGACAAGGTTTTCTCAAACCATTTCTAAAACTCCATACCTAGAGTAGTTAATTTGTTTTCCACATAAATTGTAAACGTAGTGTGACACCTCATAATATCAAGCAAAGAACATTGTGGGTTTACTGTCACATTAGTGTGACAGTTCAGATGATACGGATGGATTTAATTAACAAAGTTTTAGAAACATTCAAGATATTCCCAAATCAGAAAGGAAACCTAAGATTCTTCTTGTTGAAGATCATGTGGTGAATGTGATGGTGTGTAGCATCTGTCACCAATAGACCGTCAATCAGCATTAAGCTCGTTAACTCACCGTGTGTATTAACGATCCTCACATATGTTCATAGTCTATTTATCGTGTTAACCGAATTATCTACGTGTTCATGTTCCATGTGTGTTAACTATCCTTATGTATTTATTATTTTTTTATATATATATCGTTTTAGTTGAATTTCTCGTATACACGTTCGTGTTAGTAGTAATAATAATAATAATAATAATAATGATGATGATGATGATGATGATGATGATGATGATGATGATGATGATGATGATGATGATGATGATGATGATAATAATAATAATAATAATACCATAATAATAATAATAATAATAATAACAATAATAATAAAAATAATAGTAATAATAATAAGTCCAGGGTGTGTTTTGATATTTATGAAACTTAAAAAGAAGTTAACAACATAAAATAACAAATATTAAAACCACAGAGGCCATTTGTGTAACTTTTCATTTTCAACCCAAACCCCCGCCCAAACCCCGATTTTCTGGCGCCGGACTCCGGCCAACTCCGGCGATACTCCGGCGAGGCCAAAACACGAAAATTACCCGATTTTAACCCCCAAAACCTTTTTCAATGCGTTCGCAGGAGGGGTTCGAACCTAATGCATCCCTAAAAACGCGTTGTAACAGTAAATTAACGGTTATAAACTTTTCCACTTTATTTTCGACCGTTCCAAACGGCTATCCACTCAACACTAATTTAATCAAAATTTACCGAACTACACGAACTTTAACTCACTATAAATCGAATGCTACTACCCATTTCATCAGAACACACAAAATCAAACCAATTCGATCAAACCCTCTGTTCGAACCTGAAACTCAATCAACCATCACCCTCCGACCCATATACACTTCAATTAACATAGGGCTTTGAATCATTAGCCTCATTCGAAGTTGTCCGTGCAATCAATTTGATTTCTATATGTGTTTGATCAACATTCGATTTCAACTTATACCGCGTCTTGTTCTTCATTGTTCTTATCATCAAATCAAAACAAAACAGGTAATTAAACATCTATACACACTCGATTTATCATGGGGAACAAAAGCCCCATGAAATTATACATTAACAGTATCGAATTCGAGTTCAAGTTGATCGAATTCAAATTAGGGTTTCGATCGATTTGGGGGAAATGGGTTTAGCCTGCTTAAAACAATTTGAAACCCAGTATTCTCGCGGCTGCGGCCTTTGGTTCACCGGTTAAACACATGCTTCCCCATCCGAGAGGTCCCGGGTTCGACCCCGGGCCACTGCATTTATTTTTTTGAAGCTTATTTAGGCTTTTAAAAATTACTAAAAATGTCTAAAAACTATAAAAATAAGTTTTATAAACGTTTCTTATTTAAAATGTTACATAAATGTTTCTGTAAATTTATTTTATTTAAAAGCCTTAAAAATTTTTATAAAATATTATTTATAAGTATTATAAATACTTATTTTATAAAAATAGGACTTTAAATCATGTGTAATTACGAAATAACTATGAAAATCATAGAAATTATACATCATAAATTTTATGAATTATTTACAAATGTAATTACAGTTTATATTTTTATACTCTAATTAATAAATTATACGAAATCGTAATCATTATTAAATAATATGTATTTCACAAGATTACAAACAAAATATAAAAAATATATTTTAAAGATATATTTCTTTCGAATAAATCAAAAATACAAGTAATATAATTACGCGTCAAAACCCCACAATTCAATTTAAATCCTAGTTCATATTAAATCATAAAACTAAAATATATAAATCAAATCGTGTGCGTCAAACCTGAATTCAACCAAATATATCTATTCGCATTGAGTATATTTTAAAGTCTTAGTTACAATAAATAATAGGTATTGAACGTGTTTGATCGTGCATTGCCTTATTCTGTGAAGTCTTTGTGCATTACATCAATTCAAGGTGAGTTTTGTGGCCCCTTTTTATGCTTATACAAGTTTTCAATGTTTTAAATCAATGGGGGAAAAGTATGCTCACATGTTTTCAATGTTGTACATCATATATTCAATTTTCATACTTGGAATCAATGTGATACTGTTTTGCATACATACATGGTGTTATTCTATGGATCATTCTTACAACCATTAATTCCGGGTTTGGAACCAACGGTTAGGTATTGGTAGTACTACTGGGTTGACACCCCCACCCATCGACGATTTGTTAACTTGCGAGTTACCAACACAGCTGCCAGCAATCAGGCCATGGGTGAATATATTCCGTCTAATTTATATGCATAATGTCATTAGGTTTGGTTGTCTAAAAACACATGTTATGTGGCTTTTGCTTGCAGTATGATTCCACATCAAATTCTATACAGCATCAATTACATGTTTTCAATTTAAACCTGCGGAACTCACCAACATTATGTGTTGACATTTTTGAGCATATCTTTTCAGGTGAACATAATCAACGAGTATAGCTAGAGCTGATGCCTTAGCAGAGACCCTCAGGATTTCAATAGTTTTGCATTAGTAATGTATATCATTTGTTTTCATTTGTGAACTCTGTGTATTTTGGATTTAGAATCAATAAGACTATGATAGTCGTGGAACTGACTAACCACGACACAAGTCACCATTGTGTCGGGCGACGTCATGACACGAGGATTTTGCAAGTATTATGTCTCTGTAATTATACCAAGTGTTATGACGATTCCGTCCGTCGCATCCTCGTGTTTCCGCTATAAGCGAGGGTGTGACAGATTGGTATCAGAGCCTTGGTTATAGAGAATTAGGTGGAGAATTCGACCTAGACTATAACCTAAGAACCTTCATATAGAATGCATGCTAGGGAGTGTGTGCATTTGATTTTACCTAAATGTCTTTCATGATTTGTGTGACACATAGACACCTGTATTCTGGATTTCCTGGCAAAAGGCCTTCGGGCTAAGGCAAGCGTATTCGTATAAATCTCATTGCGAGACCCGTTACGCTACCTGGGGATCTCCGGGATGAGTGATAAACTATGGTCAATACACAAAACTACAAGGCAAATGGGTCAAGTATATTAAGTCTATGAACTTATATACAGGTATGTTCCTACATACTTAATTTTATACATATACACGTGTTATCTGAACATCTCGAGGAAGACATTATTACTCTTAGTCTTTCTCCATGGGATACTTTGATACTAGAACTTTACGCTTGTATGTGCACAACATCATATTATTAGGGAACTTCGATGATCACGCGTAGCGTCGATCTCGGATATTGAATCCGACCCTATCATGGTTATGACTGAAAGTATGACGGATATGCAGTTATCATTAGACATATTGAGTTTATGTGCTTATTTGCTATTACATGTTATTGTTGGAATACTGGCTCATGGACATGAGGACATTACATTATTTGTGATGATGAATCTAAATAATACTATGATATTAACTTGGGGTAAGTGAAGTTAAGGGTGATCATGCAAGGTAAATTACCATTACGAGTGTACACATAATTGCAATTCACCATGCATGAGAAGTCTGGTTAATCTTACCATGAGGTAACGATCATGAGTATCACACGTCTCTATTTTATACCCTAGGGTGCTAGGGTCATAATTCTAGTAAGACCTTGTTGAAGGCAATCAAACATTATTTACTCAAGTCCTGTCCTACTTAAAGCCTTCATGGTATTCCAATCACGATATTGACCTTTTGAGACATTCCTCCACTTAGCGTTTCAGTAACTACTGATTAATGCTTAAAATGAAAGTGGAATACATGAATGTAGAGGAGTAATGATACTCTCTACCCATATAAAATGTTATTCTTTGAGTAGGTGCTAAGGAAAATTAAGATGTTATGTAACTAGTTTAAGTATTATTCAAGGTATATCGTGGATGTGGTGGAAACGCTGCGGGGAACCCTATATATAAACATCACCGGTATACTAAGAATGTGTTTAATCTGGGCTACATAATGATCTTAATGGACCGAAGCATAGGTTATTAGGAATTGATTAGTAAAATAATGCGGTAACTAAAGTTCACATCTTTCTGTAGTTAGAAGATGGCGCATAAGAGAGTCACCCGTAGAACAAACCAAGAAGCTGAAGCCCCGCAAAACAGGAGAAGGGGTAGACCATCAAGAGCTGGTGGTGCTCCAGCTGGCAATAATCAGGAAACTGGCACTCCTGATATAGCTGCTATGATTGCTCAGCAGCTAGCTGCATTGGTTCCTACCATTGTGACGCAAGTAAGCAACACCCTACTGAATCATCCTCTCCACGGGGATCATAACATCAATGACCAACATAACCAAGGGGTAGTGGATGATATTGCCATTGGTGGAACAAATGGAAACGAAACTGGTGTCAACCATACTATACGGGGATGCTCGTATAAAGAATTTGTGGCTTGCAAACCCCACGAATTCGATGGAAAAGGCGGAGCGATAGCCTTGACCAGATGGATCGAGAAGATGGAGGTAGTAATCGACATTAGCGAATGCCTCGATAGTCAACGGATCAAATATGCCACCTGCTCACTGCAAGGCAAGGCATTAACCTGGTGGAACACCCAGGTTCAGGCTAGAGGAAGGGAGTCTACAATGCAGATGACCTGGGATGAATTTAAGGCATTGATTTCTGAGGAATACTGTCCTCTCAATGAAATGCAAAAACTCGAACAAGAATTCTGGAATCACGCAAGGTGGGAGCTGGGCACGCAGTGTACACCGATCGATTTCATGAATTGGCAAGATTGGTTCCGCATTTAGTCACACCAGAATCCAAGAGGATCGAGAGATATATTTGGGGACTCGCGCCTCAAATCCAAGCACTGGTAACAGCAGCTGCTCCTCTTACAATCCAGAGTGTAATTTTGAAGGCTGGCGCTCTTACTGACGAAATGGTGAGAACCGGATTGCTGGGGAAAGGAACCGAGAAGAGAAAGGAGTTCGGGTCTAACGCTGGAAGATCCGATAAGAAGGCTAAAACAGCCCGAAGTTTTGTGGCTGTAACTCAAGAAAAGAAGGATTACACTGGACCGCACCCCAAGTGCAACAAGTGTAACTATCACCATTCCCCAGCAAGGCCGTGTCGGGAATGTACAAACTGTAAGCGCTTGGGTCACTGGGCGAAGGATTGTAGGATTGCGCCAAACCTGGTAGCACCCATCAATGGGGTTAACCCCGCTGGGAATGCCAGGGCATGCTATGAATGCGGAGGTCTTGATCACTTCCGAAACAAGTGCCCCCGATTGAACAAAGCACTCGGTCAACAAGGCAATAACCAGCAGCAACTGCTGGCCATAGCTGGTAACCCGGGACACGACAATCAAGGAAATGCTGCAAGAGGACGAGCCTTCGTCATTGGAGCCAATGATGCCCGTCAGGATCCCAATGTCGTCACGGGTACGTATCTTCTCAACGACCACTTCGCCTCTATATTGTTTGATACAGGAGCAGAAAATAGCTTCATATCTTCTGACTTTGCACGCATGCTTGACTTGAAACCGAGTAGGCTAGAAACTAGCTTTTCCGTAGAAATGGCCAACGGTAGATTCGTACAAGCAGATAAGATCATTAGACAGTGCTCCATAATATTAGAGGACCATGCCTTCGACATAGATTTAATACCTTTCGAGTTAGGGAGCTTCGACGTAATTGTGGGAATGGATTGGTTGTCGAAGCACGGAGCCGAGATCGTTTGTCGGGAGAAAGTAGTACGAATCCCCATGCCTAATGGAGAGGTACTCAAAATTCAAGGAGAACGACCAGGAAGAACTCTGAAGCTTATTTCCTGCATGAAGACGTGATGATGTCTATGGAAGCAGTGCAACGCACTCCTGGCTCATGTTGTAGAAAAGAAGGAAGAAGTCATCAAGTTGGCAGATATTCCTGTGGTGCGAGATTACCCGGAAGTATTTCCTGATGATTTGTCGGGTTTACCTCCTCTACGACAGGTGGAATTTCGTATCGAGTTGGTTCCTGGAGCTACGCCGGTAGCAAAGGCACCATATCGATTAGCACCATCGGAGATGCAAGAATTATCCAGCCAACTACAAGAGCTATTGGAGAAGGGATTCATTCGGCCGAGTCATTCACCATGGGGAGCACCGGTTCTATTTGTCAAGAAGAAAGACGGGTCATTTCGTATGTGTATCGATTATCGCGAGTTGAATAAGTTGACTGTGAAAAATCGATACCCTCTTCCAAGAATTGATGATTTGTTTGATCAATTACAAGGAGCTTCGTATTTCTCCAAGATTGATCTTCGTTCTGGATATCATCAACTGAGAGTTTTTAAGGATGACATACCGAAAACAGCATTCAGGACTCGTTACGGGCACTATGAGTTCTTAGTCATGCCGTTCGGGCTTACTAATGCACCAGCTGTGTTCATGGATTTGATGAATCGAGTGTGCAAACCATACTTAGATAAGTTCGTGATCGTGTTCATAGACGATATACTTATCTATTCTCGATCGAAAGAGGATCATGAGAAACACCTTCGAGCAATTTTAGAATTGTTGCGGGAAGAGAAGCTTTTCGCCAAATTCTCGAAGTGTGAATTCTGGCTTCAAGAAGTGAAGTTTTTGGGCCATGTGGTTAATAAAGATGGAATCCATGCAGACCCCAGCAAGATTGAAGCGGTGAAGAAATGGGATACACCCCAAACACCATCAGAAATCCGACAATTCTTAGGATTGGCCGGATATTATCAACAGTTTATTGCGAACTTTTCAAAAATCACATAACCGTTGACCATGCTAACCCAGAAGGATAAGAAGTTTGATTAGGGACATGCACAAGAACAAGCTTTCCAAACGTTAAAGGAAAAGTTATGCAATGCTCCAATACTGTCCCTTCCGGACGGAACAGACGACTTCGTGGTGTATTGTGATGCTTCGCATCAAGGATTGGGATGTGTGTTGATGCAGAGAGATAAAGTGATCGCTTACGCCTCACGACAACTAAAGGTGCACGAAAAGAGTTACACGTCTCATAATTTGGAGTTAGGCGCTGTAGTTTTTGCACTTAAGATATGGAGGCACTATCTGTATGGAACCAAATGCATCATCTATACCGATCATAAGAGCCTTCAACACATCCTAAATCAGAAAGAGCTCAACATGCAACAACAACGTTGGGTAGAACCACTTAGTGACTACGATTGCGAAATCTGGTATCATCCGGGGAAGCAAATGTGGTGGCTGATGCCCTCAGTCATAAAGAACGCGTAAAACCACTACGTGTTAGAGCTTTGGGATTGACTATTCAAACGAACTTGAAAGCTCAAATTCAAAGTGCGCAAAGTGAGGCTCTAAAAGAAGAAAACCTTGCGGGAGAAGAATTCCGAGGGTTGGATAAACAAATGAATCGCAAGGATGACGGCGTACATTATTTCATTGATCGCATATGGGTTCCCAAATGGGGAGGTGTACGTACACTAGTCTTGGATGAAGCACACAAGACTCGATATTCTGTTCATCCAGGTGCAGACAAGATGTACCATGATCTGAAGCATCTGTACTGGTGGCCGGGTATGAAGAAAGATATTGCTCTATATGTGAGCAAATGCTTGACGTGTTCAAAGGTTAAAGCAGAACACCAGAAGCCATCGGGATTATTGCAACAACCTGAAATTCCCGAGTGGAAATGGGAGAACATCACTATGAATTTTATTACCAAACTTCCGAGAACGCCAAGGGGGCACGACTCGATATAGGTCGTAGTGGATCGACAGACTAAATCTGCTCGCTTCTTGCATATCCGAGAAGACTATAAAATGGATAAGTTGGCAAGATTGTACATCAAAGAGGTTATGACACGGCATGGAGTGCCGGTGTCAATCATATCCGACCGAGACAGTCGATTCACTTTACGCTTTTGGCAGACGTTGCAGAAAGCGATGGGCACTCGATTAGACATGAGTACAGCCTATCACCCCCAGACAGACGGCCAAAGCGAACGCACAATACAGACGCTTGAGGACATGTACGGGCATGTGTCATTGATTTTGGTGGCAGTTGGGATACTCATCTACCATTGATCGAGTTTTCCTACAAGAACAGTTACCATACTAGTATTGGGTGTGCACCATTCGAAGCGTTGTATGGCCGAAAATGTAGATCACCTGTATGTTGGGCCGAGATTGGCGAGAGTCAGCTAACAGAACCTGAAATCATTCAAGAAACAACTGATAAGATCTTTCTAATCAAAGACAGACTTAAAGCTGCTAGAGATCGCCAAAAGAGCTATGCCGATAACCGTCGGAAGCCGTTAGAGTTTAACGTTGGTGATCGAGTATTACTTAAGGTCTCTCCTTGGAAAGGGATCGTTCGGTTTGGAAAGAAGGGGAAGTTAGCCCTAAGATATATTGGACCATTTGAGATCACAGAGAGGATCGGTCCAATGGCATATCGATTAAGGTTGCCACAAGAGCTTGGCAGTGTGTATGATACTTTCCATGTATCGAACCTCAAGAAGTGTTTAGCCGACGAATCACTTCACGTGCCTATTGAGGACATCAAGATTGATCAAAGTCTCCATTTTGTGGAAGAACCTATTGAGGTCATGGACCGAAAAGTCAAGAAGTTAAGACGCAGCAAGATACCCATTGTTCGTATGAGATGGAATGCTCAACGAGGGCCAAAGTTTACATGGGAACGTGAAGATCGGATGAGACTCAAATACCCACATCTATTCAAGGATGACACTCTTGGACCTAGCACCAGTTGAATTTCGGGACAAAATTCCCTCAACTGGGGGATACTGTGACACCTCACAATATCAAGCAAAGAACATTATGGGTTTACTGTCACATTAGTGTGACAGTTCAGATGATACAGATGGATTTAATGAACAAAGTTTTAGAAACATTCAAGATATTCCCAAATCAGAAAAGAAACCTAAGATTCTTCTTGTTGAAGATCATGTGGTGAATGTGATAGTGTGTAGCATCTGTCACCAATAGACCGTCAATCAGCATTAAGCTCGTTAACTCACCGTGTGTATTAACGATCCTCACATATGTTCATAGTCTATTTATCGTGTTAACAGAATTATCTACGTGTTCATGTTCCATGTGTGTTAACTATCCTTATGTATTTATTATTTATATATATATATCGTTTTAGTTGAATTTCTCGTATACACGTTCGTGTTAGTAATAATAATAATAATAATTAATAATAATAATAATAATAATAATAATAATAATAATAAATAATAATAATAACCAAATAATAATAATAATAATAATAATAATAATAATAATAATAATAACAATAATAATAAAATAATAGTAATAAATAATAAGTCC
Organism: Flaveria linearis; assembly: GCA_024085815.1. Classification (NCBI taxonomy): domain Eukaryota; kingdom Viridiplantae; phylum Streptophyta; class Magnoliopsida; order Asterales; family Asteraceae; genus Flaveria; species Flaveria linearis. Next base: position 68,923,547 of record CM044013.1, on the reverse strand, counting down.
AGAGGGGTGTTTTGATATTTATGAAACTTAAAAAGAAGTTAACAACATAAAATAAGAAATATTAAAACTATAGGGGCCATTTGTGTAACTTTTCATTTTCAACCCAAACCCCCGCCCAAACCCCGATTTTCTGGCGCCGGACTCCGGCCAACTCCGGTGATACTCCGGCGAGGCCAAAACACGAAAATTACCCGATTTTAACCCCCAAAACCTTTTCCAATGTGTTCGCAGGAGGGATTCGAACCTAATGCATCCCTAAAAACGCGTTGTAACAGTAAATTAACGGTTATAAACTTTTCCACTCTATTTTCGACCGTTCCAAACGGCTAATTCATCCACTCAACACTAATTTAATCAAAATTTACCGAACTACACGAACTTTAACTCGCTATAAATCGAATGCTACTACCCATATCATCAAAACACACAAAATCAAACCAATTCGATCAAACCCTCTGTTCGAACCTGCAACTCAATCAACCGTCACCCTCCGACCCATATACACTGCAATTAACATAAGGCTTTCAATCATTAGCCTCATTCGAAGCTGTCCGTGCAATCAATTTGATTTCTATCTAAGTTTGATCAACATTCGATTTCAACTTATACCGCGGCTTGTTCTTCATTGTTCTTATCATCAAATCGAAACAAAATAGGTAACTAAACATCTATACACACTCGATTTATCATGGGGAACAAAAGCCCCATGAAATTATACATTAACAGTATCGAATTCGACTTCAATTTGATCGAATTCAAATTAGGGTTTCGGTCGATTTGGGGGAAATGGGTTTAGCCTGCTTAAAACAATTTGAAACCCAGTATTCTCGCGGCTGCGGCCTTTGATTCACCGGTTAAACACATGCTTCCCCATCCGAGAGGTCCCGGGTTCGACCCCGGGCCACTGCATTTATTTTTTTGAAGCTTATTTAGGCTTTTAAAAATTACTAAAAATTTCTAAAAATTATAAAAATAAGTTTTATAAACGTTTCTTATTTAAAATGTTACATAAATGTTTTCTGTAAATTTATTTTATTTAAAAGCCTTAAAAAATTTTATAAAATATTATTTATAAATATTATAAATACTTATTTTTATAAAAATAGGACTCTAAATCATGTGTAATTACGAAATAACTATGAAAATCATAGAAATTATACATCATATAATTTCATGAATTATTTACAAATGTAATTACAGGTTATATTTTTATACTCTAATTAATAAATTATACGAAATCGTAATCAATATTAAATAATATGTATTTCACAAGATTACAAACAAAATATACAAAATATATTTTAAAGATATATTTCTTTCGAATAAATCAAAAAATACAAGTAATATAATTACGCGTCAAAACCCCACAATTCAATTTAAATCCTAGTTCACATTTAATCATAAAACTTAAATATATAAATCAAATCGTGTGCGTCAAACCCGAATTTAACCAAATATATCTATTCGCATTGAGTATATTTTAAAGTCTTAGTTACAATAAATAATAGGTATTGAACGTGTTTGATCGTGCATTGCCTTATTCTGTGAAGTCTTTGTGCATTACATCAATTCAAGGTGAGTTTCGTGGCCCCTTTTTATGCTTATACAAGTTTTCAATGTTTTAAATCAATGGGGGAAAAGTATGCTCAGCCGTTTTCAATGCTGTACATCATATATTCAATTTTCATACTTGGAATCAATGTGATACTGTTTTGCGTACATACATGGTGTTATTCTATGGATCATTCTTACAACCATTAATTCCGGGTTTGGAACCAACGGTTAGGTATTGGTAGTACTACTGGGTTGACACCCCCACCCATCGACGATTGGTTAACTTGCGAGTTACGAACACAGCTGCCAGCAATCAGGCCATTGGTGAATATATTCCGTCTAATTTATATGCATAACGTCATTAGGTTTGGTTGTCTAAAAACACATATTATATGGTTTTTGTTTGCAGTATGATTCCACATCAATTTCTATACAGCATCAATTACATGTTTTCAATTTAAACCTGCGGAACTCACCAACATTATGTGTTGACATTTTTGAGCATATCTTTTCAGGTGAACATAATCAACGAGGATAGCTAGAGCTGATGCCTTAGCAGAGACCCTTAGGATTTCAATAGTTTTGCATTAGTAATGTATATCATTTGTTTTCATTTGTGAACTCTGTGTATTTTGGATTTAGAATCAATAAGACTATGATAGTCGTGGAACTGACTAACCACGACACAAGTCACCATTGTGTCGGGCGACGTCATGACACGAGGATTTTGCATGTATTATGTCTCTGTAATTATACCAAGTGTTATGACGATTCCGTCCGTCGCATCCTCGTGTTTCTGCTATAAGCGAGGGTGTGACACGTAGCTATGGAAAATACATTTATAAGTGCAGATGCAACTAAAAGTGTTCGACCATTTGTTTTCTATTTTTAATGAATGTGTTATATTATACGTATTGACACTTTGACTATCATATATAATTACCATAAGATTGTGTTATGTACTATTGGCAGTTGACAAGACAAGCTGTGTTGCATTACATTGGATAGTTGCATTTCAATTTTACTAGGTGAGCTTAAACATGCTTTCCAGCATTATACAGAGCCTGGTAAGTATCATGAGCGATAAAAAAGAATCCACGTTGCAACGAGTGCAAGGAATCAAACTAGTTTTATTTAAAGATGAAAGTCAATTTTGGTATTAAGTTTGACTAATGAACAATTTATTGGTTTATAATTGCAGGATTGCATCATATCTCATGATCTGTATTTAATTACAACTCTTGGACTCTATGTATTGGTTGTTGTGTAGATATAAAGCTTGAAGGGGTTGTGAAAAAGCTCGTGAAAGAAAGAGATTGAATGAAGTTATTGAAAAGTTGATGTAAAGAAGAAATCATGTTTAATAGGATGAAAAATGTAAAAAAAAAACTATAGCTCAAAGAGGCTAATAAACAATTTATTTTGAATGTTTGAATATTCATTGTGTTAGGATAACTTGGGTTATTTGACATGTTAGATAATAATTTTATGTGGATTTTTTTATATAAATTAAACTTTTGACAAAAAGTTAAATTTAAAAAATATGAGCATATTATGAGGTTTAAAATAAAAAATGCCTAAAAAACAATATACTGCAATAGGGTGGCAACAATCTGGACGGGGTCGCAAAAATCTTGTTGTAGAGGCAAAACGGTCGAAAAATCTTGTTGCGGTCGCAAAACGGTTGCAAAAATCTCGTTGCGGTCGCAAAACGGTCGCAATAATCTTGTTGCGATTGCAAAACGGTAGCAGTAAATTACAGTCGCAAAATGGTCGCAACAAGGAACAATCGTAAAATGGTAGCAAAAAGCAGCAGTCGCAAAAATTACCGGTCGCAAAGAGGTAGCAAATTAAGCGGTGGCAAAACAGTTGCAAGACCTGCGATGGCGGAAGCGGTCGCAAAATACGGTAATATAAAAGCGGTCGCAAAACGGTAGTAATAGGGCTTTTGCGACGTGTGTTTTTCTCACCGCGTTTTCGGTCGCAAAATGGTCACAAATAGCCTTTTGCAACCGTTTTGCGACTGAAAAAACAGTCGCAAATACCGAATTTTCTAGTAGTATAGTTAGTGTAATAACATGGATTTAATTACAATGATATCTTGATGTTATATATGTTTATATTAGTATATTATTTGTTCATAAAGTATAATTAGTTTTGAACCTATTTAGTAAGGGTGTGCATACACATACATACACACCATAGAAGGCTGGTTCAACCATTTGTGTAGCAAAACAACAACAAAACCAAGAAACAACACCGAAAACCACTTGTTCACAGCTAGAGTTTTGTTGTTGCCAATGCCTAAAACACATAAGGAAAAAAGAAAAGAGATGCTTACAAGTGCAACTAATAATAACTTGGATTTTAAGAAACATATCACTATGTGAAACTAATATTAGTGTAGGTAGTCAAAGGAGTCTATTCTTGATTATCGCTAGTATAATGTTAGTGTTTACCGTTATTTCAGTGTGATCTAATTATTATAGTTGTCAATCTTGTAGTATGTAGACGTTTTAGGGGTTTTGAATAAGAAAACAAAACAAATGATTAAAGTGTAAATAAAATGGTGGTTAAAAATAATGTGTCACACCCTTAAATTCCGGGTCTAGAATCTATCACGGAGGGGTGAACAAACAGGATCGAACACAGTAGTTACACATGAGATGCAGTTATCTATATGATAAATTTTAGGTAATCAATCCATTAATAATCAGATTATTAAATATTATACGCAGCGGAAATAAAAGATAGATTGTTTCTTAACAATACGTCTAATCAAGTCTTATCAATAACCAATATGTATCTTGAGCTCCTAGTAGATACCTGAGAATACAAGTAAATCAAGTGTCAACACAGGGTTGGTGAGTTCATAGGTAAGTAAAACACATTGATAAATCATCATTTATCATCAAGTAGGATTTACTGTAAAAGTGTGAGTTTAAATTACTCACTGGTATATGAATAGCCTGTCGGAACCCTTTTTAATAAGGTGAACCCGCTACCCCACATACCCACTAAGTACAAGCCAACAAATCCTTCACATAGGATTTGCCCGTGTATCATAGTTTATCATTACTACGTACAAGCCCAACAAATCCTTCATATAGGATTTGCCCATGTATCATAGTTTATCATTACTACGTACAAGCCCAACAAATCCTTCATATAGGATTTGTCCATGTATCATAGTTTATTATCGTTTTTATGTGTATATTATATTAATCATAATAATTTCAAATCAGAGGGAGCAAATCCTCCTTTACATTTATCCTCATATGGGTTGTATGTGGAACTATAATGGCAAACTCATAATGCGCTTCTACCTTCTCATCACATAAAACAGTCATCCCGAATGACTTATAAGATCTTTGTGCATCTGATAAGGACCATATGTCCAAACCTTTGTGGGGGTAAGTCACACCCCGATAGTACTATTCAAAAGATCCATGCCTTGTTAATAGTCCAGTATACAGAGAAGGTTTTCATTGTAACCATATGTAATCATAAATGTGATTCAATTATTATTTAATATAATACACAAAAATAATTTGTAAATTTAATTACAGTATGTATTCATCCCTAAAATATTTAAATGATTAAAAAGGGAATCAGTTAAGTATGAACTCACCTCAGTCCTTGTGTGGTGTTGACAGGCTAGTAAATTCTTCCTACGGAATTATAATTCACATAAGCAAATAGTTACAAATCCATAACCTAAATAAGTTAGATCTTGAACCTGGTGTTCAATTGATCTAGGGTTTGGTTTTCTGGGATTTGTTATAAACATATAATTAAATCATTTAGTTATTTTGTTAATTCTTTAATAACTAAAGATTTACATTTCATAATATTTGATAAATTTTAATAATGATTTTAACATATCATTATGTTCTAAATAAATTTTAGACATTATTTAAATATATAAATTTGTATTTAATTCATTAAGATTTTATAATTAAATTTATAAAATCTAATTTGTATTTATTTTATCAAATAAATAATGTTTACAAGTTTTAATTTTTTATTAATCTATACATTTAATTAGTATATTTTATAAGAAATAACAAATAACACTTGTAAATAATTTATGAAATTATAAAATCTTTATAATTTCCACATTTATCATGATTTATCCATAATTAAAAATAATATAGTATCCAATAATAAATTAATAATTTAAATTATTATTTAGAGTCCATTTTTATAAAAACGGCTATTTATAACATTTATAAATAATATTTTATAAATATTTTTAAGGTGTTTTTAATAAATAAATTTTATAGAAAATTACTTAGATGTTTTTAAAATAAAGGAAGTTTATAAAAATTATTTTTATAATTTTTGGGAATTTTTATATATTTTTAAAAGCTGTAAAAAGGCTTTAAAAAATAATGGGAGGTGCACGGGTTTGAACCCGTGACCTCAAGTTGGGCAATTGGAGACTGAACCGGTGAACCAAAGGCTTACAGCTGTAACACCCGTAATTCTTGTCCAAAAAAAATAAAAGAATAAAGAGAGAGAAAAAGGAGGAAAAAAGGGAAGTCAACCCCAAGTTGGAGGACCAAAGGTGTAAAATGAATAAAAATCTCAAAAGTTGGTGAAAAGGAGGCATGGTGCCCATTTTCACTCTGCACAACTCCTTGCATTCGATTTTTAGAGAGAGAAACAGCAGGAACTTCGATTCTTAGAGAGAGAAAGAAGAAGAAATCGGATTCAAGGTAAGAATTGATGTTTTTAAGTTGTGTTTGAGCTAAGAAACCGAGAAATGCATGTTCTTATGTGTGTGTTTGTGTTCGGGTTACACTGTGTGTGTGTGTTTTAGGTGTAGAAACAACTGGGAAGTTAAGAAAGGGCATTCAAAAACCCGAAGACAAACTAAGGTAAGTTCTAGACCCCTTTTTACTTGTTTTTAACGTTTTGGGGCTGGAAAATGCATGTAAACATGTTTTTTATAAAATTTGGGTTGATACCCGTATGAAATGAATGTATGTATGTTGATGTTTATGTTAGATTTATGCCTAGAATCATGTGTTTATGTTTAGAACTAGGCATTATGATGTTTGGGACTTGGACTATGAATTATACCCATGAACAGGTTGCTAATATGTCTGAAATTGGGACTTAGAATAAATAAGCACAAGTTGATGTGTCCACTAGTGCTCATACGACCAACAGTGTGGTCGTATGACCAGGTGATATATTTTTCTAAGTGTTGAAAAGTCTAACAGGACTCATACGACCAACAGTGTGGTCGTATGACCAAGTGAAATTTTCTAAGTGTTGAGTCCAATAGGACTCATACGACCAACAGTGTGGTCGTATGACCAAGTTATATTTCTAAGTGTTGGTCCAATAGGACTCATACGACCAACAGTGTGGTCGTATGACCAGGTGATAAAATTTTCTAAGTGTGTTGAAGAGTCCAATAGGGCTCATACGACCAACAGTGTGGTCGTATGATCAGAATGTAAGTCTGTCTGGGATGGTACGACCAATAGTGCTCATACGACCAACAGTGTGGTCGTATGACCAGATGATAAATTCTAAGTATAAGATGAAAAGTCCAGCAGTGCTCTTACGCCTAACAGGGCTCATACGGCCAGAGGGCTTATACGCCCAACAGGGCTCAAACGCCCAGGACACTTAGAATTTTTCAGAAATTTCCTGTAAATCCGAAGTTCGAGGTTTTGACCAGGGTTGACTAGGGTTAATAAATGATGATGTTTCATGCATTTAATGATGATTATGATTAACCCTCATTCTTGCTGATATTATTATCAGTGTATTATTAGTGTTGACAATAACAATAATAAAATATTGTTAAGTATGGTATGATGAATGTATGATGATGAATGTATGATGATGAACGTATGATGAGTGTGTATGTTCCTTGTAATTGTGTATGTTTATCTTCCCGAAACTTTACGAATAACGAGAACGAACTAATGAAGTATTATGTAACGTAAAGTGAAAGGTAACGAAAGAGGAACATGATGATGAATGCATGTATTAACGAATGAACGAAAAGAAGAATGATGATGAATACATGCATTAATGAACGAATGAATTATGTCTTGCAAGCATTGAATAACGCGATTGGTCCTTCTTTGTGATTGACCATGGTCATGGTACCTCTACCGCTTACCTCTAGTACCGTGGCATACGTTTTGTTGTTCATATGTTGACTTCGGCCCGGTAGCTAATAACGATCAGGGTGTAGCATATGGTATTGGTATAATTCACCTTTCAATGTGTGCAAGTAAGTATGAACGGGATTCTTGTCATTCGACCACAGTAATCATAGCCAAGTGCTATGAAGTGGGTAAAGTCTGACAGAATCCATACGAGAAGTTAAAGATAACGATGAATAACGAATGATGAAGATAATAACGAATATTATCTCTGTGTACGTATGATGTATGAACGCATGCACGAAAGATTACTTTTAAATAAGTAAAAGTATGTTTTATTACAAAACTAGAACTCACTCAGCAACGCTGACTTTTATGTGTTTTCTAGTTGGCAGGTAGTGTTGCTGAGGATGGCACAAGGCGGCTACTCAGCTCTTTTGGAATGGCATTCTTTTGTTAATGTTTTTGTACTGTAATGCAAACAAACGATATTTTGTAATGGGGGTTGTATTACTTTGCAAAAGCATTTATAGTAAATTCAAAGTTTCCGCTGCATGGTTTTTATAAAGTTATATTAAATGTATGTTTTATGGGTAATGACGACCAACTGTGAGGTGCCCGGGAACGGGGCCTTACAAGTTGGTATCAGAGCTAAAGTTTAAGTGAAATGGGTAAAATTTTAAAATAAACCTAAACTTAAACTGAAAATGGGACAGAAAGGAAGAGAATGCCATCTGAGTAGTTGCGTGCCATCAGGTATTTTCTTGAAAGTTAACCAGTGTTACGTGCGCATGTTATGTGTTTATGTGTACTGTTAGACTTAGATACTAATGTAGTCAGGACAGGTAATGCTCGGGGTGTGAAGAGTAGAGTAAGTGGCTAATCACAACTGGCCACTGTAATTAGGGACTTACTATACTCGACATAAACTGAGCTATTTCCTTGAATGACCGTGTTGGTGTTTAAATCTTCCAGTGTGATAGAAGATGGTCGGTGGTAGATCATCTAAAGCTTCCCGTGGTGGTGGACGTGGTGATGAACCGCGTAACACGCGAGGAAGACCTAGGAAAGAGAAAGTAGTTCGTGAGGAAAACGAGACTCCTCATCAGGAGGAAGCAGACGAAAGCGCGAATTTGAGAGCCTCGGTAAAAGAGGCAGTAGTTGAGGAAGTACATCAGGTCATGCAGACGATCTTACCGTCTGTAGTGACCGAGGTGATAAAGGCAGTACGTAATGATGAGAGACAAGGAAGGAATCGGTCCTCGGGTAGACAGCAACAAACAGAAGCAGAAACAGTATTATCCGGTGATAAAGAGGAAGAGGAAGAAGAACTGTTACGGGAGACAGCCCGGGGTTGTAACTACGGGGCATTCATGAGGTGCAAGCCCCCAACTTTTGATGGTTCTGGTACTGCTACTGATGCTCACCAGTGGGTGATGGAAATGGAAGCTGTCCTCGATATTAGTGATTGCCAGGAGGACAAGAAGGTGAAGTTTGCTACCCACTCTTTCACAGGGTCGGCTTTATGCTGGTGGAAAAATATAGTCCAAGCCGAGGGTAGCAGGGCAATAGGGAAGATGAAGTGGGCTGAGTTAAAAAGGCTGGTGATCGAGGAATTCAGTCCTCGTCGGGAAATGGATAGAATTGAGAGAGAGTTCCTGCAGTTAGAGGCGGGGACAATGACCCACCAACAATATACCACCAAGTTTAACGAATTGGCGCTGTTGGTGCCGGAGCAGGTGACGCCGGTGTCTCAAAAGATCAACCGGTATATTCAGGGGCTGCCAGCTGAAATTCGTTGGCATTTGATTTCTGCCCGACCAAGCACTTTCAGGTCGGCAGTGGATTTGGCGGGAAGGTTATTCGATGAACGGGCTGCCTTGGTAAAGGCTGAGGGTAGCAAGAAAGGAAGTGGAGAGAAAAGCTGGCAGGGGAAGAGATTTGGTCGACGTGATGCCTCGACGAGCAACAAGAAGGCAAGGGTGGATGACCGCCGCGTGGTCATGTCTGGATCTGGGGTGAGGAAGTGTGGTAAGTGTGGAAGGGAGCACTCAGGGGAGTGCAAGTGGGGATCTAACATCTGCTTTAAGTGTGGGAAGACAGGGCACATATCAAAAGATTGTCGGATGGGCAAGTGCTTTAACTGTGGAGAAAGTGGCCATATGAGCAGGGACTGTAAGAAGCCGAGGGCTGAGGCTTCAGGGGTAAAGAAGACAGGAAGTGAAGGTCCAAGAGCAAGCGCCAGGGCTTTCACTATGACGCAGGAAGAGGCTAGGACGGACCCCGATGTGGTGTCAGGTACGTTTCTAGTAAATCAAACTCTTGCTTCTGTGTTATTTGATTCTGGTGCTAGTAAGAGTTTCATTTCTGCTACTTTCTGTGCTAAATTGCCTGTTAGTTGTAAATGCATTGATGAGCCCTTTGAAGTAGAAACCGCTATTGGTAAGTCCACCAGAGTTACTGATGCGATAGAGGACTGTGCCATAGAATTAGAAGGCCATAGGTTTGCTGCCAAATTACATGTGATGCCCCTAGGAGGATTTGATGTAGTGTTAAGGATGGATTGGTTAGCAACCTACGAAGCGAATATCGTATGTCGAAAGAAGATGATTAGATTGACGGCATCTGACGGGAGTCTGGTGACAATATACGGTGATCGGGTAACGATGATTCCGAAGGTGATTTCGATGGCGGTGGCGGGGAAGTGCATGAGGCGTGGGTGCAACGCCTACCTATGTTATGTGAAGGATGTGGAAACACCAACACCACAACTATCCGACGTTCCGGTTGTGTGTGAGTTTCCAGATGTGTTCCCGGAAGACTTATCGGGATTGCCACCTGACCGTGAAATCGAATTTCAATTGACTTAATACCCGGTGCCCAACCTGTCGCTAAGGCACCGTATCGATTAGCTCCTACGGAGATGAAGGAGTTGATGGAGCAACTGCAGGAGTTGCTTGACAAGGGCTTCATTAGACCGAGTATCTCTCCTTGGGGTGCCCCGGTCTTATTTGTGAAAAAGAAGGACGGTAGCATGAGAATGTGTATCGACTACCGTGAATTGAACAAGTTGACAATAAAGAATCGGTATCCGTTACCGAGAATCGATGACTTGTTCGATCAGCTCCAGGGTGCCAGTTGGTTCTCGAGGATAGATCTTCGATCTGGTTACCATCAATTGAAAGTAAAGGAGCAGGACATTCCTAAAACAGTTTTTCGTACGCGTTATGGACACTATGAGTTTCTCGTTATGTCATTTGGTCTAACTAACGCGCCAGCTGCTTTTATGGATTTGATGAACCGAGTGTGTCGGCCAATGTTAGATAAATCAGTGATTGTGTTCATCGATGATATCCTGATTTATTCGAGGAGCGAAGAAGAGCATGCCGGTCACATTCGGGAAGTATTGGAGACTTTGAGAAGGGAGAAGCTGTATGCTAAGTTCTCCAAATGTGCTTTCTGGCTACGCGAGGTGCAATTTCTGGGTCACGTGGTAAATGCAGAGGGAATCATGGTGGACCCAGCAAAGGTTAAGGCTGTGATGCAATGGAAATCACCAAAGACGCCCTCCGAGATTCGTAGCTTCTTGGGATTGGCGGGCTATTATAGGAGATTTATTCAAGACTTTTCAAAGATCGCCTCACCTTTGACAAAATTGACTCGTAAGGACGTGAAATTCGTGTGGGGTCAGAGCAGGAGATGGCTTTTGAGGAGTTGAAGGCAAGACTAACACAAGCTCCTGTTTTGACTTTGCCCGAGGGAAATGAAGACTTAGTGGTCTATTCGGATGCATCTTATTCTGGGCTAGGTTGTGTGTTGATGCAACGTGGAAAGGTGGTAGCCTACGCATCTCGACAGCTGAAGACCCACGAAGTCAACTATCCCACACACGATCTAGAATTAGCCGCGGTGGTTTTTGCATTGAAGATTTGGCGGCACTATCTATACGGGACGAAGTGCACAATCTTCACTGACCACAAAAGCTTGAAGTACTTCTTCGAGCAGAAGGACCTAAACATGAGGCAGAGGCGGTGGTTGGAGCTGATAAAGGATTATGATTGTGAGATCCATTACCACCCGGGCAAGGCCAACGTGGTGGCCGATGCCCTTAGTCGAAAAGAACGACCTGAACCGATTCGGGTGAAGGCTTATCAGCTGATTATGACCCCCGATGTGATGACACAGGTTAAGGAGTTTCAAGACGAGGCTTTGAAAGAAGATCGTCTTAACTCCGAAAGGATGAGAGGCCTAGTTACGGAATTGGGTGAGAACACTCTTGGTGTTAAGACCCGATTTGGGCGAATGTGGATTCCTCGATACGGGGATCTACGTGGAAGAATCATGGATGAGGCCCATAAGACCCGATACTCCATTCACCCCGGTGCTACCAAAATGTACCACGATATGAAGAAGGATTACTGGTGGCCGGGTATGAAACGTGACGTAGTGGAGTACGTGAGTAAGTGCCTGACTTGTTTACAAGTGAAGGCGGAACACCAGAAACCCTACGGGAAGATCCAACCGTTGGATATACCCGAGTGGAAGTGGGAGCATATCACCATGGATTTCATCACGAAATTACCACGTACCCCTAAAGGGTATGATGCCATATGGGTGATAGTGGACCGTTTGACAAAGAGTGCCCACTTCCTACCGATCCGCGAGACGTACTCATCTGAAAGATTGGCGGATCTGTTCATCAAGGAAATTGTAGCTCGTCACGGTGTACCGGTGTCTATTGTGTCTGATCGTGACACCCGGTTTACCTCCAAGTTTTGGAAGAGATTTCACGATGCAATGGGGACGAGGCTACACATTAGTACAGCATATCACCCTCAGACGGACGGTCAGTCTGAGAGGACGATCCAAACACTCGAAGACATGCTTCGGGCGTGCGTGATCGATTTTGGAGGAAGTTGGGATGATCACTTGCCGTTAGCAGAATTCTCGTACAACAATAGCTATCATGCCAGCATTGGCATGCCACCATACGAGATGCTATACGGTAGGAGATGTAGGACGCCCGTATGTTGGGGAGACATTGGGCAGAAGGAACTGGGAGGTGTTGAGGTGATTGAAGCAACGACTGAGAAATTGGAAAAGATCAAAGCCTTCATGAAGGCAGCGAAAGATAGGCAAAAGTCGTATGCTGACAAGAGGCGAAGACCGATAGAGTTCAAGGTCGGTGATCGAGTCATGTTGAAGGTCTCGCCCTGGAAGGGAATCATTAGGTTCAGGAAACGAGGTAAGCTAAGCCCGAGGTACATAGGACCTTTCCGAATTATTGCACGAGTAGGAGAGGTGGCCTATCGACTTGAGCTGCCAGATGAGTTAAGTGGAATTCATCCCACGTTCCATGTATCTCATCTGAGGAAGTGCTTAGCTGATGAAGACATGGTTGTACCACTGGAGGATATTGAGGTGGATGAGAGGCTCAACTACGTGGAGCAACCAGTGGCAATCATTGATCGTAAAGAAAAGAGGTTAAGGAATAAAGTGGTTCCTCTTGTGCGTGTACAGTGGAAGCACAGGAAGGGATCCGAGTCTACGTGGGAGACTGAAGAAGAAATGAGACAACACTACCCATATCTGTTTGAGGAATAACAGGTTTCGGGGACGAAACCTATATAAGGGGGGTGGACTTGTAACACCCGTAATTCTTGTCCAAAAAAATAAAAGAATAAAGAGAGAGAAAAAGGAGGAAAAAAGGGAAGTCAACCCCAAGTTGGAGGACCAAAGGTGTAAAATGAATAAAAATCTCAAAAGTTGGTGAAAAGGAGGCATGGCTGCCCATTTTCACTCTGCACAACTCCTTGCATTCGATTTTTAGAGAGAGAAACAGCAGGAACTTCGATTCTTAGAGAGAGAAAGAAGAAGAAATCGGATTCAAGGTAAGAATTGATGTTTTTAAGTTATGTTTGAGCTAAGAAACCGAGAAATGCATGTTCTTATGTGTGTGTTTGTGTTCGGGTTGCACTGTGTGTGTGTGTTTTAGGTGTAGAAACGACTGGGAAGTTAAGAAAGGGCATTCAAAAACCCGAAGACAAACTAAGGTGAGTTCTAGACCCCTTTTTACTTGTTTTTAACGTTTTGGGGCCGGAAAATGCATGTAAACATGTTTTTTATAAAATTTGGGTTGATACCCGTATGAAATGAATGTATGTATGTTGATGTTTATGTTAGATTTATGCCTAGAATCATGTGTTTATGTTTAGAACTAGGCATTATGATGTTTGGGACTTGGACTATGAATTATACCCATGAACAGGTTGCTAATATGTCTGAAATTGGGACTTAGAATAAATAAGCACAAGTTGATGTGTCCACTAGTGCTCATACGACCAACAGTGTGGTCGTATGACCAGATGATATATTTTTCTAAGTGTTGAAAAGTCTAACAGGACTCATACGACCAACAGTGTGGTCGTATGACCAAGTGAAATTTTCTAAGTGTTGAGTCCAATAGGACTCATACGACCAACAGTGTGGTCGTATGACCAAGTTATATTTCTAAGTGTTGGTCCAATAGGACTCATACGACCAACAGTGTGGTCGTATGACCAGGTGATAAAATTTTCTAAGTGTGTTGAAGAGTCCAATAGGGCTCATACGACCAACAGTGTGGTCGTATGATCAGAATGTAAGTCTGTCTGGGATGGTACGACCAATAGTGCTCATACGACCAACAGTGTGGTCGTATGACCAGATGATAAATTCTAAGTATAAGATGAAAAGTCCAGCAGTGCTCTTACGCCTAACAGGGCTCATACGGCCAGAGGGCTTATACGCCCAACAGGGCTCAAACGCCCAGGACACTTAGAATTTTTCAGAAATTTCCTGTAAATCCGAAGTTCGAGGTTTTGACCAGGGTTGACTAGGGTTAATAAATGATGATGTTTCATGCATTTAATGATGATTATGATTAACCCTCATTCTTGCTGATATTATTATCAGTGTATTATTAGTGTTGACAATAACAATAATAAAATATTGTTAAGTATGGTATGATGAATGTATGATGATGAATGTATGATGATGAACGTATGATGAGTGTGTATGTTCCTTGTAATTGTGTATGTTTATCTTCCCGAAACTTTACGAATAACGAGAACTAACTAATGAAGTATTATGTAACGTAAAGTGAAAGGTAACGAAAGAGGAACATGATGATGAATGCATGTATTAACGAATGAACGAAAAGAAGAATGATGATGAATACATGCATTAATGAACGAATGAATTATGTCTTGCAAGCATTGAATAACGCGATTGGTCCTTCTTTGTGATTGACCATGGTCATGGTACCTCTACCGCTTACCTCTAGTACCGTGGCATACGTTTTGTTGTTCATATGTTGACTTCGGCCCGGTAGCTAATAACGATCGGGGTGTAGCATATGGTATTGGTACAATTCACCTTTCAATGTGTGCAAGTAAGTATGAACGGGATTCTTGTCATTCGACCACAGTAATCATAGCCAAGTGCTATGAAGTGGGTAAAGTCTGACAGAATCCATACGAGAAGTTAAAGATAACGATGAATAACGAATGATGAAGATAATAACGAATATTATCTCTGTGTACGTATGATGTATGAACGCATGCACGAAAGATTACTTTTAAATAAGTAAAAGTATGTTTTATTACAAAACTAGAACTCACTCAGCAACGCTGACTTTTATGTGTTTTCCAGTTGGCAGGTAGTGTTGCTGAGGATGGCACAAGGCGGCTACTCAGCTCTTTTGGAATGGCATTCTTTTGTTAATGTTTTTGTACTGTAATGCAAACAAACGATATTTTGTAATGGGGGTTGTATTACTTTGCAAAAGCATTTATAGTAAATTCAAAGTTTCCGCTGCATGGTTTTTATAAAGTTATATTAAATGTATGTTTTATGGGTAATGACGACCAACTGTGAGGTGCCCGGGAACGGGGCCTTACAACAGCCGCAATGGTTCTCGGTTCTCTTTGACTTTAAACACCAACAAAAGAACCCTCCCAAATCCGTAGAACCCTAATTCTGAAATCGATCAAATTGAACTCCAATTCGATTTCAATTGCCTCTGAAATCATAGGGCTATTGTTCCCCTTGTAAAAACGAATTTAATGGTATGTTTAATTACCTGTTTTGAGTTCGAATTGATGTCGAACATCACGTAGAACAGGTCGACTGTGAAGATGACGATCGGTGATGGTGTTTGTGTGTTTTCAGACCAATTTGAGAATGGTAGTTGTTTATGAGCAGATAACCAATCCTTTATACTCGATTATTTAAATTAATTTAGTGTTTTAGTGCTCGGTGGTGGACTAGCTTTCGGCTGAGTGTGTTAGGTAGATAAATCGCACTCAATTCGATTGTAATATTCAAATTAGTGTGGGGTACGAGTTCGAAACTCCCACTCGAATGTGTCGAGAGCTTTTGATTGAGTCAAAACCGTGTTAATTTGGTGGTTTGGTCTCGCCGGAAGTCGGCCGGAATAGTGGCCGGAGAGGGGATCGGGAAAACGGGCGGTGGGGTTGGGTGTAAATTTCAAATTTACACATTTGGTCCCTGTAATTTTGATTGTTATTATTTCATGTATTAAAGTTTTTAAAACAAGTTTCATGAATTACGAAATTACCCCTTAACTTCTCATTTTAAGTTTTAAATAGTTTTTAAGTTTAATAATTCTTATAAATTATTATTATTATTATTATTGTTATTATTATTATTATTATTATTATTAATGTTATTATTAATAATACTGATAATAATATCATTATTATTATTATTATATCAAATATATACATATATATATATATATATATATATTTTAAGTCAACGAATTTTTTTTTCCGGGTTGTCACATAATGGATAAAAGTTTAGTATTTTAGAGTATTAAGAGTGGATTTTTTTATCATTATTTATGTAATTACACTAAAAATCACTATTTTTTCTCTCTTATTTTTAATTAGATAATACTTTTATATACTTTTATCATTATATTTTTTCTCCTCAACTCACAACCACTTTCAAAAATATTAAAAAATATATAGGGACTTAACAATGATTACCTAAATATACAGATTAACAGTAAATTTTCTAACTACTCCGCTCACAAACATTTACAATTATTTCTTATAATATAGGAAACACACTCAAACATTTATAGAAAATCGAGTGTGAATGCTCTTAGTGAGAAAAAGAAGTGAGGGGTGTAGACAAAAATGGAAATATAGAATTTTAGTGCCAAGTGGATAGTAACTGGTTAGTTTCCTTATGTGTGATGCCGCGGGAAAATTATATATTGTAAATGAAGATTTGTATTTACAATATTGTATATCATAAATTAAAAAGAATTTCGTGTAATCAAAAGATTAAACCATTCATATTACAGAGTAAAAAGTTTCATGTAAAAGAAAGACACAGCCGTGACCGGCTCAAAAGCATATCGGTAACATTATGAAAATTTAAAGAAGTAAGGAACACAGATTAAACTTCAAAGTTGTGAAAACATAAATGTAAAATTTTGAGCTGCAATATTATATTGTTGTGAAAACACGTTGAATAACACAAAAATATATTGAATTTAAAAATAAAGAAAGTAAAAAATATTATATATTTTTAGATTGGTTTTGAGTAAAATTTATATCAGAATCACTACAAGAAAAGTGTCTATTAAGACTAAATTATTAGAGATTGATCTATCAGTCCCGGATACATATTATCAGAGACTATTATATCAATTAGGGACTGATTCTTTTGTGACTAATGTTAGTGACTGTTTATCGGTCTTTAGTACTTTGACGTATTATTTAAGACTAAACTTCAGTTACGAATACGTCTCTACAATAAAAAGTTTTGGAGGGAAACCTTTTGGTAACTGAATTCAATTCCAAGTTAGTGTTCTCGCTAATGAAATGTATCGTGATTGTATGAATACTAATATTTAATCTCTAATACAGAGGGAACATATAGGAGACTAAAACTCAGTTCTTAATGTTCCTAAAACGTGTCGAGTTAAGGATTGATGTTCAATCTTGAATGTATTTTTTATAAACAATAATAAATAACTGATGTATAGTTTCTAATTATTTGACGTAAATTACACCATAAAAATGTATAAAAACTAAAATTAGTTAAAGATGTTAGTGATCTTATTTGAAACTAACATTCAATCCCTAAATAGTTTTGTAGATTATATAAGTGGCTAATGATACTCATTCTCTAATTAGGAACACACATTTTACTAAAAAGATCAAATGCCCAACCGTGTGCTTTGACTCAGCACTGAACCTGGGTTATTTACTCGAGTTTGCAATGCGAGTGCCATTCAGCCACCTTGGCTCTTTTGTTTCATTTTCACGTGACGGAAATCGAGTTGCTATTCATGTAAACAAAATTGTAATATTTATAACTAGGTTAGATTGGAAAAAAATTTATATAATAGATTATATATATGTATAATCTAATCCATGTTATAGATAATATATCAATAAAATTATTACATATAACAAACATATTTAATTTATAAATAATAGTATAACAAACATATTTAATTTATAAAACGAAAAATGATTTTATTATTCATAAATATCCATAAACCTTTTTTATACACCCTTTTGAAGTATTTAGTATTGACAATAATTAGTTACAAATTAAACTATATTTAATAAAATTAAGTCTCATTAAAGTATTTTTAATGTATTGTTATATATTTCTAGAAAGAAATTATTTTGATTAGTATAGTATTAAATAAGAGTTGTTAAGAAAACTTTTTTAAAGTCAAGATTTTTACCAAAATTATAAAGTTATTGTGGTGGTGACAGATGGACAATCCTAGGTGCAGTCTAAGTGGAGATGACGTTGACATACTAGAAAATAGCCATGTGACTTATAGTTATTTTGTTTTATTAGAGTAGATGAGGTACCTAATGTGGAGATCGAGTGAATTCAAGTGGATCAAAGTATGACAACTAGTAGCAAACAAGGTAAGTCGCCGCTTCTACCATTGATATTACTATGTTTTTGCAACAAAAGCTCCGGGTATGATAAAGTAATTAGGTTGTTTACTTGTTTTTACGTGTTTTAGATATGAATGATGAGAATTGGAGGCGGTGAAGTGTCAATAGAGATGGACATAGTCAAGTGAAAAAAATTTCTATGTGAAAGTTGTGAAGTAATTAGGGAATAGGATTTTCCATCAGGGCAAGTGACTATCAAAATAGTTAAATAACGGAAAAACCATGAGGTCATGATTTGCAGATCACATGTTTTCATGAACAGGACAAAAATGACATGCTTATTTCTGTCATGTTTGTCGAACCATAACTTCCAATCACAATAAACAAACAATTTAAATACATGGCTTGAACAAAACTTTTCATGTAAGAATGTTTTATGAATGTGATCTTATGCTTTATTGAGCTTCATAGTTGTCATTTGTGTTTTGAAAACCCGATTGCGTGTTTGGAGGTTAGTATAAATGACTTGGCATGCCAATAATGAGGTCGAGTAGAGCATTATTTTAACGATGGGGCATTTTGTTCAGCCACTGACTAACAAGAAACTAGACAAGGGAAATCCAACACCAAATGCATAACAAATTACAAAATAGAAAATCGAAACTTTGCCAAGCATCCAAATTCATGCTATGAAGCTCCTTCCGGCTGATGATCCATAAATAGCCCAAAACAATAATCTCATTCATGATCTTTGTAGTATACAATACTTTTTAACACAATCATTTTAAGATCACCAAATGCACCTTAGAGTAGGTAATGGTTGGAGAACGACTTCAAACGAAAAGATGTAGGATAGTGGAAGCTTGCACCGTTGTATCACTTGGGACCAAACCATTATAGCAATACACAAGTTTATCATAAGATGCTTGGTCGACTCGAGAAATGAGCCACATGATGGGTAAAGGATGTATGGTAGTGGAATTCCTCTACTACTTACCAGGCGTCTCTAGACTCTAGTTGCAGTTTTTCCTTAATAATCCTCCAAGAAAAAAGATACTGCACCGTTGTATTCTAAGCAAAGTGAGATAACTAGGATCGCTAGCCATGGATGATAAAAATGTGTCGTCAAAAGAGACCTCGCGGATTATAGAGCGAAACCAAATGCATCAGATAGAAAGCCGCTAATGTTGATTCAGAATCACTTCATATCTCTTGTCAATTCCTGTAATCTTCTTCCACACGACCGATAAATTTATGCATAGAGGAAGGATTGGTTATGCCTTATGTATAACCAACCATATAGTTTTGAACCACAATTCGTATTGGATGCTTTAATTCCACCACCACTTTTAAAAGATGACGAGATTGGATGCTCAAAGAAAACCGATGCCTAAGCCGCCATGATTATTTGATATCGTGAAGTCCAACTAGTCCGGTGAATCTTTTTTGAAAGAAATGTCCCCTCATCATAAAATCTCCTTCTAATCATTTTCTAAAGTGTTAAAGGACATGAGCTAGAACTTTATACCCTTGTAAGAAATATAGTGAAATACTATGTAAAATCGATTAAATAAGTGTGATGCACCCACCAAAGAATATAATCTTTACTTTCCACAAAGATAGTTTGGTTTCAAGCACCTAATTAAATTTTTTACTTATTATTAAATATTAAAGACTATATGAACATTTACAAATTGCATACTATTGAAAAGCAAATATAAAGAACAATGTCATGTTGGTTTCTTAGGGTGGTCACAGTTGTTTTTTGTTTATGCTGTAAAAAGTTTTATTTGAAGTGTTGTGTTGTTGAGAAATGCTATATTCTGACTTTGTTGCTTTGATTATCTTTTAAAGACTGATGCGTTGATGATGTGTTTATCTGTGACTTTTTGTGGTTCCAAGGCTATGACTGTTTCCTAAAAATTATGCCGGTTGTTGTGGCTTAATACCCCTTTCTAGTGTGCAGTCATAACTAGGCATAGACATCGGTTCTGCATCTTATGTGTCCATGTGATTAGGTTCATTTGGTTTTTATTTCATACTTACACAATACATAAATTTCTTTTCATTTGAAATAGGAGACATGAGAATTACATTTTGTGTGCTCTTTGATATGGTGGCTATAATGTAGTGCTTTGATCTGATAATATATTGCTTATGCAACAGATATTGGGGCAGTTAAATAGTTTGTATTACATACAATAAAATGGTATTTGATTAAGGGTGAAAATATGAGGTTATGGTGTTCATTGGCTCCATTGGTCCACGGAGATAATATTGGTATTGATATTATAGTATAGCTTATGTACTTCCTTTGTAACTTTTTGAAACATGTTTGCAGCTATGATGACGTATCAGAGCACGTATCAGAGCCTTGGTTCACCCTGTTCATCAGACACGTAACTGATGCTTCATGTTTTTTATGTGTTTTAAGTGTTTAAATGTATGCTTTTAACGTGATTTTTCTATCGAGCGTAATCACTTTGTATTAGGTTTGAATTATAGGTGTGGGAAGCTTAAATGATGTATGCAAGGGTTGCACGAAGATCGGATGATATGTGGATGAAAAGAGATGAGGAAAATAAAGAAATTGATGCAAAACGAGCATACGACGTAACTTACGTCCTAAAGGAAGTAAGCTACGTCCTTTCTAAAAACGACAATTTTTGGGACGTAAGACAGAGGCTAACCACGTATATCATGAGGGAGGACGTAATTTACGTCCCTAAGGACGTAACTTACGTCGTATGGTCAGATTTGACGTAATTCTTCGAATTTTGACCATATTTAAGGAGGGTTATTAATTCTAAAAACCCTAATTCGTATTTGGAGCAAAAAGGAACGAACTTTGGTGATTCTTGAGGTTTCTTCCACTTCTTCAGCTCATTCTAATCCATCAAATCATGTTCCAATCCGATTTTGTGGCTGATTTCATGAAAATACAAGGCTAAACTCCGCGTGATCTACCTCGGGTAATAGGTTTTGTGTTATTAGGTTTTTGTTCGTGTTCAATTTGTATTGGGATTAAACTTGAGAACCCGTTAAGTTCTTTCTTCAGTTAACTTGTGTCGTGATTGTTTAAACAATTGTTTTATTGAATCTTGATTTGAATGTCATATAATTTTGCA
The DNA here is from genome assembly GCA_024085815.1 of Flaveria linearis. Taxonomy (NCBI): domain Eukaryota; kingdom Viridiplantae; phylum Streptophyta; class Magnoliopsida; order Asterales; family Asteraceae; genus Flaveria; species Flaveria linearis. The sequence goes on along the minus strand of CM044013.1, from coordinate 68,901,788 downwards.
TGAGTTGTATGATTGCAAGGTTTTGGTTGTTAATTCAATTGATATTTTGTACCAAGACCCGTTAAGTTTTGGTTATCACTATCACTTAATCATTACACGTATGAAATCCCCATTAAGGATTTTCTACTCAGTTGAACTAAATAATTACTGAAAACCGAACCTGAATCCCGGGGTGGATTACCCTTTTCATAATCGTCTTCTAATCAATTTTCATTTCTTGCAAGTTATTTTCTTAGTTAATTTGTTAATCATTCCAAATTTCACTTTTCACAGTCAAGAGGCAATAGTTTAGTAATTTACCAATTCAATCATTGTCGCACAAATTCAATTACAATACACCGACCATTAATTCCACGAGGATCGACAACCCTACTTACCCTAACTAGTTTAAGATGAATAGGAACACACATTTTACATCTTATTTGATTGGTACTTTGACATCGATCAGTTACGCATCCCAATGGACACCACTAGTAATAATAATACTTTTACAAATCCACTATCTTTAAAAGAATAACATATTACAAATTTTGTTTCCTTGATCCGATCACTATCCTTAATTTATAAGTGACTGATCTCATCTTTATCTCACGTGTTCCATTTTCATTCGCATCAACTTCCCAACATCCATTTCCGATCCTAGCAACGGCAAACATATACTTCCCTCCGCCCAACCCTCGAGTATTTACCTTCCTTCAACAAATTGTCATGCATCTTATTGACGTTTCATTTCCGGCCTTAATTTTCTGGATCATTCTTTTAAACCGTTTTGAAAAACCGCTGAATGTGTTGAAAGCTATTATTAGTATATATCAACCATGTTATAAAAGTGGTTAATTCTATATATTAATCATCAAACCAATTTTGGTTGATAACATTTTAGTTAGTTTGAAGAAAACAATAGCAAGTTAAAAAGTTTGAGGACCCGTGTATCATGTTCATAAATAAAGGGGAAAGAGACAAATACGCGTCTAAGTATAAAACCGCACCCAATAAACTCACTTTTTATTTTATTATATATGATATATACATCTCTATCTCTATAATATAATCTCTCTTTCAGTTTCAGATCGCCATCTCCTTTGTTGATTTCATCGCTCACGAACAATAAAAGTTCAATTATCTACAACAACAAGGTTATCAATCGATTAAGGGGTGCTGAAACCATTGATTTGATTGCGAATCGAGAGTTAAAGGTCGTGAAATCGAGATCGGAATGACAAGATAGGACTGTTTGTTTTTGCTGATTCAGATGGCGTTCAACCTTCATCGTCTTCTTCAATCTTTTGTTTTTTTGTTGTTTTCTTGTTTCTCGAGCATTCATTGCGGCAGTGGCGGTGGCAATGATTCGTCGCGGCAGCCTCCTATCACGCCTATCAATCGCGATCTGTACCGCACTAGGTAAACTCGGTGTTCCCGACACAAGGATTATCAAATTGCTTTATGTCAAAAATTTATGATGAGTGATTTGATTTTTATTGCCGTATATGTCTTTGTGTTTAATTTGATTTAAGTTTGATATTATTGCGTAGAACTTTTTTGTAACTTACCATTTGAGTACCGCACGGATCTCGTCCTCGAAAAGGTAATGTGGAGTTGATCTGTTATCATATATCTTAATTATATTGGAGAAGACTGTTAAAAGAGAGATGCGATTTGATTAGTTATGACAAATGGACTAAATTGTACTTACAAAATTTATGTGATTGTTACTATTTCTGGAGCATTTCTTTTGACAATTGGCTACTAATATTGAACTCTATAACAAGTTCCATTTTTTTTCTACAAGTTTGCATATTCATATCAAGTATTGCATTTTAATTGGCTAGTATTGTTTTTTTCCTTTGGTGCATTATCTGTCATTTTGTATAGTTTCAATCCAGGTAAGTGGTGTTGGAAATTAGTCATTATGGGTGTCCAAAATGTTTTTGTTTGACTTCCTATAGATCTCTCTTTTTTTGGTAAACTAGGTCACAAACTATTCATGTATTCATTTTGTTTTTCTATTGTCTGGAATCCTAAGTTAGGACTTAGGAATCACAACTGATGCTTGTAACATTTAAATCTTTAACTGATTCTTCTTTGATATGGTAAGACTCCCTAGGAAGCAGGAGTTAAAGAATGCTTAATATCAGTGTTTGCGACTTTGCGTACTTTTGTCTATAATTTTCCACTATGGTTCCGGCTCTTTTTAGAGAAGTCTGACTTTGAGTTATTCACAGACATCTTTCAAGTTATTAATATTCATTGTTGTCTTAGAATAGGAGTAGTAATGTGGTTTGGACTTCCAGCATGTTTTGAGGTTCCATATCTTGGTTATACCAGACTCATTTTTTTCTTTACGTATAGGTCATGCTTATGTTTTCAGTGTTCAATATAGCTTAGGGATTATTAGGATAAACTTGCAGAAGTGAAACTCTATCTATTACTTATTTCTGTTTTTCGTCTGATAATTGATCATTGATGACATCAGCACCTGCATCAGTGTCACTCTCAGAGACGAGAGACCACTGATGTCAATAGCGACGATCGCGCCCGCAATCGCGCGCTACGTCGCGAAGCGGAGGATGGTTGCGAAGCAGACAATAGCGATGTATAGCGGTAATTTTTTTTTTTTAAAATACACTTCAAGAGGTTTATTAGTCGATATCGATTTCTAACCTCGACTGCTCGCCATTCGATTTCGACTTCCGCCGCTTGACCTCCGCCGTCCGACCTCCGCCGCCGCTAGCCCTCCACCGTCCGACCTCCGCCGCCCGCTTGACCTCCGCCGCCGTCCGACCTTCTACATCGATTCTTCACTTCGATTGTGGAGTTCCACTTGATTGTGGAGTCGATATCGATTCTAACATCGCCTGCTGTTCACTTCGATTGTGGAGTTCCACTTCGATTTCTAACATCGCCTGCTGCTAAGGTAACAATTTGTGGATATTTGACTCAAAATTTTCAATTGGGCAGTAGTTCCTATTTCTTGCTAATTCTGATTGACTTTGATGTTGTATTTTAAGTAGAAATGACCACTAGAACTAGAAAGGAACCTGATATTGGTTGGACCTACGGGACTTTGGTGGAAGGAACCAAAAGTTCCTATTTCTTGCTAATTGAGCCGGAATATGAAGATTTAGATGATTAGTAATGAACTATTTTATCTATCTTGATGGTGTTTGATGGTGTTTGTTGAACTTTTGTATTAATTTCTCGTTAAAACATGTTTAATTTAGTGAACGTACAATATTTTATATATTTCGACTACTTCATCGCTAAACACAAAATAGCGGTCGCTATTTACCGCTATTCGCGACGTAGCATATAGGTAATGTGTCGCTATTTACCGCTATTCGCTATTGACAACTATGCGAGAGACACGTGTCACATGTCACAATGTGTCACTTATTTCTGTTCTTTTGTAGAAGCGGAGATGTATTATGCACATTGATGTTTGCTTTTAATGGTGGAAAATCTTGACATAATGTGCTAGTAAACCTAGTATAATGCTCCGTGAGTTGCATCTTCCATATCATGCAGATGTTCTATTCTCTTTGAAAACAGAAAAGCAAACATAATACCTACATGTCCGTATGTAAAATATTGCAGTTCTTTTATATTCGATTCTTCTTAAGGCATCTTCCGATTTCTATTTTCTCAGATATTGTTAGTTAATTCATTGTATTGTTTAGTGTTTAGTATGTTGTATGTTTGTATTTTGTGTTTAGTTTGTAATAGTTCATAGTATAGGGACTGAAAGTGAAATTGTGGGATAGTTAGTTAGAGCTACTAACTGCTATAAATAAGTAGTTTGTATGTAATTGGGTTAACACCCTTTCAATAAAATTTACCTGCCGTTATGTTCAAAACTATCAATTGGTATCAGAGCGAACAAGGCTCTCGATTCAATTAAGGGAAATCTGTGAGAAACCCCTCCGATACAGTTCTTGACCTTCCGAACCCGCGGCCGCTTGAAATTGAAGACGCCGACGACACCTATCTGCAATTGCAACCCCGACGGACTGCAATTGAACCCACACACGAACAATTGACTCAATCTTGCCTTGAATTGAAGATTTGTGACGCGATTTCATGGCGGACAACAATCGACAAGTTGCATTGAGAGACTTGAACGATTCGATCTCGTTCAAGATTCCGATCCTCACGCCGACCACGTACACCTCCTGGGCGATTAAAATGGAGGCGTTCATGGATGCCCAGGGACTCTGGGATGCAATTGAACCCCCGACGACCGATGAGGTCGATGCGAAGCTCGGCAAGAAGGCCAGAGCATTCATCTTCCAGGCATTACCGGAGGATGTTTTAATGCAGGTTGCTGCATTCAAAAGTGCCAAAGAAATTTGGGGAGCCCTCAAGAAGAGGTACGTAGGTGAAGATCGAGTGAAGCAGGCAAGAATTCAAACATTGGATCATGAGTTCGAGATGTTGGCAATGGCAGAGTCCGAGTCGATCGATGACTTTGCTGCAAGAATGGGAGAACTGGTGTCGAAGTACAGGGCTCTTGGAACCACAATTGAAGCCACTAAACAGGTAAGGAGAACCTTGAAGGCTGCTCCTGAAAGGTATCTCCCAATTGTGGCTGCCATAGAGCAATTTTCGGACCTTGAGTCTATGACCTTTGAGGAACTTGTGGGTAGGTTGAAAGCCTATGAAGAAAGGCTCAAACCAACACCCCAAATCAAGAACACCTCAGGTCAATTACTCCTCACAAAAGCAGAATGGCAAGAAAGAGTCAAAAATGAATCTAATCACAAGCAGTCAAGCACTGATGATTCAAGAGGAAAAGGCAGAGGTAGGGGAAGAACTCGGAAGAACAGGATCACTAGACCCAATTCTGAGGGTGGTGATCGAGGTGCACCAACCAAGAAAGACAAGAGAACCATGAGATGTTTCAATTGTGATCGATTGGGGCATTTCTCAAGTGAGTGCAGGGCCCCTAAGACAAAGGCAGATGAAGCCCATTTGACCCAGTCCCATGAGGGTCAAGAACCCTCCCTGCTGATGGTGAAGGTCATACATGACCTGGGTTTACTTGAAGAAACCAGTGTCTACCCAAAAGCCATGACTGCTGATGTAGCCTCCTGCACATGGTATCTAGACAATGGAGCTAGTAACCATATGACAGGAGTTAAGTCTCATTTCACTGAATTGGATGAGACTATCACTGGGAGGGTGAAATTTGGAGATGGCTCGGTTGTAACCATAGAAGGCAGAGGCTCAATATGCTTTCAGTGCAAGAATGGGGAGCATAGAGTAGTTACACATGTGTACTACATTCCTGCTCTCATGAGCAATATATTGAGCCTTGGCCAACTAGATGAGGTAGGCTGCAAGATCTTAATGAAAGATGGATGGTTGTGGGTGTTTGAGAAGAGTGGAAGGACTCTTCTAAGGGTTGAAAAGGGGCAGAACAGGCTTTACAGGGTAGAATTGAATGTTGCTCTCCCCAAGTGCTTGTTGGGAGAAATCCAAGATGTAGCCTGGAAGTGGCATGCTAGATTGGGTCATTTGAATTTTGATTCAATCAATTACATGTCCAAGCATAGTATGGCAAGAGGATTGCCCAGAATAAAGCATAAATCACAGCTGTGTGGAAGCTGTTTAGTAGGAAGCAAAGGAGTCAACCATACCCTACTGCAAGTGTCTATAGGGCAGAACTCCCCTTGGAACTTGTTCATGCTGATTTGTGTGGACCATTAGATCCTCCTACTCCGGCTGGGAACAAGTACTTTATGTTGCTGGTGGATGATCACTCTAGGTACATGTGGGTGTACTTTCTTAAGTCAAAAGATGAAGCCCCTAAAGCCTTTCAATCATTCATTTCCCACACTGAAGTGGAGACCGGATTCAAGCTTAAGTCTCTAAGAACAGATAGGGGAGGGGAGTTCACATCCCACAAGTTTGAGCAGTTGTACAGCTTGGATGGGATCAAGAGACATCTTACTGCACCTTACTCTCCACAACAGAATGGGGTTGTGGAGAGAAGGAATCAAACTATAATGGGGATGGTGAGGTCAATTCTTAAAGCAATTAACATGCCATTGTGGTTGTGGGCAGAAGCAGTGAGGCACTCTGTCTATGTGCTCAATAGAAGCCCCACTAAGGCTTTAGCAAATGTGACTCCCTATGAGAGACTGTTTGATAAAAAGCCAACTGTGAAGCACTTGAGGGTGTTTGGGTGTGTGGCACATGTAAAGGTTAGCACTCAACTCAAGAAGCTTGATGATAGAAGTATACCAATGGTTCATTTGGGTTTGGAACCTGGTACTAAAGCCTACAAGTTGTATAATCCTGTGACTGGGAAGATAGTAGTCAGCAGAGATGTTCAGTTTGAAGGTGTATCTTGGAACTGGGACAAAACTGCTGTGGATCATTCCAACCAAAACTATGCTAGCTTTGGTGGGAGTGTGTATGTTTCAGGTCAAGAGAATGTGTCTACCAGTCAAGGATCTACCAGTCATGCTAATCAAGAACCTATGCATCCCTTCTCTGAGGCAAGTGAATGGAATGAATCAAGTCACTCTCATGGTGGAGAATCAGGTTCAGGGGGTGAGGAAGGGGAACAAGCATCAAATGCAGATCATGATCATAGATCTACATATGATGATACCCCTCCAAAAGGGTTTGCTTCCTTGGATAGTGTGTTCAGCAGGACTGATGTTCTGGAGAAGATACCCTTTGTACCACCTCCCAATTATGATGAATCCGAATTGTTGTTGCATGTAGAAGAACCTGTTAGATGGGCTCAAGCCAAAGATAGTCCAGAATGGATGAAGGCTATGAGAAGTGAATTGGAAAGTATAGAAAAGAATGGCACATGGAAGTTAGTTGACTGCCCTAAAGGTGTAAAACCTATAGGCTTGAAGTGGCTATTCAAGTTGAAGAAGGATGCAGAGGGGAATGTGATTAGACACAAGGCCAGATTGGTTGTGAAGGGATATGTACAGCAGTATGGAGTCGATTATGAGGAAGTTTTTGCTCCTGTGACCAGGTTGGAAACTGTGAGGTTGATCTTGGCTATGTCAGCTGTGAATAAGTGGAAAGTACATCATCTTGATGTAAAGACAGCCTTCTTACATGGGGAATTGAAGGAAGAAGTGTATGTGATGCAACCTGAAGGTTTCATAAAGAAAGGGAGTGAGAAGAAAGTGTACAAGCTCCAGAAGGCCCTGTATGGGTTAAAGCAGGCACCCAGGGCTTGGAATGAAAAACTGCATGAGACCTTGATTAAATTTGGCTGTGTAAGGTGTCCTAGAGAGCATGCTGTGTACAAAAGAAACACAGAACTGGGTACTCTAATCATAGGTGTTTATGTAGATGATATCCTAGCTACTGGTTCGAATGATGGTGTAATTAAAGAATTCAAGTCATTGATGAAGTCTTGTTTTGAGATGACAGATATGGGATTGCTCAATTACTATCTGGGAATAGAGGTTAAACAGACAAATGAGGGGATTTTTCTAACCCAAATTGGGTATGCTAAGAAGATTCTTGAAGATCAGCATATGTGGGAATGTAACACTACTAAAATCCCTATGGATCCAGGTCTGAAGTTAAGTAAAGATGAGGAAGGTGAGTCTGTGGATGTGACCCAATATAGGAGGATTATAGGGTGCTTAAGATACATTACTCAGACCAGACCTGATTTATGTTACTCAGTGGGGATTGTTAGTAGATTTATGGCAGATCCTAAGGCATCTCATTGGCAAGCTGTTAAGTCTATTCTTAGATATTTGAAGGGTACTGTGGAAAATGGTATATGGTATAAGTATGGTGGTGTAGGAGAGCTGGTTGGTTACAGTGACAGCTCACATGCTCCTACTAAATCGGATGGAAAGAGTACCACAGGAATGGTGTTCTATTTCGGTGGTGGTCCTGTAAGTTGGGTGAGTCAAAAGCAGGCCACGGTGGCTCTGTCATCTTGTGAGGCAGAATTCATGGCAGCTACAGCCACAGCTCAACAGGCTGTGTGGCTTAAAGGGTTGCTGGAGTACTTGACAAGTGAAGAATTGGGTCCTATTTTGTTATGTGTGGATAATAAATCAGCCATTCAGTTGATGAAGAATCCTGTATTCCATGGCAGGTCTAAACACATAGATGTGAGGTATCACTATATTCGGGGATGTGTTGAAAAGAACCTAGTGGTTGTAAAGCATGTTAGTGGAGAGGAACAAAAGGCTGATGTATTGACAAAAGCTTTATCTCGGATCAAGTTTGCAGAAATGAAGTTAAAGCTGGGAGTTGGAACAATACAAGAATTAAGGGGGTGAATGTTAGTTAATTCATTGTATTGTTTAGTGTTTAGTATGTTGTATGTTTGTATTTTGTGTTTAGTTTGTAATAGTTCATAGTATAGGGACTGAAAGTGAAATTGTGGGATAGTTAGTTAGAGCTACTAACTGCTATAAATAAGTAGTTTGTATGTAATTGGGTTAACACCCTTTCAATAAAATTTACCTGCCGTTATGTTCAAAACTATCAGATATATACCGATAATTTAACAATTTGAATGAAAAACACCACTCTCTTATATATCTTACATTTTCATTGCCTCTTTTTATTTAGTGCTGCTTTGATGGAAGAGATAGAAGCATTGGTTAACCGGCACCAAGATAAACTCCACGTGGGTGCTCTTTGCCTCGTTTGTCCTTCCTTTTCCTTTCATCATGCTCCGTCCTATTTGTCATATTCTTTCATTTGATTTATTAATATATCAACAGATGGAAACATTTCGAAGTGCAAATAAGGGATATAATGCTGAATTGAATGTAGTTACATATTGTCGGAATAAAACAGCTATTGAAGACAAATCTAAGTTTCGAATACTTCTTGTGAGTCATTTCACTTTAAACTTGTAAATCATCACATTAAAGGCAGACTGATTTATTTTCACTTTTAGCCTTCGTATTTTCTAATTAAATAAAACGAAACATTTGAAAAAAGCAATGCCTTTATTGTTTTTGACATTTATTGTCTCATATTGTGATTGCTGGTCTTTTTGACAGATGATTACTTGTCTTCCAGAGTTTTGGGCAGCATGCACGGGAGCTTATAACATCTGAGCTTGCATTAAGGATACTCTCCATCTTAAGTGAGGAGCAATTTTTACCTAAAATGGATCCATTGCTGCTTAAGAAGACCCTTGAGAAGATTGTTATAAAGGTCAGACCTATGACATAGTAGTTCCACTTAAAGTTATTTCTTTATCATTAGCTGAGAGAAACACAGTTCTACCAAAAGCGTGTATAAAGGATTGTGCACTGCCTCGTAATCAGATGCCACTAGGTTAAGCTTTGTTGTTTATATATAAGGATAATGAAAGATTTTACCCGAGGTACCATCGTTTTTTTTTTCACAACAAGTTTGATATAGATTTTAAAGTAAAGACACTTGTTGAAGCTTCCGGGTGTTCTTTGCATCAGATGCTTAACTAAATATTACTCAGGTGTTCTAGAAGTTACGGTTTGATTTTCGTAATGTGGATTTGTTTTCTATGCTAGAGTTCATATAAAGATTTTTTTCAAACGTGCGGACTTCAGAAGATGTGATTAATGTTAATGATAGTGGTCTTTCAGGTTGTACCATTGGAAAATCTGAATGGACGCCAAAAAGTCGAAGCAGGAGACCTTTGTGAAAGAAGAAATGGTCTGGGCTTTTATCTTAGATGCAACTATTATATATATACTACAAGAGATAATCTTTGTTGGTTTAATAGCTTTGTATTTGACTATTCTTTGCAGGCAGAGGAGTTGATCTCAACCGGAATTGGAGTGTGGATTGGGGTAAAAAAGAGAAGGTTAGTCATTCAAAGATCTGAAGTCATTGTATGGATTGGACTGGGTTGGCCTTGAACTTTTTCATCTGATAAGTTTTATGTATATTAAAAAATATTTAGTGTGTCAGTTATAATTACAATGATTTTGTTTTTTTGGGTAATAGTCAATATAATGGTTTAGGTGGTCTCATGCATTAATATACACTTCGCACACCCATTTAATCCATTTTCTTACAACCTATACTATTCTTTACTTTACACATCTTACCCGTTTAAGATAAAACATAATTCCAATCAACTCATTCTTAATAAAATCAAAATTGCCGGGCCCTATTGGCAATATTCATCATCTTGTGGGAGGTTACTGTCTAGGTAGATTTTTATGATATTTTGTTTTTCATTTTTACATCGTCTCTAGTCGATAATACACGTTCTCACTAGTCCCAGTTAGCTAATTTTCATCATCTAGTTAATAAGAACACATTCCTAATATCCATTATCTCGTGGGGAGGTTACTATCTTTGTAGACTTTTATGATATTATGTTGTTCATCTTTACATTGTCTCTAGTTGATAATAACACACATTCCCACTATTGACTTGTTTCCCATTTAGCTTTCTTTTACCTTTTGAGGTTAAACGTAGCCTAGAAGTGACCCATCTATAACTAAATGGGTCAAAGTTGCTATCTCTGAATTCTGATGACAATCTTGACCCTATTTTTCTGGAAGCATATTTTTCTGATGTTCTTCTTCTTGTTACTCTGTGTCTAGTTGGTAATAACACATGTCATATATTTAACTATGTGATGTCACAAGCTTCTTGTTTATGTTTCTCAGGATTTTGATCCATATGAGGAGAACCCTGGCGCTGCCCCTTTTAGTGAGCCTGAGGCTCAACTAATGCGGAAGCTCTCAATGTCATTTGACCCGCACATTTGGGTCAACGTGCATTCTGGAATGGAGGTGAGCAATACCTCCTCCCTTTTAGTTTTGGATAGATTTCTTAAATCTTGATGGCTGGCTATTGATTCAAGGTGTTGTATCATGAATTAATATCAGAGGTCTCAAAATGGGTGGGTCTTAACAGGTCAAAAGGGGTCAGATTGACCCAAAGCACAGGCTTCTCTCTTCATATTTTATATACGTACTTACGTGTCAAATATGGTAACAAATGTTATGTCATTTCAGTAAGGGAATTTTGACAAGAAAAGTAACCAAACATCGCAAACTTGAGAATTTGTAGAAGATATCACCTTTCTTGACAATTTTTCCTTTCAACAATAGTCTATTTTCTGAAAATTTGATTTTAGGAGGTTTATGCATTATACACACTTTGGGAAACTCTCGAAGCTGTTTGACTTGTCTATTCTTAAGCTAACTTCTTTATGTGTTTGTGCTGTTACAGATATATAACCTAAATTGACTCATTTGTAAGTAATGGGTAATAATATCCACCTGTAACTAATACGGAAAGCATAACAGATTCTATTGCTAGAATTTGAATCTATCAAATTTGACCCAGCGTTTCTTTAGATATAAAACAGTACTTTTCATCATTGATTTTTGTTGACCTTTTATCATAGGCTATGTTTATGCCATATGATCACAAAAACACAACGCCATCCGGACTACAATCCCAGAAAATGAAGTTGATGCTTGAAACATTAAACCACCTTCATTGTGGAGACCGTTGTGTGGTTGGATCAGGGGGCGGATCTGTTGGGTAAGTATTATTTATAATTTATATAATTTCATGAAGCAGTGCAATAGTTGGTCAGATCTTTAGTGAATGTGGCAAAATTGAGGGACCAGGTGGGTTGGCTAACAGGTGTACTCGAGTTTTGGTTAGGAAGCATAATATGTAAATATGTAATACGGGTCAGAATGGGTCTAGTCTATCCATATACACTTCTAGTCTTTTATTGGTTTCTCTTAAGTAATTAATTTATTAGATATGATTACAAAAATCAGCTATTAAATTAGCAATCTTATTTTTTTAAGTAAGCAATTTAAGATGTTTTAATCATCTAAATACAATTTGGGTCACTTTTGAACCATTTGATCTTTTCAATTTTTATATATCATTGGGTATGTTTGTTTGTTTGATCGTTTGTAATTTTTTTTATCTTAAACCCATTTGATCTGTTAGATGTAAAATATGTTGTTAATATCTTATTTAATTCACTTATCTGAAACAGGTATCTGGCACATGGTACCACAACGGATTACATGTATGATGTGGCAAGGGTCCCCATGGCTTACACCTTTGAGGTTTGTATACAACCACCATTATTTAGCATATCCCCATTATTTATTATCACCTTAATTTCATGACACTTGTCGAATTGGCAGATTTATGGAGATGAAAAGGCATCCTCAAGAGACTGCTTCAAAATGTTCAACCCTGTGGACCATGTTACCTTCAATGTATGCGACATATATATCCCTATTTTTACTTGCACCTCATTCTTCTTTTTAATGGATTATAATATGTAACACCCCAAGCCCAAAGTAGCAGGCAAGTTTAATAACTTTTGGAATGATCATGAAAATGAATATCAACTTAAATTATAAGACTAGTCTTCGACTTTGAATCATATAGACTTAATAGTTAAATTTAGAGATGGCAAATTCAACTTTAATACGCTAATTGGTTAAAGGGTCGATATGGGTTGTGTTTCATTTCAATGGGTCAGTTTAAAACTAAACAAATATAATAGCTAAGAGGGCAAATAAATCAAATGGGTCAAAGGGGTTGAAAGTCACTGTAAGTGTGTTTTTAATGCATACAACCTTATAAATCGTTTTATACAAAGATTTATTTGACATGCTAATTATATTGATTTATTATCATGTTTATTATTTATAACTAGAAATTAAAATGGCAAAAAGTGTTATGAGGCAATCGACGTGAAGCCATATTGATCTGTTATCCAACCTGCCCATCTTGTTGACTCTAGTTGACGAAAGTGAAAATGCAAGTAACCATTTATATATTTCAAGGTACTAACTTTAGCTTAAATGTGATTCCAGAGAGTTCTGAACGAATGGTCAGCCACATTCTTTGCAATGTTCAACATGGGAGCACACCAGATGATGGATGTGCAAGAATCGACCCCCTTTAACAACATGGATCACTTAATTTCCATTGACGACTATTTAAATGGTTACTTAATAGAGAGGAAAAACAGATATGGTGAAAAGAAGGAATTTCTTGACCTCGGTTTGCAGGAAATCAGAACCTATTTTAGACTCTTCTTGCTGTCCTCAGTCATGTTAATGTTTATGTTCTGTTCCAGAATTGCAAAGAGTAATAGGTCACACTTGCCTTCCATTCCCCTCTAAAATCAAGTTGTGTAACATTACTTTTCTTTATGAGTTGTCTTGTTTCATGCCCATTCAACTGTCATCAAGTCTCATCTTCTTTACCATTTTTGTATTTTGTGTTTTTAAAACAGTTTCGGGTTAGTATATGATTCTGATTTGTACAACATTATTGACTTGTCATGGACGGTTTATATGTGAACTAATAGGAATATGAAGGTTTTTGACATGTTCGGTCAAATGTGATTCTGGCTTTTGTGTCCATAGTATAAAACTACCATGTAAGGTATTGTGTATCATTGATCAACTATTTATATGAATATGATAAAGGTACTTACGATGAAACTTAACTTGATCATATCTTCTAATTGTGGTAAAAATAATAACAATGAACTCTGAATAATATGTATTTTATGTAATACATACTCATTATATCATTTTATCTTGTTATAATGGTACAACATAGTGTTTTAACCCGTCGGATTGATTCAAATAAAATTAGGTGGAAGCTAATTGGTATCATGCCAAATTATTGAAACTTGTTACATTGTAGCCACGCAAACAAGTCAACAATGTTGAATAAAATATAGTGAATACTTCAGGTAATGGTCTGAAAAAGATTATATATTTACATTGGCAGCTATTAACGGTATCTTTAGCTTTTAGCATAGTAGACACCTTTATGCCACAATGCAGTTGATCGCTTATTATCATGCACATAATCCACTTAAATAAACAATTGCCATTTGTGCGTAAAATGACCAAAATCTTATAGTTTGATACCAACCAACTTTATTTGAACTCTAGCTTGGTAACACAAAATTCTCAAAAACCATCTTGGACCTCAAAAACCATCTTGAACCGATTCGTTTGTACATCTTTACAATCTTCCACTCAAATATATTATTGAAAACTATCCATGGAAGTAAATTGAACCTTTTAAACAATGTGGGCCAGTCAACAAAATCATTTCACAATGTGCAGAATAAAACACATTTTTCACTTGGATTATAAATCCAAACACAATTAATAGAGATTATGTTCATCTGTAAACAGTTTTTAGCTTAAAACTCTATTTAGGTTAATACTGACGAAATCCACTATAGTTACTAAGATGCAAGAACTTGTGTCCTCAAAGTCATTGAAATTAATAACTTTTAACACGTTATACCAATTATTTTTGAACTAATGTATGTCATAATTCAGCTCTATAACTGAATATCTTGTTCTTGAGCTAAAACTCATTCACTAAAATCTTAAAACAGAAACCTAGGTTACTTGATACTTACAATGGGAGATGGACCCTCAAAAACTTGGTGCTGGATATGAGTTTATACTTTTATGCTCACTTTTCTTTCCAAACATCAGCCCTTGTGGCAAACTCCCTTATTTCCATAATTCTTTTACGTGTCCTTTAATTTACTATTTTAAATCCATTTAACAACCCACACCAGCTTAGTCAACTTTGACGTCAAAATTTGTTCGTCTTTTGTTCACATGTCACTTGAAAATACATGACACCAAAAAAAGATTAGGTTTTAGTTTACATATATAAAGTCCTATTTGAAAGACATATTGTATTTACGTTGAGTTGCGTAACTCTTTTAGTTAAACAAATTGACCACCCAACCGTATAATGAAAAAAGTTGACACACTAACCTGTTTTTACAACTCATGAGCCTGATAAACATGTTTATAACTTGCTTATTACCCACTAATCCGTTTGACATATTTAGGTAAATGGATTAAACAGGTCATGTTCAGATGACACGATTTTTTAGGTGTGTGAGTTGATGTTTTTGGCACGTATATAAGTTTCGTGTTTAGGTTGAGTAATAAATCCGTCAACTCTCAACCTCTCAACTAGACAGGATTGATACCCTAGGTTCCCAAATTGATTTGATTGATTTTTAAATAATTATTAAAGGTTACAAATCAAAAGGGAAAATTGTTATACGGATCTGGGCACGCACAACTCATAAAACGGTTAAGATTTTGCGGTCTAATTAAACCTTCCTATAAATCCTTGATAAACATGTTTTCATCGTGTAAAAACCTCGATTAGGTTTTATTCCCCCCTAAAATTGCAATTGCAGCTTAACAACAATGGCGGGTGGCTCTTGAGCTTAAGTCATATAAGACTCGTTTTGCTCTTAATCCTCTCACAACATTCACAAAGCATCCCTCAAAGGTTCCACGTTTATTCGTCTTCGTAATTACAATCTCCAAGCTAAAATTGCACAAAAAGTTGATAGATAAATTGTGTGTTACTTAAAAAGAATAAAAAAAATTAAAATTGATGATTTTCAACTTCAAAAGTTGTTTTGTTTCAAAAAGTTTATAGAAGTTTGTATCAAAGTGTAACTCATGAAAGTTGTCGTTGTAACTTACCAAACCATATAACATTGTTAAATATGTAAGCAACATTTTTATGAAAATTGCATTTGGAAACTAATACACTTGGCATTAAAAATAATAATTTGGTTCTTTTGTATTAAAGAATGTAGAATTTTGAAAGTAAGGGTTTGATTGGATCACTGAGATGACTAATATTTATTTTTATCTTATGTTTATTAATATTTCAGTGGAACTTGCATAAGAGAAAGATTAGCAAACCTGGTCGTAATGTAGTGAAGGGGGCATGGGCTGCTCGACTACAACATGATAGGGTACCACCTCAAATACAATGCAAATCATTATTAAAAAGATTAACCGTGGCATGATAACATGATTATACTGAGCCGAGAAAACTAGGTGAAACGGAGAAGCCTTAGTCGCGGCTTAAGAGGGTGTATTTTAGCCATAGCTGACACAAGGCGAAAACCCTTAGCTTCATCGGCTGATACAAGGGGAGGACCCTTAGATTCGGTTGACCCAAAGGGAGGACCTTTAGCGTCAACCGACACAAAGGGAGGACCCTAAGCCTCGAGTGACATAAGGGGATGACCCTTAGCCTCGGCTGATATAAGAGGATAACCTTTAGCCTCGGCTGACATAAGGGGATGACCCTTAGCTTCAGCTAACACAAACGGGGGGAACCTTAGCCTCAGTTGACACAAGGGGAGGACCCTTAGCCTCGATTGACACAAAGAGAGGACCCTTAGCCTCGGTTGACACAAGGGGAGAACCATGGTTTGACATAAAGGGAGCAGTTTGGAGTTCTACACTTAAGTGGTGTTTGTTTTTTCAGAAAAGGTCTTCCTAGCCTGTTTTGTCTGCACTGCACAGATCACGTGCAAACGTTTAGTTCTACAGGGTGTTTGTTTTTTGAAAGACCTTTCATTAAAATAGATATTCCAAACCTCTTCTTAGTGTAGACATGATCTTCCTACTTCTTAAATCTTCATACCTGTTTTTCACCCCTCAAACACTAAACACAACTCCACATCTACCTCCCTTCCTCCATCAACACAACTCCACCTCCACACACTTCCCATCATCTGCTACCCACCTCCCACCATCTGCTATCACCTCCCGCCCTCACCGCTAGTAGATCCGTCGGCCCTTATGTCACACCCCAACCTTGACGGCGGAAACGTCGAGATGTGAGAGTTAAGATCGTTCACAGCCACATAACGCTATTATTAAATCCAAATATATATTATTCTTAAGTTTGAAAGGTACATTACAAGCATAAGTCTTAATAATGAAATAAGTTTCAACATGACATAACAAAGTACAATCAATTGATTTTATTAACTAGGTCCAAGTCCTAGATTATGCCAGCAACATAAGTGCATTTCAAACTTGGGGGTTTTCCTGAAACATGTTAAAAATAAAAGGTCAACATAAAAATGTTGGTGAACATTCCATAGTTTTCAATACATAAGTATATAATAGATGGCAATTCAAGTCATAAGTTAGTGAATAAAGTCATTAGGGATGTTATGAACAATGCAATAATCAAACCTCGACAAAGTTTTACAAGTCTTATACGTTAAAAGTATATACGATCAGCTAAGTGTATTTGGTTTCCTAGTGCACAAGCATACGGCTCCTAGGAGTCGGCAATACATCGACTTTAGCACCAAATAGGTTGTCTGTCCCATAGATCTATGACTTCGCTGGGCTAGCAATAGTTAATGATTGTACATATAACGCCATAACATGGTAACCACAAAAGTTCAACTAACCACAACTTTACATGTTGAATTGTCATAAGTTTACAAGTCTCAAATAAGTTTACAAGTGCAATGATATAAGTTAACATGTTTCACCCTAAAGTGTGAAAATAAGAAAAAGGGGTATAGAAATACTCACTTTGATATATGCATTACAAGATGATAATAAAGATTAAACGATAATCCAACGTATTTCATTACAAGGCACCTAAACCTATATATGTATTACAAGATTAAGGTTAATAATAAGATTAACGTTTTAACGTGGACTAGGGTTTCCATAAGAATTTGGGTTTTTTTTGTAAATAAGATTAGTTATTGAAATTCATATATATTTTAAAAAAATGAAAGAAAACTTAATTAATCCTTTTATAATTTGTGAAATTATAAGAAATTAAATCCTTATAATGATTAAGTTATAAAATGTAAATAAAATTTTATAATTAACATAATTAATCTATAATTAAAGATAACATAATGACCAATAATAATTTAGTAACTTCAACTATTTAAAGTTTATTTTTATAAAAATAAACAAATTATAACATTTGTTAATATTGTTTTATATAAAAACATGTTAATGTGTTTAAAGAAATAAATTTACAGAAAATAATTAACTAACTTTTAAAATAAATAAAGTTTACAAAAACTGATTTTTATAATTTTTAGAAATTTTATATATATATATATATATATATATATATATATATATATATATATTAAAGCTCAAAACATATTAAAAATAAGGGTGCAGGGGCCCGGGTTCGAACCCGGGACCTCCTGTCCCTTATGCTTGTGTCTTAACCAGCGGCCCAAGGCCTCACTTGTGTTTTAAAATCAAAAATATTGGTTAAGTTATATTTCCAAAGAAAATCCCCAAATCCCATATGAACCCTAGAATTAAAATCAACCCAATTGAACATCCAAACGAGTATGTTAATCAATGAAAGTTTGGGGCTTTTAATCCCCACATAAAACCGAATTCAAAGAGTGTTTAATTACCTGTTTTGAATGTGGAATTTGATGGGTACGGGTTCGACTAAAGTCGCGGCTGTGGTGACATTGGTTCAAGAGGTTTGGGTTGATAATAATCAAATTCGTTGTACCCTTAGCTTCGAATGATGAAGATGAGTGAAAGCCCTCTATCAATTTCGCAATTTGAAGCTCGAATGGTGGTTTTCGAACGAGTTGCAGGTCCGCGTGAAGAGGGTACTCGAATTCTTTGTTTGTGTTTGATTCAGGTGTAAATGAGTGTTGTATTCGATTAGAGGTAGATAAACGTTCGATTTGGTAGAGTTAATTGCATTATTATTGGTGTTTAAGGCTCGAACGATTATGTGAAGTGATTATAGTTCGGTTACACATTTGATTCGACTTGTAACCGGTGTTTATCCATAATTAAGATGTGCTTTTAGTTCGAAACGTGTACACGATTGTTTTAGGACGGTTTGGTGATCAAATTTTAGGTTTTTAGCGAGTTTTAGGGGTGGCCGGAGCTCGGCCGGAGTATGGCCGGAGCTCCTGCCGGATTTGCGGGGTAAGTGGAGGGTTGGTTTGGGTGGTTTTAAACTAATTTACACATATAGTCCCTGTGGTTTCATGTTTGTTAGTTTAAAACCAAAGTTTATATTTTATTCTTTAATAAATTACAGTTTAGCCCCTAGGGTTTTGAGACTTAATTATTTCATGTAAATACTTATTAATTACAAGTTTAAAGTTATAAGACTTAGATTATTACTGTTAGTATTATTATCATTAATATTATTATTATTATTAGTAATAATAATAATTATTTTTAAGATTATTTTCACTTTAAGTTAAGTTTTATAATATCAATCCAACATTTTAAACATTAATAATATTATTTCTATTATTTAATTAATTTGTTAATCTCCAAATTAATTATTAAGCATAATAAGTCCTCAAAGTTTCAAATTTGACATAAAGGCCCTTTTTTTTAAATTTAACAAAGTTAACTTTTAAGTTAACGAAAATACGAGATGTTACAGTCTCCCCAACTTAAAAGAATTTCGTCTCGAAATTAAGAATGAAACTTAAACGAACAAGAGGGTTTAAATGAAAGATAAGTGTACGAACGGACAATGATAGACGTTTGATTACAGATGAGATGTTTCACTTTAGGGACTCCTTCAAGCTTCTTGGCATAATGCATGCCAATTTGAACCCTTTTAGTAAAATGTAAGACGTTTTGAGATGAAATGTTGGTAAACGATGACGAGTTACCGTGGTATGTTAGACTTATAAGCCACAACTTTTAGAATGTAATTTTGTAGTAAAGTGATGTCTTGAAATCAATAGAAGACCAACAATGGTAAGAAAAGTTATCCGTCGGGATTTAGGAATCCCAAACGTCATATAGGAAACGATCTTAACGCATGTCTTGTGAATATGCATTTCTCCTTTGACCAACCATCGGTCTAAGTATAATACGATATGCGAATATTTTGGAATGAGTTCATGACGGTGATTAGGAACATTATTAAAAGCAGAAAATGAATCGGTCATCCAAAATAACGATCGATGTTTTAACGTCATACCACGGTATATGAATATTTGAAACAGATACAAATAATTTTCTCGACCCGTTATCCCACATAAGTCAATATGAATTTAGCCAATCAGTCTATAATGCACCAATTGTCATCATGTCCTTTAAAATAAGAAGCATTTAGTGAATGAAAAGCTAAACAGGAGATTCACGGGAACACGGAGGTTAGGTTTTGTCATATGTAAAGGTAAGACACTTGGACACATGCCAAGTTATGTCTTTTCTTTTATGCCAAACCCATGACTACAAATTACGAAATTTTATGAACCATTATATCCACATCGCAATGAGGATAATAACGAGTCTTGTTGTTCAAAACCACGATAGAATTTCAATGATTTTCAAGGTTAAGAATTCATAAACGATTCAAGAAATGATGAAAACAATAAGAAAGGTATTTGTAACCATGTTTTGCAAGGTAACAAATTTCCAAATATAGATTGCATACGTAATTCATCAAACCCATAGGTACAGTCGAGAACATTCGTATGACTAGAAAGACATAATCACAAGTTGATAATGTCTTTATTTAGCAGAAATATTGTTTAAGAAGACTACCATCACGCAATCATGTGTTGATGATATCTCAAAATGAAAGTTGATAAGTAAGGAATAAATGGTTCCATATAGCTAGGTCAAATCAAAACATGAGAATAAAGGGAAAGAAATCGATTTAAGAATTTAAATGCTCCAAGCTTGGAATCAAAATCAACCTAAAGCGATCGGGTCTCCTTTCAAGTTCAGAGATCATGCTTTGGCTTGATAGGTCGAAACACTAACATTGTTTCACCCTTTAAGTTACTACATGCTTCGCGTCACTTGATTACAATCTTGGTAAGTTGAAGATCAGGAAATGAGAATAGTCATCAAGGTGTGGTTTTCACTCCTAACTTGATGGTGTATTCCCAAGGTATGACCACTAACTTACACATCAAAAAGTTCGATCCCAACTCATTGTTGAGGATCTACAGAAATAAGACGAGGTAACTCACCATTAAGGTAAGAGAAATCACTCCTACCTTAACGATGAAGTTTTACAAAAACAAAACGTAACAGGATGAACTTCTTCATCAAAATCCAGAATTCACTCCTACTTTAATGAGGTCGTTTCATTTGAGAAAATACAATCCATAAGAATGAAATTATCATCAAGGTATGGAATTCATGCCTATCTTGATGATTGAATTTCATAATAACAAGAAAACAATCGGAAATTGACAATTGTCACCAAAGTACGGGTTTCAATCCTGTTTTGGTGAGATCATGTCATTTGTGAAATGCAAGTTCCAAAGAAAATAATTGAAGTCAATCCTCAAGATATGGTAATCACCCCAATCCAGAGGATGAAATTTCATAAAACACACGATTGGAAACCATTTATCAAAATGAATAGAGAACCATCAAAATAAGGGAATCACCCCTATTTTGATGAGTTAGAATCATTTAGGAGATACGAATGTTCTTAGTCATAGGTTGACTTACAAACTCTTGCATCTCCCCCGATGCAAACGGTACGAAGTTTGACATAACAGTGAAAGAAAAGAATATCAATTAGAAATTCAAAAATTTCAAGTTACATCAATGTAACAAAAGAGTGAATCATTCTTACAAGCTTAAGATCAAGGTTCAAGATAACAGATTTTGTTGTGGTGTTCTAATCTTGGATGGTTTAAATCGGAAAAAACAAAATCAAGGACAGGAATTATTCAACACCACAATGAGATGTGAACATTCGATTCACAATCGAAAGGAGATACATGGACTTCTCAAATTACGAGATCAACCATAACCTTATTGAAGACACGTGTACTTATAAGTGGTCTCTCATCTCAAGGATTATAAGTCAAGTAACCGGATTCAATGGTCAAATCATGTCACACCCTCAAAATCCACGTGCGGAATTCTACCGCGAGGCGTGTGAACAAACCAAAGTTCCAAAATAAAGAAACGCTACGTAGTCCGAATCATTTAAAGGAAATAGAATAGAATCATTCAGCTATGTCGTGCTGTAGTGTATAGACATTGCTTGTGAGTCGCCGGACTCGGTATTGTTCCATGTTCAGTAAAAAAGTATCCCATTTACCTTATGGACTTATGTATTGACCATAGTTTATCACTCATCCCAGAAATCCCCAGGTAAGCATACCAGGTCTCGCAATGAGATTTATGCGATATGCTTGCCTTAGACCGAAGGCCTTTTGCCAGGAAATCCAGAATACAGGTTTCTATGTGTCACACAAGTTCATTTGATTCATGGAATTCAAAAACTCGATAAGATTTTCATAGATTAGACATAAAGTCTAAGGATTTGAACCAACGATGATAAGTTAAGTTTAGGAAGACTAGGAACAAATAACTAACTAACTGTGTGCGGTTATAGTCTAGTGTATATGCAACCTAGTTCTCTATAACCAATGGCTCTGATACCAATCTGTCACACCCTCAAAATCCACGTGCGGAATTCTACCGCGAGGCGTGTGAACAAACCAGGATCACAGTCAATAGTTACTTGGAACGACTCTATATGCAACGTTTAACATAACAAACCAAAGTTTAAACTTTATAATTCATGCGGAAGCGTTTAAACAAATAAAACAAACCCAAAATATAAAGATAAACAAATGTATCATTGTTTAAGCGTTAGGATGCATGCTTGACCCGTGTAGTGCTCCTAACAGCAGTCCAGATTAATGACCTGAGAATAGCATACTAAAAGTCAACACACGGTTGGTGAGTTCAAGAGTTTGCGTTTAAACATAACAGTTTAACAAAAGTGTATATCAACCCAATGGTTGGTAAGTTCAAGAGTTTGTGGTTAAACATAACAGTTTAACAATAGCATGTATCAACCCAACGGTTGGTAAGTTCAAGAGTTTACAGTTAAACGTCACAGTTTAACAATAGCGTATATTTAAGCATGTGCATTGTAATGGCTAGCTAGTCCATTCACAAATGATATTAAATAGTGATTTCGACATTGAAGCTGACTGTGTTATGTTTGCCTCCAGCCACAATGTCATATCGTGACAAATGTTCATAGGACAAATTGCACCCGGTTGACCTCGAGTCACACAAGTGGGGCTCGTCACACCCAGTAGTACTACCCAACTTTCCCCGCTATCCAATATTAACAATTCAAAAGTGTGAGGACTTTTATCATAATAAACAGCACTATATTAATATCCATACACATCTTAGATATATAAAAAGCGTTTGTAACATTACCAGTATGCTATCTCCCCCAAAAGAGTTTTAATAAAATAGTGGGGCATGAACTCACCCAAAAGAGATTTAGTAAAACAGTGGGGCATGAACTCACCTTAGTCCTTGTGTGATGTTGATAAGCTAGTAAATTCCTCCTAAGGAATTATAATTCACATAAGTAATTAAGTACAATTTATAACCTAAATAAGTTATATCTTGAACCTGGAGTCAATCGATCTAGGGTTTGGTTTTCTGGAATTCATTATAAACATTAAATCATTTAATCATTTTTTTAATTCTTTTATAATTAAGGATTTGCGTTTCATTAATTTAATAATGATTTTAACATATCATTATGTTAAAATGAATTTTAGACATATTTAAATATGTAGGTTTGTATTTAATTTAGTAAGATTTTATAATTAAATTTATAAAATCTAATGTGTATTTGTCTTATCAAATATGTAATGTTTACAAGTTTTAATTAATCTCTACCTTTATATATTTATAAAAAAAATAACTTGAAATAATGCTCGTAATAATTTATGAAATTATAAAAATATCTTTATAATTTCCATAATTATCATGATACAATATCCAACAATGAATTTATAATTTAAATTATTATTTAGAGTCCATTTTTATAAAAATGATTATTTATAACATTTATAAATAATATTTTATAAATATTATTAAGATGTTTTTGGTAAATAAATTTACACAAAATAATTATATACTTTCTAAAATAACCAAAGTTTATAAAAATTATTTTTATAATTTTTCAGAATTTTTCTGTATTTTTAAAAGTCTCAAAAAGCCTTTTTAAAAAAAATATGTTGGTGGCCGGGTTCGAACCCGTGACCTCCAACCCAATTGCACACGCACCAAACCAGTGAGCCAAGGGACTCACCCGCGTTTAAACCCCGTTCCAATTTCTTTTAACCTCTGTTTTCAAATAACCCCCAAATCAACCAAGAACCCTAATTCGATTGGTATCAAATTGAAGGTCAATTCGAGGTTAACAACGTATGGATTCATGGGGCTTTTGTTCCCTATGATAAATAGAGTTGGTGGGTGTGCTTAATTGCCTGTTATGGTGTTAATTCGATGATGAATTCTTGATGAACAAGTCGCGGCTATCGTAGCACTGATTAGATACCCAAATGATGATGTTAATCAAATTAATTGCACAGGAAGTTTCTATAGGTGTTAAGGATAGATACCCCTCTGTTAATTTGGGTATATAAGGTGTTTAAGTGAGGTTTCGAATGAGTTGCAGGTCGCGGCCAAAGGTGTTGATCGAATATGGTGTTTCAATGTGTTTTAGTTTGAATTGAGTTTACTAGTAGATTATAAAGGATCAAAAGATGGTGAGTGCGCATTTAATTTGATTACTTTCGAATTTTAGTGCTCGATAATGGATGAAAATCTGGCCGATAGTGGGGTGGTTCGGTTTGAGTGTTCAAAGCACTATGATTTTTAAATTAATGTGGGGTATTGGTTCGAATCATCCACGAGGAGATGTTGGTAGCTTTTAATTGAATTAAAATCGTGTGTTTTAGCCGTTGGTTCACCGCCGGAGTTTGGCCGGAATGTGGCCGGAAAATCGAAGGGGACGGGCGGGTGGTTTGGGATTTTTAAAATTTACAGAATTGGTCCCTGTGGTTTTGAATCTTATCATTTTATGTAAAAACCTTTTAATTAAGTTTCTTAAATTACAAGTTTAACCCCTAGACTTATAAATCTAATTTTTAATAAATTTTTATAAATTATTATTATTAGTAATATTATTATTATTATTATTGTTGTTATTATTAATATCATTATTTTTATTATTATTTATTATTATTAAATAATAATATAAAAATAAATTGTAAATTCTCGTATATTATAAAATCATAAAAAAAATTTCGGGTTGTCACATCATCCCCCTGTTAGAGGAATTTTCGTCCCGAAAATTAAGATGTACTGGCAGCATCCTTGAACAGGTTAGGATACTTGCCCATCATTTCGTCCTCTCGTTCCCAAGTGAACTCAGGACCACGCCGGGAGTTCCACCGAACTTTGACAATCGGAATCTTGCTATGCTTAAGTCGTTTAACTTCCCTATCCATGATTTCGATTGGTTCCTCGACAAACCTGAGTTTCTCATCTACTTGTAGTTCCTCTAAAGGCACAACAAGTGATTCATCGGCTAAACACTTCCTTAGGTTTGAAACGTGAAACACATTATGGACTCCACTCAGTGAATCAGGTAAAGCTAATCGATAGGCCACTGGACCTATTCTTTCCAGTATCTCAAATGGTCCAACATACCTCGGATTCAACTTTCCTCGCTTGCCAAACCGAACTACGCCTTTCCACGGTGAGACTTTTAATAACACTTTGTCACCAATTTGGAACTCTAGAGGTTTCCGTCTCTTGTCAGCATAACTTTTCTGTCTATCTCGCGCTGCTGCCATACGATTCCGTATTTGCACGATCTTCTCAGTGGTTTCATGTATTAGTTCGGGACCCGTTAATTGACTATCACCAATTTCAGCCCAGCAAACTGGTGATCGACACTTTCTTCCATACAAAGCCTCGAAAGGTGCTGCCTGTATGCTAGTGTGATAGTTGTTATTATAGGAAAATTCCACCAAAGGCAGGTGAACTTCCCAGTTGTTGCCAAAGTCAATCACACAAGCACGTAGCATATCCTCCAAAGTCTGTATGGTACGCTCACTCTGACCGTCTGTCTGTGGATGATAAGCAGTATCATATCCAAACGTGTACCCAGAGATTTTTGTAGTGACTGCCAGAAGTGTGACGTGAAGCGAGCGTCACGGTCAGAAATAATCGAGATCGGTACACCGTGTCTCGAAACGATTTCTTTAAGATACAGTCGGGTCAGTTTTTCCATCTTATCCGTTTCCTTGATTGCAAGGAAGTGAGCGGACTTAGTCAACCGATCCACAATGACCCAGATTGTGTCACGACCAGTACTAGTCGGGGGTAACTTCGTGACAAAATCCATAGAAATTTGCTCCCATTTCCACATTGGTATCTCGGGTTGTTGTAACAGTCCAGATGGTTTTTGGTATTCCACCTTCACCTTAGAACAGGTCAAACACTTGCTCACATATGTAGCTACATCCTTCTTCATATTAGGCCACCAATAGTGCGCCTTTAGATCGTGATACATCTTGTCAGATCCAGGATGTATGGAGTATTTAGACTTATGTGCCTCACTCATAACCAAATCTCTCAGGTTCCCATAAACAGGCACCCAAAGTCTATCCATGAAGTACCGGATTCCATCTTCATTCACTACCAATTGCTTATCCATTCCCCGTAATGACTCAGAAACAATGTTTTCTTCTTTCAGGGCTTCTATTTGTGCTTCCTTAACTTGTTCAGGCAGATGAGTACTAATTGTAAGCTGTAAGGCTCGCACCCGCCTGGGTTTAACTGTTTCCTTTCGGCTTAAGGCATCGGCAACTACGTTCGCCTTTCCAGGATGGTACTTGAGAGCGTAATCATAATCATTCAGAAGTTCTACCCATCGTCGTTGCCTCATATTTAACTCCTTTTGCTCAAAGATGTGCTGAAGACTCTTGTGATCGGTATAGATAGTGCATTTGGTACCGTACAAGTAATGTCTCCAAATCTTCAAGGCAAAAACCACTGCACCCAATTCCAGGTCATGGGTGGTGTAGTTCTTCTCGTGAACCTTCAGTTGTCTCGAGGCGTAAGCTATCACCTTGTTGCGTTGCATTAGGACACAACCCAATCCTTGAATGGATGCGTCACAATACACCACGAAATCATCTGTCCCCTCTGGTAGTGCCAATATCGGTGCACTACAGAGTTTCTGTTTCAATAGCTGAAAAGCCACCTCTTGACTTTCACCCCATTTGTATGTCGTTCCTTTGTGGGTCAAGGCTGTGAGAGGTTGTGCGATTTTAGAGAATCCCTCTATGAATCGTCGGTAATATCCTGCTAACCCCAGGAATTGCCTTATCTCAGTCGGTGTCTTAGGTATAGCCCAATTCTTTATCGCCACAATCTTGGCAGGATCAACATGTATTCCCTTCTCGTTAATAATATGACCTAGGAATTGCACTTCACGTATCCAAAAGTCACACTTAGAGAATTTGGCGTACAGTTGCTCATTCTTCAACAATTCCAAGATCAATCGTAGATGCTCTTTATGGTCCTCCTTGGTCTTAGAGTATATCAGTATGTCATCGATAAACACAATAACAAACTGATCGAGATAGGGTTTGCACGCGCGATTCATGAGGTCCATGAATACCGCAAGTGCATTAGTCAACCCAAAAGGCATGACCAAGAACTCGTAATGACCATAACGAGTACGGAATGCGGTTTTGGAGATGTCCTCCTCACGAACTCGGAGTTGATGATAACCAGACCTCAAGTCGATCTTCGAATAATAGCTTGATCCCTGAAGCTGATCAAACAAGTCGTCGATACGAGGTAGAGGATATCGGTTCTTGACTGTGACTTTGTTTAATTCTCTATAATCGATGCACATTCGGAAAGTGCCGTCCTTCTTCTTAACAAAGAGAACAGGGGCTCCCCAAGGTGATGAGCTAGGTCGGATAAAGCCCTTATCTAAAAGCTCCTGAAGTTGTGATGACAACTCCTGTAGTTCGTTTGGTGCTAATCGATAAGGTGCTCTAGCAATCGGGGCTGCACCGGGAGTCAGTTCGATTTGAAATTCCACTTGGCGATGAGGTGGTAGTCCAGGAAGATCCTCTGAAAACACCTCTGGAAAATCTCTTACCACGCGAATGTCTTCTATTTTCTTTTCCTCGGACTGCTTGTCGGTGACGAGTGCCAGAATAGCCACACGCCCTTTTCGTAACAACTTTTGCGCCTTCATGTAAGAGATAATACCCATTACTGCACCACTCCTATCGCCTCGTACTGTAAGGGTTTCATCACCAACAGGTATTCGTATGATCTTCTCATGGCATATGACTTCCGCTTGCTTATTAGAGAGCCAATCCATACCTACCACAACGTCGAAACTTCCTAGTGTAACAGGCATAAGATCTATAGCGAAATTATGATTAGCAAGTTCTATCTTACAATCTCTAAGGATGTGTGTTACATGGATTTGTTTACCGTCAGCCAATTCTACGGTATATTTGGATTCTAAGGCAGAAGGAATATCACTTAGAAGACTACAGAACTTTAAGGATATGAAACTCCTATCGGCTCCAGTATCAAACAGTACTGTAGCAAAACATCTATTGACAGAAAACCTACCAGTAATAGTTGTAGGGTCATTTAGAGCCTCACCTGAGCCAATGACGAAGGCTCTCCCTTTGGCTCCATTATTGTTACCACCGTTACCATTGTTGTTGTTGTTGTTGCCTTGATTGTTGTTGTTTTGGCCAGTGCCATTACCGTTCTTCCTCAGCTGCGGGCAGTTTTTCCTGTAGTGCCCTTCTTTCCCACACTCAAAGCAACCCTTTGAGGTCTCTTGAGGTTGCCGTGGCTTCCTAACCAACTCACCACGGCAATCCTTAGCCAAGTGTCCCATTTTACCACACCGCTGACACTTGTAATTTTCACATCTTCCGACGTGATGATAGTTGCACCGCGGGCACATCGGCTGTTTACCACCGTAACCGCTCGATCCTTGATTGTTCCAGGCTGACTGGTTGAAGTTACGGTTGTTGTCGAACCTCCTGTGTTGTTGTTGCGGTGTTTGTTGTTGATGTTGACCATCAGACGATGATGTTCTATTGTTGTTGTTGTTGTTGGTGGTGTTGTTAGAGGTATCCCACTTCCTCTTGTTGTCGAACACGCTCGCTGCAGCGCCCCGTTTTGGTAACCGTCCTTGCTCCACAGCTTCATCAGTCAGTTTGTGAGCTAGGCGGATAGCTTGCTGGATAGTAGCCGGGTTTGAGGAAGTAACCATACTCCTAATCTCTGGCACCAATCCCCGGATGTAGTGTTCCACTCTCTTGTGCATTTCGTTTACCATTCCTGGGCATAGAGTGGCCAGTTCATGAGTTCTCGTGGTATAAGCCTCAATTTCTGATCCTTGCATCTTCAGTTGCCAGAATTCCACTTCAAGTTTTTGTACTTCACTTCGTGGACAGTATTCCTCAATCATCATATCTTTGAACTCGTTCCACAGGAGTTGATCTGCCATGGCTTGCCCTAGCATTTGCACTTGAGCATTCCACCAAGACAATGCAACACCATCCAACGTTCCCGTAGCATATTTCACCTGGTCAGCAGGTGGCCAGTTACACTTTGAGAACACGGACTCCGTCTTCTCAAACCACCTTACTAACCCTACAGCTCCCTCGGTTCCACTGTAGGTGTGAGGCTTGCAGTCCATGAAGGACTTGTAGGTACACGTTGGTGGCCCTGCTGGCTGTCTTATTTGGGTAGCAGCTACCGCTGCCTGAACTTGTACGTTGATTAGAGCAGCCAATTCCGCAGGGGTCATATTAATAGTACCAGCGCCTTGGTCACCGACACCTTGGTCACCGGCACCACGTCCACGCACGCGTCCTCGTCCACGACCACGTCCACGTCTTTGGGCGTCCATTATTCACTATATATTCACAGATACAATAATGAGTAATGAATCAATCCTTTTTATCTCATTGTAGTATAGTAAACAATAAGGAAATAATGAATTCATCATCACCACAACATTTATAACAGATTGAGTTTGTTGTTTGGGTGGGGAAACAACTCTTTCCACATAGGTTCCAAAATAAAGAAACGCTACGTAGTCCGAATCATTTAAAGGAAATAGAATAGAATCATTCAGCTATGTCGTGCTGTAGTGTATAGACATTGCTTGTGAGTCGCCGGACTCGGTATTGTTCCATGTTCAGTAAAAAAGTATCCCATTTACCTTATGGACTTGTGTATTGACCATAGTTTATCACTCATACCAGAAATCCCCAGGTAAGCATACCAGGTCTCGCAATGAGATTTATGCGATATGCTTGCCTTAGACCGAAGGCCTTTTGCCAGGAAATCCAGAATACAGGTGTCTATGTGTCACACAAGTTCATTTGATTCATGGAATTCAAAAACTCGATAAGATTTTCATAGATTAGACATAAAGTCTAAGGATTTGAACCAACGATGATAAGTTAAGTTTAGGAAGACTAGGAACAAATAACTAACTAACTGTGTGCGGTTATAGTCTAGTGTATATGCAACCTAGTTCTCTATAACCAATGGCTCTGATACCAATCTGTCACACCCTCAAAATCCACGTGCGGAATTCTACCGCGAGGCGTGTGAACAAACCAGGATCACAGTCAATAGTTACTTGGAACGACTCTATATGCAACGTTTAACATAACAAACCAAAGTTTAAACTTTATAATTCATGCGGAAGCGTTTAAACAAATAAAACAAACCCAAAATATAAAGATAAACAAATGTATCATTGTTTAAGCGTTAGGATGCATGCTTGACCCGTGTAGTGCTCCTAACAGCAGTCCAGATTAATGACCTGAGAATAGCATACTAAAAGTCAACACACGGTTGGAGAGTTCAAGAGTTTGCGTTTAAACATAACAGTTTAACAAAAGTGTATATCAACCCAATGGTTGGTAAGTTCAAGAGTTTGTGGTTAAACATAACAGTTTAACAATAGCATGTATCAACCCAACGGTTAGTAAGTTCAAGAGTTTACAGTTAAACGTCACAGTTTAACAATAGCGTATATTTAAGCATGTGCATTGTAATGGCTAGCTAGTCCATTCACAAATGATATTAAATAGTGATTTCGACATTGAAGCTGACTGTGTTATGTTTGCCTCCAGCCACGATGTCATATCGTGACAAATGTTCATAGGACAAATTGCACCCGGTTGACCTCGAGTCACACAAGTGGGGCTCGTCACACCCAGTAGTACTACCCAACTTTCCCCGCTATCCAATATTAACAATTCAAAAGTGTGAGGACTTTTATCATAATACACAGCACTATATTAATATCCATACACATCTTAGATATATAAAAAGCGTTTGTAACATTACCAGTATGCTATCTCCCCCAAAAGAGTTTTAATAAAATAGTGGGGCATGAACTCACCCAAAAGAGATTTAGTAAAACAGTGGGGCATGAACTCACCTTAGTCCTTGTGTGATGTTGATAAGCTAGTAAATTCCTCCTAAGGAATTATAATTCATATAAGTAATTAAGTACAATTTATAACCTAAATAAGTTATATCTTGAACCTGGAGTCAATCGATCTAGGGTTTGGTTTTCTGGAATTCATTATAAACATTAAATCATTTAATCATTTTTTTAATTCTTTTATAATTAAGGATTTGCGTTTCATTAATTTAATAATGATTTTAACATATCATTATGTTAAAATGAATTTTAGACATATTTAAATATGTAGGTTTGTATTTAATTTAGTAAGATTTTATAATTAAATTTATAAAATCTAATGTGTATTTGTCTTATCAAATATGTAATGTTTACAAGTTTTAATTAATCTCTACCTTTATATATTTTAAAAAAAATAACTTGAAATAATGCTCGTAATAATTTATGAAATTATAAAAATATCTTTATAATTTCCATAATTATCATGATACAATATCCAACAATGAATTTATAATTTAAATTATTATTTAAAGTCCATTTTTATAAAAATGATTATTTATAACATTTATAAATAATATTTTATAAATATTATTAAGATGTTTTTGGTAAATAAATTTACAGAAAATAATTATATACTTTCTAAAATAACCAAAGTTTATAAAAATTATTTTTATAATTTTTCAGAATTTTTCTGTATTTTTAAAAGTCTCAAAAAGCCTTTTTTAAAAAAATATGTTGGTGGCCGGGTTCGAACCCGTGACCTCCAACCCAATTGCACACGCACCAAACCAGTGAGCCAAGGGACTCACCCGCGTTTAAACCCCGTTCCAATTTCTTTTAACCTCTGTTTTTGTAACACCCGGCCTCTCACACCAACAATATTGTCCGCTTCGCCCACGAGGAGCTCACGGATTTGCTTTTGGTTGCCCGGGTGAAAACTTCCCAGGGAGGTCACCCATCCCTGGATTGCTCCCACCTGAGCACGCTTAACTGTGGAGTTCTCCTCTCATCCACAGCCAATACGCCCAAAACGCGTTGTTGATATAGAGGCCAGACATTCCTTATGAACCAGGAATCTCTCCTGTCCACGGCCGATGTGGGATATGTGTAGGTTGTCACAGTTTTCAAATAACCCCCAAATCAACCAAGAACCCTAATTCGATTGGTATCAAATTGAAGGTCAATTCGAGGTTAACAACGTATGGATTCATGGGGCTTTTGTTCCCTATGATAAATAGAGTTGGTGGGTGTGCTTAATTGCCTGTTATGGTGTTAATTCGATGATGAATTCTTGATGAACAAGTCGCGGCTATCGTAGCACTGATTAGATACCCAAATGATGATGTTAATCAAATTAATTGCACAGGAAGTTTCTATAGGTGTTAAGGATAGATACCCCTCTGTTAATTTGGGTATATAAGGTGTTTAAGTAAGGTTTCGAATGAGTTGCAGGTCGCGGCCAAAGGTGTTGATCGAATGTGGTGTTTCAATGTGTTTTAGTTTGAATTGAGTTTACCAGTAGATTATAAAGGATCAAAAGATTGTGAGTGCGCATTTAATTTGATTACTTTCGAATTTTAGTGCTCGATAATGGATGAAAATCTGGCCGATAGTGGGGTGGTTCGGTTTGAGTGTTCAAAGCACTATGATTTTTAAATTAATGTGGGGTATTGGTTCGAATCATCCACGAGGAGATGTTGGTAGCTTTTAATTGAATTAAAATCGTGTGTTTTAGCCGTTGGTTCACCGTCGGAGTTTGGCCGGAATGTGGCCGGAAAATCGAAGGGGACGGGCGGGTGGTTTGGGATTTTTAAAATTTACAGAATTGGTCCCTGTGGTTTGAATCTTATCATTTTATGTAAAAACCTTTTAATTAAGTTTCTTAAATTACAAGTTTAACCCCTAGACTTATAAATCCAATTTTTAATAAATTTTTATAAATTATTATTATTAGTAATATTATTATTATTATTATTATTGTTATTATTAATATCATTATTTTTATTATTATTTATTATTATTAAATAATAACAAAAATATAAAAATAAATTGTAAATTCTCGTAAATATTATATTAAATCATAAAAAAAATTTCGGGTTGTCACAAATCAGATCACTAGTTACACTTTGCCTAGACAAAGTATCCCAAGATATAGAAATTCCAGCTTACAACATTGCATGTCTTTAGTTATGGGACACATTTTTAAGAAGACTTGAGAACCATAAGTAATGGTTTAAAGTTTTGAAGACCATTCGGTTAAGATTCCTAATCTCTTTGGATATATTAAGAGTCATGCACACGTTGGTCATAGTATAGAAATAGATACATGAAACGCCCAACGTGTAACGATGTTTAAATGTAGGAGTTGAAAGGTAAGACGAGTTCAATATCATAGGAACATTATGTATGATAAGAATGAGAAGAAGCCAGTTCAAGGAATCAAAGATTTTTAAGATACAAAGAGAATGGTTCCATTTGGTAACACATTACCATTTGGAATCGTTGACACGTCAAGGTAAATTGACCTATTTGTCATAGAGACTTGTGTATGTTGACCATAGCTTATCACTCATCCCAGAAATCCCCAGGTAAGCATAACTGGTCTCACAATGAGATTTATACGATATGCTTGCCTTAGCCGAAGGCCTTTTGCCAGGAAATCTAGAATATAGGTGTCTATGTGTCACACAAATTTCTTTGGTTCATAGAATCAAAACCTTGACGAGATTTTCATAGACTAGACATAGAGTCTAAGGAATTAATCCCACGATGATAAGTGTAGATTCCACATGTCATTGAGAATAGGTTTAGGAAGTTCATTTGTCGGGGAGGATCAAAGGGTCAAAGTTAAGTTTAAGGTGCGATGAATAAGCGGAACAAGAAACTTAGTTACGAGGTAACGTGTTCAGCAGCTATCGAAGGAATATGGTCAGGTCACAAAATATAAGATCGTTCACAGCCACATAACGCTATTATTAAATCCAAATATATATTATTCTTAAGTTTGAAAGGTACATTACAAGCATAAGTCTTAATAATGAAATAAGTTTCAACATGTCATAACAAAGTACAATCAATTGATTTTATTAACTAGGTCCAAGTCCTAAATTATGCCAGCAACATAAGTGCACTTCAAACTTGGGGGTTTTCCTGAAACATGTTAAAAATAAAAGGTCAACATAAAAATGTTGGTGAGCATTCCATAGTTTTCAATACATAAGTATATAATAGATGGCAATTCAAGTCATAAGTTAGTGAATAAAGTCATTAGGGATGTTATGAACAATGCAATAATCAAACCTCGACAAAGTTTTACAAGTCTTATACGTTAAAAGTATATACCATCAGCTAAGTGTATTTGGTTCCCTAGTGCACAAGCATACGGCTCCTAGGAGTCAGCAATACATCGACTTTAGCACCAAATAGGTTGTCTGTCCCATAGATCTATGACTTCGCTGGGCTAGCAATAGTTAATGATTGTACATATAACGCCATAACATGGTAACCACAAAAGTTCAACTAACCACAACTTTACATGTTGAATTGCCCTAAGTTTACAAGTCTCAAATAAGTTTACAAGTGCAATGATATAAGTTAACATGTTTCACCCCAAAGTGTGAAAATAAGAAAAAGGGGTATAGAAATACTCACTTTGATATATGCATTACAAGATGATAATAAAGATTAAACGATAATCCAACGTATTCCATTACAAGGCACCTAAACCTATATATGTATTACAAGATTAAGGTTAATAATAAGATTAACGTTTTAACGTGGACTAGGGTTTCCATAAGAATTTGGGTTTTTTTTTTATAAATAAGATTAGTTATCGAAATTCATATATATTTTAATACAATGAAAGAAAACTTAATTAATCCTTTTATAATAATTTGTGAAATTATAAGAAATTAAATCCTTATAATGATTAAGTTATAAAATGTAAATAAAATTTTATAATTAACATAATTAATCTATAATTAAAGATAACATAATGACCAATAATAATTTAGTAACTTCAACTATTTAAAGTTTATTTTTATAAAAATAAACAAATTATAACATTTGTTAATATTGTTTTATATAAAAACATGTTAATGTGTTTAAAGAAATAAATTTACAGAAAATAATTAACTAACTTTTAAAATAAATAAAGTTTACAAAAACTGATTTTTATAATTTTTAGAAATTTTATATATATATATATATATATATATATATATATATATATATATATATATATTATAAAGCTCAAAACATATTAAAAATAAGGGTGCAGGGGCCCGGGTTCAAACCCGGGACCTCCTGTCCCTTATGCTTGTGTCTTAACCAGCGGCCCAATGCCTCACTTGTGTTTTAAAATCAAAAATATTGGTTAAGTTATATTTCCAAAGAAAATCCCCAAATCCCATATGAACCCTAGAATCAAAATCAACCCAATTGAACATCCAAACGAGTATGTTAATCAATGAAAGTTTGGGGCTTTTAATCCCCACATAAAACCGAATTCAAAGAGTGTTTAATTACCTGTTTTGAATGTGGAATTTGATGGGTACGGGTTCGACTAAAGTCGCGGCTGTGGTGACATTGGTTCAAGAGGTTTGGGTTGATAATAATCAAATTCGTTGTACCCTTAGCTTCGAATGATGAAGATGAGTGAAAGCCCTCTATCAATTTCGCAATTTGAAGCTCGAATGGTGGTTTTCGAACGAGTTGCAGGTCCGCGTGAAGAGGGTACTCGAATTCTTTGTTTGTGTTTGATTCAGGTGTAAATGAGTGTTGTATTCGATTAGAGGTAGATAAACGTTCGATTTGGTAGAGTTAATTGCATTATTATTGGTGTTTAAGGCTTGAACGATTATGTGAAGTGATTATAGTTCGGTTACACATTTGATTCGACTTGTAACCGGTGTTTATCCATAATTAACATGTGCTTTTAGTTCAAAACGTGTACACGATTGTTTTAGGACGGTTTGGTGATCAAATTTTAGGTTTTTAGCGAGTTTTAGGGGTGGCCGGAGCTCGGCCGGAGCTCTTGCCGGATTTGCGGGGTAAGGGGAGGGTTGGTTTGGGTGGTTTTAAACTAATTTACACATATAGTCCCTGTGGTTTCATGTTTGTTAGTTTAAAACTAAAGTTTATATTTTATTCTTTAATAAATTACAGTTTAGCCCCTAGGGTTTTGAGACTTAATTATTTCATGCAAATACTTATTAATTACAAGTTTAAAGTTATAAGACTTAGATTATTACTGTTAGTATTATTATCATTAATATTATTATTATTATTAGTAATAATAATAATTATTTTTAAGATTATTTTCGTTTTAAGTTAAGTTTTATAATATCAATCCAACATTTTAAACATTAATAATATTATTTCTATTATTTAATTAATTTATTAATCTCCAAATTAATTATTAAGCATAATAAGTCCTCAAAGTTTCAAATTTGACATAAAGGCCCTTTTTTTAAATTTAACAAAGTTAACTTTTAAGTTAACGAAAATACGAGATGTTACAGTCTCCCCAACTTAAAAGAATTTCGTCTCGAAATTAAGAATGAAACTTAAACGAACAAGAGGGTTTAAATGAAAGATAAGTGTACGAACGGACAATGATAGACGTTTGACTACAGATGAGGTGTTTCACTTTAGGGACTCCTTTAAGCTTCTTGGCATAATGCATGCCAATTTGAACCCTTTTAGTAAAATGTAAGACGTTTTGAGATGAAATATTGGTAAACGATGACGAGTTACCGTGGTATGTTAGACTTATAAGCCACAACTTTTAGAATGTAATTTTGTAGTAACGTGATGTCTTGAAATCAATAAAAGACCAACAATGGTAAGAAAAGTTATCCGTCGGGATTTAGGAATCCCAAACGTCACTATAGGAAACGATCTTAACGCGTGTCTTGTGAATATGCATTTCTCCTTTGACCAACCATCGGTCTAAGTATAATACGATATGCGAAAATTTTGGAATGAGTTCATGACGGTGATTAGGAACATTATTAAAAGCAGAAAATGAATCGGTCATCCAAAATAACGATCGATGTTTTAACGTCATACCACGGTATACGAATATTTGAAACAGATACAAATAATTTTCTCGACCCGTTATCCCACATAAGTCAATATGAATTTAGCCAATCAGTCTATAATGCACCAATTGTCATCATGTCCTTTAAAATAAGAAGCATTTAGTGAATGAAAAGTTAAACAGGAGATTCACGGGAACACGGAGGTTAGGTTTTGTCATATGTAAAGGTAAGACACTTGGACACATGCCAAATTATGTCTTTTCTTTTATGCCAAACCCATGACTACAAATTACGAAATTTTATGAACCATTATATCCACATCGCAATGAGGATAATAACGAGTCTTGTTGTTCAAAACCACTATAGAATTTCAATGATTTTCAAGGTTAAGAATTCAAAAACGATTCAAGAAATGACGCAAACAATAAGAAAGGTATTTGTAACCATGTTTTGCAAGGTAACAAATTTCCAAATATAGATTGCATACGTAATTCATCAAACCCATAGGTACAGTCGAGAACATTCGTATGACTAGAAAGACATAATCACAAGTTAATAATGTCTTTATTTAGCAGAAATATTGTTTAAGAAGACTACCATCACGCAATCATGTGTTGATGATATCTCAAGATGAAAGTTGATAAGTAAGGAATAAATGGTTCAATATAGCTAGGTCAAATCAAAACATGAGAATAAAGGGAAAGAAATCGATTTAAGAATTTAAATGCTCCAAGCTTGGAATCAAAATCAACCTAAAGCGATCGGGTCTCCTTTCAAGTTCAGAGATCATGCTTTGGCTTGATAGGTCGAAACACTAACATTGTTTCACCCTTCAAGTTACTACATGCTTCGCGTCACTTGATTACAATCTTGGTAAGTTGAAGATCAGGAAATGAGAATAGTCATCAAGGTGTGGTTTTCACTCCTAACTTGATGGTGTATTCCCAAGGTATGACCACTAACTTACACATCAAAAAGTTCGATCCCAACTCATTGTTGAGGATCTACAGAAATAAGACGAGGTAACTCACCATTAAGGTAAGGGAAATCACTCCTACCTTAGCGATGAAGTTTTACAAAAACAAAACGTAACAGGATGAACTTCTTCATCAAAATCCAGAATTCACTCCTACTTTGATGAGGTCGTTTCATTTGAGAAAATACAATCCATAAGAATGAAATTATCATCAAGGTATGGAATTCATGCCTATCTTGATGATTGAATTTCATAATAACAAGAAAACAATCGGAAATTGACAATTGTCACCAAAGTACGGGTTTCAATCCTATTTTGGTGAGATCATGTCATTTGTGAAATGCAAGTTCCAAAGAAAATAATTGAAGTCAATCCTCAAGATAAGGTAATCACCCCAATCCAGAGGATGAAATTTCATAAAACACACGATTGGAAACCATTTATCAAAACGAATAGAGAACCATCAAAATAAGGGAATCACCCCTGTTTTGATGAGCTAGAATCATTTAGGAGATACGAATGTTCTTAGTTATAGGTTGACTTACAAACTCTTGCATCTCCCCCGATGCAAACGGTACGAAGTTTGACATAACAGTGAAAAGAAAAGAATATCAATTAGAAATTCAGAAAATTTCAAGTTACATCAATGTAACAAAAGAGTGAATCATTCTTACAAGCTTAAGATCAAGGTTCAAGATAACAGATTTTGTTGTGGTGTTCTAATCTTGGATGGTTTAAATCGGAAAAAACAAAATCAAGGACAGGAATTATTCAACACCACAATGAGATGTGAACATTCGATTCACAATCGAAAGGAGATACATGGACTTCTCAAATTACGAGATCAACCATAACCTTATTGAAGACACGTGTACTTATAAGTGGTCTCTCATCTCAAGGATTATAAGTCAAGTAAACGGATTCAATGGTCGAATCAGATCACTAGTTACACTTTGCCTAGACAAAGTATCCCAAGATATAGAAA
Organism: Flaveria linearis; assembly: GCA_024085815.1. Classification (NCBI taxonomy): domain Eukaryota; kingdom Viridiplantae; phylum Streptophyta; class Magnoliopsida; order Asterales; family Asteraceae; genus Flaveria; species Flaveria linearis. The sequence goes on along the minus strand of CM044013.1, from coordinate 68,862,670 downwards.
TTCCAGCTTACAACATTGCATGTCTTTAGTTATGGGACACATTTTTAAGAAGACTTGAGAACAATAAGTAATGGTTTAAAGTTTTGAAGACCATTCGGTTAAGATTCCTAATATCTTTGGATATATTAAGAGTCATGCACACGTTGGTCATAGTATAGAAATAGATACATGAAACGCCCAACGTGTAACGATGTTTAAATGTAGGAGTTGAAAGGTAAGACGAGTTCAATATCATAGGAACATTATGTATGATAAGAATGAGAAGAAGCCAGTTCAAGGAATCAAAGATTTTTAAGATACAAAGAGAATGGTTCCATTTGGTAACGCATTACCATTTGGAATCGTTGACACGTCAAGGTAAATTGACCCATTTGTCATAGAGACTTGTGTATGTTGACCATAGCTTATCACTCATCCCAGAAATCCCCAGGTAAGCATAACTGGTCTCACAATGAGATTTATACGATATTCTTGCCTTAGCCCGAAGGCCTTTTGCCAGGAAATCTAGAATACAGGTGTCTATGTGTCACACAAATTTCTTAGGTTCATAGAATCAAAACCTTGACGAGATTTTCATAGACTAGACATAGTGTGACAACCCGAATTTTTTTTTCTTTTCGGTTACTATCACGAATTAATCCATTTTATTATTTAGTAAGATTAATAATAATAATAATAATAATAATAATAATAATAATAACAATAATAATAATAATAATAATAATAATAATAAAGTCCAGGGGCTAATTTTGACCATTTTAAAACTTATTTTAGAAGTTCTAGCATAAAATGATAACCTCAGAAACCGCAGGGACTAAAGTTGTAATTTTTTTAAAAACCCCCCCTTTCCCCCGTCGACCCACTGTTCACCGGCGAAACGCCGGCGTTGCTCCGGCGAAGCCGAACGACCAAACTAAATCAGTTCTACCTAATTAACCACTACCGACAAGGCCGCGTGCAAGATTCGAGCATTATACCCACTTCAAATTGAATATTAAGGTCGGTTTAGTGAGGTTTCCACCTTCGACCGAAAGTCGGCCGACCCACTCACAAAATGCGGCACTGAACTTAATGATAATCAAAATTAACTCTGCACTAACAAAAGGATAATCGATCATGATGTTCCACTAAATTCAATTTAGTATAAAACGTACACAAACCCCTCATTCGAACACCACCAATACCGCGACCTGCAACCTTGTCGAAACCCAACATCCGAGTTATTTACAACCAAATTGACAGAGGGCTTTGCAACTAAAGCATCACACGAATCTTCACACGAAGTTAATTTGATTTACATAAACGTTTGCACACGAATTGGATTCAAACCACGGTTGCGACTGCTCACCGAGTGTTCATCGTCCTTTCAACTTCAAAACAGGTAATTAAATACATCTACATGCTCGGTTTCTCATAGGGATCGAAAGCCCTATGATTAATTGCATTAACAGTAGCGATTAGTGCTTCAATTTGATCCATGATCGATTTAGGGTTCTTGATTTGGGGGAGAGGGCTTTCGGGTTTGTTTAAAAGTAATTAGAACCAGAGAATACCGCGGCTGCGGCCTTGGTTCACTGGTTGGGGCTATGTGCGCGCGGGTATGAGGTCCCGGGTTCGACCCGGGCAACCTCTTTTTATTTGTTTTATTTTTTTAAGGCTTTTTAAAATACTTTAAAAATATGGGAAAATTCCTAAAAATTATAAAAATAAATTTTATAAGTTTCCCTTATTTTAAATCTTACAAAACAGTTTCCTGTAAATTTATTTTATTTAAAAACTTTAATAAAATTTTATAAAATATTATTTAAAAGTATTACAAATACTTATTTTTATAAAATAAAATCTAAATCGTGTATAACTATGCAATAATCATAAAAATCATAGAAATTATACATAAATTATTTATAAACATTATAAATAGTTATTTCTATAAAATAAACATTATATTTAAATATAGATTAATATATTTTATAATTCACAAATTATTTACAAATGAAATTGTGGGTTATTTCTTGTAAAATATATTAATACCTTATTATTAATCAAAATACTATAAATGTGATTATCCTTATTTGTAAATATCCTTGGATAATTATAAATTATATAATTAAACCATATCATTTTTATATTTAATTCTAAAAATATTTAAATACATATATGAAACCCTTTCAGTGAAATCAAAATGTAAATAATTATTTGGTAAAACTTAATGCTTATTGATAATTATTTATTAATACAAATCTATAAAAATATTGTAACATATATATACATCTAATTGTGTGTGTGCCACGTGTTAAATCAAATCGACACAAACCTTACCAAATATATTCGTATTATATTAAAGACTCCATTACAAACAATAATAGGTATTGAACGTGTTTGATCGTGCATTACCCAATTCTTTGAAGTTCTTGTTCATATACATTACATCGATCCAAGGTGAGTTTACAACCCCACTTTTACTTTATACTATTTTTGGGGGAGAGAAACATGCTGTTTTCATAAACGTTACATTATATTGGATTGTTGTGATACTGCATATACATGATACTATGTTCGTATACTTTGCCCTTCGGTCCGTTACTACGCAAGTAGAAACGTGGAAACAATTTCATTCGGTCCGTTACTACGCAAGTAGAAACGTGGAAACAATTTCATTTTCGTTGATCAGTATTATTGTAATATCACCGGTTTACTAGTGTGATACCACTAAAGTCCTCACTCTCGAACCGTTAATGTATGTAGTATAGCGAGGCAATTCTGAGTAGATCTACTGGGTTTGACAAACCCCACCCGGGCTAGTCGCGCTAGCACAACGTTTGTCAAACGGGTGTTTAATTGACCTAAGTTCTGTTGCTGTGACCTGGTATTCACAGCCGAGGCGTTCAGTTTCGATTGTCAGCTTCGGTTCGAACTTCTACACTGAGTAACTGGTTTAGTAGACTAGCTACCTACTGATATTTCTTTGTTTACTGTATCGGTTTACTTTATGTTCTGTTTATCAAAATACATACTTGACGGATTACATAATCCGGGATTACATACTTGACGGATTACATAATCCGGAATTACATACTTGACGGATTACATAATCCGGGAATTTCATACTTGACGGATTACATAATCCGGGAATTACACCTTTATCGGATTACATAATCCGGGGATTTCATTACTGATACTTATCGGATTACATAATCCGGGGATTTCATTACTGATACATACTGTTTTCTGAAAAACCTGTGAACTCACCAACCTTGTGTTGACACTTTAGCATGTTTCTTTCAGGTTCACAAGACGCGCACGATTAGGAGCATTCACTCATGCATATCTCACGTGGCTTATCTAATATTTTTCAGTAACTTCCATTTATTCGGTTTGCGCGTGTTGCGCAATTTAAACAATTAAGATTTACTATGCTTCCGCAACTTCTGTTATGTTTACTTTAAAACTTGGTCTTTGAAATATTAAACTTCAAAAATGAATTATGTTTTACAATTAACGTGTCGTTTGGTGTAACTAATGGCTGAGATCCTGGAAGTCACACGCCTAACGGTAATACCCGTTTGTGGAAATTTGAGGGTGTGACAGATTGGTATCAGAGCCATTGGTTATAGCGAACTAAATTGACATTGCATCTCATTTGCATTGCATTTAGACTATAGTCGTTGCCTTAGTTGCACACATATAGACACGTTTAGTTTTGTTAGCTGGTTTTGTTTGCATGCCTTACTAGTTTTTATCTGCTTGAGAACTGTTTGCTTTGGTGTCTTCCTGTAAGTGTTCGTCTACAGGGAGGGTGACTCCGAGTTGCGGTGAGTCACGGGAAGGATTACTTACGAGTAACCGGAAAACTTTTGCTTTAACATATCCCTGTGAGCTTACGACTACAGGGATGGTGACTCCGAGTTGCTGTGAGTCACGGGAAAAGGGTTACTTACAAGGTTTCCCAAACTTTTAATTACCTGAAAACTTTTGCTTTAACATATCCCTGTGAGCATATGGCTACCGGGATGGTGGCTCCAAGTTGCTGTGAGTCACGGGAGAGTTTGTGTGCATTTGACATCGCCTAAATGTTCTTCGTGATTTGTGTGACACATAGACACCTGTATTCTGGATTTCCTGGCAAAAGGCCCTCGGGCTAAGGCAAGCATATCGCATATATCTCATTGCGAGACCTGGTATGCTTACCTGGGGATTTCTGGGATGAGTGATAAACTATGGTCAATACACAGGTCTCTAAGGCAAATGGGTCAAATTACCTTGGTGTGTCAATGATACCCAAAACTTTACTGATCCTTTCGTATACTTTGATTAAACAACCCTGATATAATACATACATACTTGGTACTTCTATCATTGATGACCACTGTACTTGACAAGATATGTTAACCTGATAGGAGGAACCGGGGTGATCATGCAAAGCAAATTACCATTACGGGTGCACACGTAAATGTAATTTGTCGTGCATGCTAAGTCCGGTGAATCTGGTCGGGTGGTAACATTGCAGTCAGTATAAGTCATCATTCCTACACCTTGAGCAAGAAAGTCTCGGTCTTCATAGAACATAGCTATTAACTATCTATCAGTTCTACTTGTAGAAATGCTCACCCTTACCTTGAATTTGGACGAAATACAAACCATGACATTTGTGTTAATCCCACGGGTTCGGACTGATTCTCTAGCTTGTCTATTTCTTTAAATCCTTGAATTTCTCTTCCTTTTCATTTCAAGGCAAAAGGTCTATTTTCATACGACTGATAGCTTTTGATATTTGGTAATGTAAAGAATGTCTGGAAGAGGACGTGGACGTGGAAGAGGTAACATCTTACTGACGCCTGCAGAATTGGCAGCAATAATCAATCATAGTATTACCGCAGCGTTGGCAAACCAACCCCCTCCACAGCAGAATCCTATTGAACAACCGACTTGTACCTACAAGTCCTTTATGGACTGTAAACCTAACCCGTTCAATGGAACTGAGGGAGCGGTAGGACTGCTCCGTTGGTTCGAAAAGCTAGAATCGGTGTTCGAAATCTGCAACTGCCCTGCTGGGAATAGAGTAAAATATGCTGCTGGCACACTAGATGGTGCTGCTCTGAGCTGGTGGAACACACAAGTTCAGATGATGGGCGTTGAAGCTGCAAACGCCACAACATGGATAGAATTCAAGAATCTGCTGAAAGAGGAGTACTGTTCACGGGATGAAATACAAAAACTGGAAACCGAATTTTGGAACCTGAAGATGGTAGGTTCTGAAATTGAAGCTTACACAACTCGTTCTCACGAGTTGGCTACTCTGTGCCCTACTATGATTAACCCGGCTTACAAACGGGTTGAAAGATACATCAACGGACTGGTACCTGAAATCCAGAGCATGGTCACCACTGCTAGACCAGCTACCATTCAGGAAGCTGTTCAACTGGCCCACAAGTTGACTGATCAGGCTGTCGCACAAGGTAAACTGCCTCCACGTGGTTTTACCTCTACCACTACTGACGGCCATAACAAAAGAAAGTGGGAGTCTGGCTCACATAACAAGCAGAACACTTCCCACCAGCATCGGAAGTTTGACAACCAAATTTCTACATCTTCACAGCATGGTAGTGGCTACAATGGAACATTACCTAAGTGTGAAGAATGCAACTACCACCATATTGGGTCGTGTAACAAGAACAACTGTGAGAGATGTGGCAAGTTTGGTCATTCTGCTAAGAATTGTCGTGTGAATTTATCAGACAAGCAGCCAGCTCAACGGGGGGAGCAAAGAGGCTGCTATGAGTGTGGTCAGACTGGGCACATCAAAAGGTATTGCCCAAAACTAAAGAAGAACAATGGAAATGGCAACGGGAACGGAAATGGGAATGACAACGGTGGTGCCAAAGGCAGAGTGTTTATCATAGGCTCAGGTAAACCCTTAATGACCCAACTACAGTATCCGGTAGACTTCTCGTAGATAGTCACTATGTCTTCTCTTTTGATTTTGATGCCAATTAGAATTAGTATCCAACAGGTTAGTAAGTTACTAGGAATAGTACCTGCTGACTTGAACCCCGAACATGCCATAGAAATAGCTCTCATGAAACCTTACGGTTTGTTCAGAAACTCCCGGAGACCCTATCTTGCCTATGTTCTAGATAACTAATCAGCTTACTCACTGACCAGCTTGCTTGCTAGTAGTTCGTTAACGCGTGTGTTCTAATTTTCGGGACGAAAATTTCTTCAACAAGGGGATAATGTGACAACCCGAATTTTTTTTATTTTCGGTTACTATCGCGAATTAATCCATTTTATTATTTAGTAAGATTAATAATAATAATAATAATATAATAATAACAATAATAATAATAATAATAATAATAATAATAATAATAATAATAATAATAATAAAGTCCAGGGCTAATTTTGACCATTTTAAAACTTATTTTAGAAGTTCTAGCATAAAATGATAACCTCAGAAACCGCAGGGACTAAAGTTGTAATTTTTTTAAAAACCCCCCCTTTCCCCCGTCGACCCACTGTTCACCGGCGAAACGCCGGCGTTGCTCCGGCGAAGCCGAACGACCAAACTAAATCAGTTTCTACCTAATTAACCACTACCGACAAGACCGCGTGCAAGATTCGAGCATTATACCCACTTCAAATTGAATATTAAGGTCGGTTTAGTGAGGTTTCCACCTTCGACCGAAAGTCGGCCGACCCACTCACAAAATGCGGCACTGAACTTAATGATAATCAAAATTAACTGTGCACTAACAAAAGGATAATCGATCATGATGTTCCACTAAATTCAATTTAATATAAAACGTACACAAACCCCTCATTCGAACACCACCAATACCGCGACCTGCAACCTTGTCGAAACCCAACATCCGAGTTATTTACAACCAAATTGACAGAGGGCTTTGCAACTAAAGCATCACACGAATCTTCACACAAAGTTAATTTGATTTACATAAACGTTTGCACACGAATTGGATTCAAACCACGGTTGCGACTGCTCACCGAGTGTCCATCGTCCTTTCAACTTCAAAACAGGTAATTAAATACATCTACATGCTCGGTTTCTCATAGGGATCGAAAGCCCTATGATTAATTGCATTAACAGTAGCGATTAGTGCTTCAATTTGATCCATGATCGATTTAGGGGTCTTGATTTGGGGGAGAGGGCTTTCGGGTTTGTTTAAAAGTAATTGGAACCAGAGAATACCGCGGCTGCGGCCTTGGTTCACTGGTTGGGGCTATGTGCGCGCGGGTATGAGGTCCCGGGTTCGACCCGGGCAACCTCTTTTTATTTGTTTTATTTTTTTAAGGCTTTTTAAATACTTTAAAAATATGGGAAAATTCCTAAAAATTATAAAAATAAATTTTATAAGTTTCTCTTATTTTAAATCTTACAAAACAGTTTCCTGTAAATTTATTTTATTTAAAAACTTTAATAAAATTTTATAAAATATTATTTAAAAGTATTACAAATACTTATTTTTGTAAAATAAAATCTAAATCGTGTATAACTATGCAATAATCATAAAAATCATAGAAATTATACATAAATTATTTATAAACATTATAAATAGTTATTTCTATAAAATAAACATTATATTTAAATATAGATTAATATATTTTATAAATTTACAAATTATTTACAAATGAAATTATGGGTTATTTCTTGTAAAATATATTAATACCTTATTATTAATCAAAATACTATAAATGTGATTATCCTTATTTGTAAATATCCTTGGATAATTATAAATTATATAATTAAACCATATCATTTTTATATTTAATTCTAAAAATATTTAAATACATATATGAAACCCTTTCAGTGAAATCAAAATGTAAATAATTATTTGGTAAAACTTAATGCTTATTGATAATTATTTATTAATACAAATCTATAAAAATATTGTAACATATATATACATCTAATTGTGTGTGTGCCACGTGTTAAATCAAATCGACACAAACCTTACCAAATATATTCGTATTATATTAAAGACTCCATTACAAACAATAATAGGTATTGAACGTGTTTGATCGTGCATTGCCCAATTCTTTGAAGTTCTTGTTCATATACATTACATCGATCCAAGGTGAGTTTACAGCCCCACTTTTACTTTATACTATTTTTTGGGGGAGAGAAACATGCTGTTTCATAAACGTTACATTATATTGGATTGTTGTGATACTGCATATACATGATACTATGTTCGTATACTTTGCCCTTCGGTCCGTTACTACGCAAGTAGAAACGTGGAAACAATTTCATTCGGTCTGTTACTACGCAAGTAGAAACGTGGAAACAATTTCATTTTCGTTGATCAGTATTATTGTAATATCACCGGTTTACTAGTGTGATACCACTAAAGTCCTCACTCTCGAACCGTTAATGTATGTAGTATAGCGAGGCAATTCTGAGTAGATCTACTGGGTTTGACAAACCCCACCCGGGCTAGTCGCGCTAGCACAACGTTCGTCAAACGGGTGTTTAATTGACCTAAGTTCTGTTGCTGTGACCTGGTATTCACAGCCGAGGCGTTCAGTTTCGATTGTCAGCTTCGGTTCGAACTTCATACACTGAGTAACTGGTTTAGTAGACTAGCTACCTACTGATATTACTTTGTTTACTGTATCGGTTTACTTTATGTTCTGTTTATCAAAATACATACTTGACGGATTACATAATCCGGGATTACATACTTGACGGATTAGATAATCCGGGAATTACATACTTGACGGATTACATAATCCGGGAATTTCATACTTGACGGATTACATAATCCGGGAATTACACCTTTATCGGATTACATAATCCGGGGATTTCATTACTGATACTTATCGGATTACATAATCCGGGGATTTCATTACTGATACATACTGTTTTCTAAAAACCTGTGAACTCACCAACCTTGTGTTGACACTTTAGCATGTTTCTTTCAGGTTCACAAGACGCGCACGATTAGGAGCATTCACTCATGCATATCTCACGTGGCTTATCTAATATTTTTCAGTAACTTCCATTTATTCGGTTTGCGTATGTTGCGCCATTTAAACAATTAAGATTTATTATGCTTCCGCAACTTCTGTTATGTTTACTTTAAAAACTTGGTCTTTGAAATATTAAACTTCAAAAATGAATTATGTTTTACAATTAACGTGTCGTTTGGTGTAACTAATGGCTGAGATCCTGGAAGTCACACGCCTAACGGTAATACCCCGTTTGTGGAAATTTGAGGGTGTGACACATAGAGTCTAAGGAATTAATCCCACGATGATAAGTGTAGATTCCACATGTCATTGAGAATAGGTTTAGGAAGTTCATTTGTCGGGGAGGATCAAAGAGTCAAAGTTAAGTTTAAGGTGCGATGAATAAGCGGAACAAGAAACTTAGTTACGAGGTAACGTGTTCAGCAGCTATCGAAGGAATATGGTCAGGTCACAAATATAAGAACTACAATGCGCATATGGGTTGTAATATTATGATATCTTATAATTCATCATTATCATCTTAATATAATGTTGCATACAATTATATATACAAAGTTATGATGATAGAGACCGACTCTTTCCTATACACAAATGGAAGAAAGAGTCTCTCTGTCATTGTAACTTTAAGGTGTGGAGGGTTGCTTGAGTAAAGGTTGGTGAAATTATATCAATATTATGTTTAGGTGGGTGGAGTTGCTAGCACCATTCATGAAAATAACTTTAAAAATAAATACATCATATATTTAAATATTATAGAATTAATTACACTAATTGTCCTAGGTTGCACCCGTAGTTCGTAACCTTAAAAACTACACTTATTGTCATTAATGTTACTATATAGTAACACGAATGCATGTACTATATAGTACCACGAATACAGATTCAATGGACGTTAAAATTATATGTTTTAAGTGGGTGTGAAAAACCAAAATACATCTAATATAAATAAATAAACAAACAAAAGTAGTTATTAATACTCCCATTTCCTTTTAGTTAAAAATATTAAATTATTATATAATCCTTTTAGTTTGGCGAAAGTTACGGTTTCAATCCAATAATTTATTTATTACACCGGCATTCCAATAGTTTTTGTCTTGGTTTCACATTCTATCACACCTCTAACACCGTTAGAAATTTTCTATTAAAATTTATTGAAAAGCTAAAGGAATTTTGAATTTTAATAATTCAAGTTATTAAATATTGGCCAATATTAATCCTAATTAAGAATTTTACCAGCATCAATCCCTAATTTTTAATTTTGTTACTAATAACTGTCACAGTCTAACTGTTCGTTAACTTTGTAAGTTTTGATGATGTGACACGTGATGTTCCTTGTGACGTGATGTGTTGAAAACACATCTGATTTCCCTTTGTATTTGATTGCAATTTCTAGCTAATTCTTGTATTCTTTTCGTAGATTTTAGTTACTTTGCGTTATTTCTTATTGTGCAGGTGTTAGAGAGCTTACGGGAGGAAACCGAGCGATTAACGGGTGTTTTGGAGCTAAACGAAGGAATTCCAAAAAACTATGGAGCTCTTGCGATTCGCAGGACATCCCTCTGCGGTCCGCAGGCCAAGTCAACGCGACCAGTTTAACCCTAAAGCTCCTGCGGTCCGCAGGACTTTCTCCTGCGGTCCGCAAGAGGTCGCGGAAAAGTCAAAATTGACTTGTTTATAATTTGAAGCGGGGGTTGCATATGGGGTATTTTTTTTGGATGGCCATTGGAGAGCTTTTGGAGCATTCAGGAGTCGATTTTGAGCACCAAGAAGCGTGATATTGAAGAAAAGTTGGTTGCTTTCGGTTTATTACTCGTTTGACCAATCGGGTTCTCTTTATTTCTTCGTTTTAATTCAAGTTCTTCACGGTTTGTTTATGTTTTATCATTGTGAATCTTAGTGGCTAATTTCTTTTCATCTACCTAGATTAGGTGATGGTTGACTTTATTTGACTCGTTTTTGGGTTGTTTGACTTGTTTGATGAATTCCAGTGTATAAAGATTGATGCTTTATGATTAATGGTGTTGTTTTACTTCTGTTGAATTTAGTTTGAATCATAGTTATGCTTCTCTTGTGAGTTAGTTAATTTACATGTGTATTTAATTTACTAGAATTGCATGTTAGGTTATTACTTAGCGTTTTGACCTAGATGGATTGATCAACCATAGGAGTTTTTATGTTTAAAATCAATTTTCGGAGGTTAGCTTATCTTGAGTCTGAGAGGAGATAGATAATTGATTGATCTTGGTGGTTGTTGGTTTAGGTATCGAGTGCGCGAGAGTGACTAATCCTAAATTTAATAACATTTCTTGTCAGTTCAAGTCATTAATCATATTCATTAGTTTACTCCGTGTGTCTAGTGTTGCTTAGGATAACCTATTTCACATTGTGCTATTGAGACCGAGAGGTAAAACGATTTTTGAGTATGTAGAGTTTCAGGGAATTTTGAGACCGAGAAGTGAGAAATAACCCGTCCAGTGCTAAAATTGGTTTTCAGGACACTTAAGGTGAGTAAGTGAGTCTGAGAGGGGATCTGATATGTTTTAGGTGTCTAATTCAGAAACTGAAGTCAAACAATCAGTCAACCAGAGAGTCAGTCAAAACTGGTCAACCTGATACCGAGTCTAGGTAATGCTTTCTCATATTTGGTTTTCATTTCCATTGGAGTGTCTTGCTTTGGTTCCTTGTTTGGATTTAATTTCTTGAGTGTCTAGTATTAGTGTTTGCTGTGTTTAGTTACGTGTTTTGTTATTTGAGTGTGTTTCGTAATTAGTCTAGTCATTTAATTCTTAGTTGTAAGCATAAAGAAATTCCCTTAAAAATCATCGGTTAGGATTCAACTACAGTTTAGGAACAAGGGTCGTCGCCTATTCGTGTCCACGGTCGATACTCGGTTTACTTTCCATACTACACGCGACCGGTACTCTTACCGTGAGTGTGTGTTTGAGAAGTAATTCATTTTAAATAATTAAAACTTGGTTTTTATAATTTAAGTCATATTTTCACATCATCATGACGTAACATGTGATATGACATATTACATAATTAAAATAAAAAATATAAATATGTTACTCAATTTTTGTGTCTCTTTGTTTTCGAGCTACTCAATCAACGACAAAAGCATTACATTGAATAACTTTAGAAAATGATCTTTTATAAAAAATTGAGTAATATATTAACATTTTTAATTATAACTATGTTATATATCACGTCACAAGCCACGTCACATGAGACATCATAAAAACACAAACAGAGTCAATGTACAATTAATTTGGAATTGTTATTAGTACATTATCGAAAGTTGGGTTTAATACTAGTCAAATTGTTAGTTTGGATTGATAGTGACCAATTGTCAATAGTTTGTATTATTAAATCTAATTTTCCAAGACTACAATAACCCTTTTTTAAAACAAAAAAATAAAAAACAAAAAGAATATAAAATATTTCTTAACTCTAACTTTCTCACCCTCTCTATCATCTCATCTCTTATTCACTCTCGTTCGGCAAGCACCTCCAAATGTAGTGACAAACTGAACCCACTGCCGCCTCGTCCACAAAGCCGGCAACGACCACCGTCTCCAATGCCGCTCATTGCATCATTATTTTCGACGACCATCAAACATAACCACAACTTCAACTTGGGGGTTTTGAAAATGAACTAGACGATTTAAGTTTGTGATGTTGAACTGGAAAAAGGACAGGATCTTCATCGCCTTCAAAACCTAAAAACCTCCGCCCCACCGGATATTCTTCACCTTCAATTTCTTTACCCTACAATTTCGTTTCAAGAATATGGAGGGGGTGGGGATGGTGATGAGGAAAGATTGCGATAACAGTGGTTTGGTGGTGTTTAATTAGAGGTGAAGGAAGGTTATAAGGGGTGGTGATCAAAAGTGATGGTGGTGGTAGAGGAGGAGGAGAGAGGTGTATGAGGGTGTCAGTGGTGATGAAATACAAAAGAGATGGGTTGGGGTGGTGGGAAGGAGATGGTACTTTAGTGGTGGATGCCGAAGAGGGTGGGACAGGAAGGGGCGGTGGCAGTGGCAGGTTGGTGGTTTTAGAAAGACATGAGAGTAGGTTATTTCATAAGAGAGAGAGAGAGAGAGAATAGTATATTAGAGTTTTACAGGCTTAAAGGAAGACGATGGAGGCGGCTACTTGATTAGGTGGTGTACGGTGGTGGGGTGGTGGAGTTAATGGATATGGGGGTGTGAGGCTGAGGTTTTGTTGGTTGAGAGAGAGAAGATTGAGGTAGAGTGGGGTTTTATTTGTCTGTTTTTTAATCATTTTGTAGTTTTTAAACATAAGGGTAAACTTTTCATTTTATGTTAACTTAAATGAAAAATATAACGGTGTTAGTGGCGTGAATTGAAATTGAAACAAACCCTTAAAGTTTTAAAAGTATTGAGTAAACTCTTAAAGTTTTGCATACAAATATGTAAGGCCCCGTATCCCGGGCACCTCACAGTTGGTCATTCACAGCATAAAACATACATATTAATAAATTAAGCAGCGGAATTAAGTTGGCAAAAACCCTTCATTCATTTTAAACACTGTTGTTAAGCAATACATTCTAGTTCATAAGTCACAAAATAATTAGTCGAATGAATTACTAAACAACAGTATCGTCAAAACATAAATGGATGTCAGTCTTGCCCGCCGTGTAGCCATCCCCGTGTGCCATCCTTAGCAACTTGTTACCTGCCAACTGGAAAATACATAAAAGTCAGCGTTGCTGAGTGAGTTCTAGTTTTATAATTTAAAATACTTTGCTTTTCATCTCAAGGAAAACCTTTCTTTACTTATATGCGGTCACACAAGTACGTACACAGATAATATTATTATCATCTTCGTCGTTCATTCATTAACTTTCGTTCGTGTGCCGTTCATCGCTATCATTCATACTCTTTCGTATTCTTTCTTTCATGTTAGTTCTTTCATCCGTACGTATCTTACTTTCATTCATTCATACATTCATACGTTCATTCATTTCATTCATACATTCATTGCATACGTACGATCATTTCTTTTATTCATACGTTCATTACATGCTTTCGTACGTTCGTTCATTTCATTCATACATTCACATTACATTCTTTCGTACGTTCATTCATTTCATTCATACATTCGCATTACATTCTTTCGTACGTTCATTTCATTACTTCTGGTAACATGTACAATACCCCGAACATTATGCACGAAGCTGGTGCTGGACCTGTGGTGATCAACCACGAACATTATGCACGAAGCTGATCCAGTCACCTGAGGTAAGTACATGCACCACTTATCTTTCATTCTATCGTACGTTAGCCAAGTCTGTTGCAGCACACGGCTGCTCACCTCAGTGGCAAATCTCATGATTGCCTGCTAACCGAGTCTGTTGCAACACGTAGTTGCTCACCTCATTATCAATCTCAAAGATTGACCCTGTGTGCATCCTTCGGGGTAGCTAACCCGCATCACAGTTGAGCTAACACCTGCCAGGGGTGTGCACCTCCATTCATTTGCTTGCAAGCCTTTCTTACGTTCATATACGTTCCATTCTTCTTTATCATTAATCTTTTACTTTATTAATGATAATACTTCTTCGTTAATTCTTAAACATTCTTTGTCATTTCATACCATACTTAACAATATTTAAATATTAATATTGTTAACAATAATAATATACCGATAATAATATCAGTAATAATAAGGGTTAGTCATTCATCATTATCACATGCATAAACATCATCATTTATTAACCCTAGTCAACTCTGGTCAAAACCCCGTAAATCAGATTTCCAGAAAATTTCTGTAAAAATTCTAAGTGTTTGGGCGTATGAGCCCTGTTGGGCGTATGAGCCCTGTTCAGTCATTTCACCTTACACTTAGAAAATTTTCCCAGTCATACGACCACTATTCAGTCGTTTCATCCCCCATACTTAGGAAATTATTTTCCTAGTCATACGACCACTGTTCAGTCGTTTCATCCCCCATACTTAGGAAATTTTTACTAGTCATACGACCACTGTGCAGTCGTTTCATCCCCCATAGGAAATTTTTCCTAGTCATACGACCACTATGCAGTCGTTTCATCCCCCATACTTAGGAAATTTTACTAGTCATACGAGTACTGTTGGGACATATAACCCTTAAAATATTTCTAAGGCAAATTTCATGGGTCGTATAAGCACTATTTAGACATATTACCTTGTACTTGGTTTTCTAAGTCAAAATTTCAGACATATGACCACTATCGTATTAGCAGCCTGTTCATGTGTCTAATTCATATTCCAGTCCCCAAACATCATAATACCTAGTTCTAAACATATACACACAATTCCAAACATAGACTTAGCATAAACGTAAACATTCATTCACCCCAAAACATACTCTATGAACATATACATGTACATAACATACGGGTATCATACCCAAATTCATGAAAACTTACATACATGCATTTTCCAGCCCCAAATCATTTTAAAAACGAGTAAAAGGGGTCTAAAAACTCACCTTTGTTGTCTTCGGGTTTACACTCTTCACCCGAGCTACTTCAAACAATTCCAATCACTTAGAAACATTCTTAACACGCATTTGAACACATAGAAACACATATAAGCATTTAACCGAGGCTAATTTAGCCAAGAACAACTTAAAAACATTAAACCTTACCTAAAAATCGAATTCTTCTTCTTGTTCTTCAAAAATCCGAAAGTTTCTCTGCTTTCTCTCTCTAAATGTCCGAAGATGGTGATGATGTGAAACAAGAGTGGGAGGCCATACCACCTTTCATGTAAATAATATGAACTTTGCAAAATTGGGCACTTTTGGCCCCTCCCCTTAAGTTAACTTTTGTTTTCTTTCCTTTTCTTTCTATTTGTTCTTTTAATTTCTTTAATAAGAAATTACGGGTGTTACAAGTCCACCCCCTTATACGGGTTTCGTCCCCGAAACCTGTTATTCCTCAAACAGATATGGGTAATACTGTTTCGTCTCTTCTTTCGGTCTCCCACGTAGACTCGGATCCCTTCCTGTGCCTCCACTGTACACGCACAAGAGGAACCACTTTATTCCTTAACTTCTTTTCTTTACGATCGATGATTGCCACTGGTTGCTCCACGTAATTGAGCCGTTCGTCTATTTCGATGTCTTCCAGTGGAACAATCAGATCTTCATCAGCCAAGCACTTCCTCAGATGAGATACATGGAATGTGGGATGAATCCCACTTAACTCATCTGGCAATTCAAGTCGATAGGCTACCTCCCCTACTCGTGCGACAATTCGGAAAGGTCCTATGTATCTCGGGCTTAGCTTACCTCGTTTCCTGAATCGGATGATTCCTTTCCAAGGCGAGACCTTCAACATGACTCGGTCACCAACCTTGAACTCTATCGGTCTTCGCCTCTTGTCAGCATACGACTTTTGCCTATCTTTCGCCGCCTTCATGAAGGCTTTGATCTTTTCCAATTTCTCAGTCATTGCTTCAATCACCTCAACACCTCCCAGTTCTTTCTGCCCAATGTCTCCCCAACATACGGGCGTCCTACATCTCCTACCGTATAGCATCTCGTAGGGTGTCATGCCAATACTGGCATGATAGCTATTGTTGTACGAGAATTCTGCTAACGGCAAGTGATCATCCCAACTTCCTCCAAAATCGATCACGCACGCCCGAAGCATGTCTTCGAGTGTTTGGATCGTCCTCTCAGACTGACCGTCTGTCTGAGGGTGATATGTTGTACTAATGTGTAGCCTCGTCCCCATTGCATCATGAAATCTCTTCCAAAACTTGGAGGTAAACCGGGTGTCACGATCAGACACAATAGACACCGGTACACCATGACGAGCTACAATTTCCTTGATGAACAGATTCGCCAATCTTTCAGATGAGTACGTTTCACGGATCGGTAGGAAGTGGGCACTCTTCGTCAGGCGGTCAACTATCACCCATATAGCATCATACCCTTTAGGGGTACGTGGTAACTTCGTGATAAAGTCCATGGTGATGTGCTCCCACTTCCACTCGGGTATATCCAATGGTTGGATCTTCCCGTAGGGTTTCTGGTGTTCTGCCTTTACTTGTAAGCAAGTTAGGCATTTACTCACGTACTCCACTACGTCACGTTTCATACCCGGCCACCAGTAATCCTTCTTCATATCGTGGTACATTTTGGTAGCACCAGGGTGAATGGAGTATCGAGTCTTATGGGCCTCATCCATGATCTTTTCACGTAGATCACCGTATCGAGGAATCCACATTCGCCCAAATCGGGTCTTAACACCTAGAGTGTTCTCACCCAACTCCGTAACTAGACTTCTCATCCTTTCGGAGTTAAGACGATCTTCTTTCAAAGTCTCGTCTTGAAACTCCTTAACCTGTGTCATCACGTCGGAGGTCATGATTAACTGATAAGCCTTCACCCGGATCGGCTCAGGCCTTTCTTTTCGGCTCAGGGCATCTGCCACCACGTTGGCCTTGCCCGGATGGTAATGGATTTCGCAATCATAATCCTTTATTAGTTCCAACCATCGCCTCTGCCTCATGTTCAGATCTTTCTGCTCGAAGAAGTACTTCAAGCTTTTGTGGTCGGTGAAGATTGTGCACTTCGTCCCGTATAGATAGTGCCGCCAAATCTTCAACGCAAAAACCACCGCGGCTAATTCTAGATCGTGTGTGGGATAGTTGACTTCGTGGGTCTTCAGCTGTCGAGATGCGTAGGCTATCACCTTTCCACGTTGCATCAACACACAACCTAGCCCAGAATAAGATGCATCCGAATAGACCACCAAGTTATCATTTCCCTCGGGCAATATCAAGACAGGAGCTTGTGCCAGTCTCGTCTTCAACTCCTCAAAGGCAGTCTCCTGCTCTCGACCCCACACGAATTTCATGACCTTGCGAGTCAACTTAGTCAATGGTGAGGCTATCTTGGAGAAGTCTTGAATAAATCTCCTGTAATAGCCCGCCGATCCCAAGAAGCTATGAATCTCGGATGGCGTCTTTGGTGATTTCCATTGCATCACAGCCTCAACCTTTGCTGGGTCCACCATGATTCCCTCTGCATTTACCACGTGACCCAGAAATTGCACCTCGCGTAGCCAAAAAGCACATTTGGAGAACTTAGCATACAGCTTCTCCCTTCTCAAGGTTTCCAACACTTCCCGAATGTGACCGGCATGCTCTTCTTCGCTCCTCGAATAAATCAGGATATCATCGATGAACACAATCACTGATTTATCTAACATTGGCCGACACACTCGGTTCATCAAATCCATAAAAGCAGCTGGCGCATTGGTCAACCCAAAAGACATGACGAGAAACTCGTAGTGGTCGTAGCGCGTCCGAAAAGCTGTTTTAGGAATGTCCTGCGCCTTTACCTTCAATTGATGGTAGCCAGATCGAAGATCTATTCTCGAGAACCAACTGGCACCCTGGAGCTGGTCGAACAAGTCATCGATTCTCGGTAACGGATACCGATTCTTTATTGTCAACTTGTTCAATTCACGGTAGTCGATACACATTCTCATGCTATCGTCCTTCTTTTTCACGATAAGACCGGAGCACCCCAAGGAGAGATACTCGGTCTACTGAAGCCCTTATCAAGCAACTCTTGCAGTTGCTCCATCAACTCCTTCATTTCTGTCGGAGCCAATCGATACGGTGCTTTAGCAACAGGTTGGGCACCGGTACTAGGTCAATTTGAAATTCGATTTCGCGGTCAGGTGGCAATCCCGATAAGTCTTCCGGGAACACGTCGGGAAACTCACTCACAACCGGAACGTCAGATAGTTGTGGTGTTGGCGTTTCCACATCCTTTACATAACATAGGTAGGCGTTGCACCCACGCCTCATGTATTTCCCTGCCACCGCCATCGAAATCACCTTCGGAATCATCGTTACCCGATCACCGTATATTGTCACCAGACTTCCGTCAGATGTCGTCAATCTAATCATCTTCTTTTGACATACGATATTCGCTTCATAGGTTGCCAACCAATCCATCCCTAGTACTACATCAAATCCACCTAGGGGCATCACATGTAATTAGCAGCAAACCTATGACCTTCTAATTCTATGGTATAGTCCTCTATTACATCGGTAACTCTAGTGGACTTACCAATAGCGGTTTCTACTTCAAAGGGCTCACTAATGCATTTACTACTAACAGGCAATTTAGCACAGAAAGTAGCAGAAATGAAACTCTTACTAGCACCAGAATCAAATAACACAGAAGCAAGAGTTTGATTTACTAGAAACGTACCTGACACCACATCGGGGTCCGTCCTAGCCTCCTCTCTGGTCATGGTGAAAGCTCTGGCACTTGCCTTCTGACCTTCAGTCCCGACCATCTTCTTTGCCCCGGAACTCTCGCCCTCTGCTTCCTGCAATCCTTACTCATATGATCCACTTCGCCACAGTTGAAACACCTCGCAGTCTTACAGTCTCTAGCCATATGATCGGATTTCTCACACTTGAAACAGACGTTTAAACCCCCACCTACATTCACCACCGTGCTCCTTACCACACTTGTCACATCTTTTGGGTCCCGAGCTTGGTGACCCCACCCTACGGTCATCCCTTCTCGCCTTCTTGTTATTCGGGGTAAAGCCACCACGCCCGAACCTTTTCCCATTCCAGTTCCGGTTAGCACCACCGGCTTTCTTTGCCTCCACCACCATCACTTCCCTCTCGTCATAGAGCCTCCCAGCTAAGTCTACTGCCGACCTAAAAGTGCTCGGTCGGGCAGTAATCAAGTGCCTGCGGATGTCAGCTGGCAGTCCCTGAATGTACCGGTTAATCTTTCGGGATACCAGTGTCACTTAATCCGGCACCAGCCTTGCCATCTCATTGAATTTGGTAGTATATTGCTGGTGTGTCATGGTTCCATCCTCGATTTGTAGGAACTCCCTCTCAACCTTATCGAGTTCCCTGTGAGGACAAAATTCCTCAATTATCAACTTCTTTAACTCTGTCCACCTCATTTTCCCGATGGCCCTGGAACCCTCAGCTTGGACAATATTGTCCCACCAGCATAGTACTGAGTCAGTAAAGGAGTGGGTGGCAAACTTCACCTTCTGATCCTCACGGCACTCGCTGATCTCGAGTACCGCTTCCATCTCCCTTACCCATCGGTGAGCGGTTGCAGCAGTGCCATTGCCATCGAAAGTCGGGGGCTTGCACCTCTGAAATGCCCCGTAACTGCACCCCTTAGTCGTCACCCCTACTACATCATCCCCTTCCTCATCAGATACTACTATCTTAGGATCCGGTCGTTCCTCTTCTCCCTTGCTTTCCTTTCCAGTCGACCCTCTCCTGTCCTCCTTCTCCTTCCTCTCCTCGTTCCTCATAGCTCGAATAACATCAGTCACTACAGAGGGCATAACTGCCTGTAGGACCTGGTGTACCTCATCAGCAATCGCCTCCCTAGCTGAGGCATTCAGACTAGCATTCTTAGTTTCTTCATTCCGGTCAGGAACCTCGGGGTTCACAGGAGTCGTCTTAGGAGCTTTAGCACTGCTCCTAGTCGTACGCGGACGACCTCTACCTCTAGCAGCCTTAGAAGGTTTCTTCCCAGCCATTTTCCTATGCGCTATAAGATTCAAACACTAAAACAGTCATTCAAGGAACAGCTCAGTTTATGTCAAGTATAGTAAGTCCCTAATTACAGTGGCCAGTTGTGATTAGCCACTTACTTTACTCTTCACACCCAAGCACTTCCTATCCTGACTACATCAGCATCTAAATCTACTGAGAACACATAATCACATAGCACACGCACATAACACTGATTAACTTTTAAGAAAAACAATACCTGATGGCACATGGCTACTCGGGCTGACATCCGTCTTTCCGTCCCATTCTCAGTTTAAGTTAAGGTTTATTTTTTTTGAAAAATTTACCCGTTTCACTTAAACTTTAGCTCTGATACCAACTTGTAAGGCCCCGTATCCCGGGCACCTCACAGTAGGTCATTCACAGCATAAAACATACATATTAATAAATTAAGCAGCGGAATTAAGTTGGCAAAAACCCTTCATTCATTTTAAACACTATTGTTAAGCAATACATTCTAGTTCATAAGTCACAATATAATTAGTCGAATGAATTACTAAACAACAGTATCGTCAAAACATAAATGGATGTCAGTCTTGCCCGCCGTGTAGCCATCCCCGTGTGCCATCCTCAGCAACCTGTTACCTGCCAACTGGAAAATACATAAAAGTCAGCGTTGCTGAGTGAGTTCTAGTTTTATAATTTAAAATACTTTGCTTTTCATCTCAAGGAAAACCTTTCTTTACTTATATGCGGTCACACAAGTACGTACACAGATAATATTATTATCATCTTCGTCGTTCATTCATTAATTTTCATTCGTGTGCCATTCATCGCTATCATTCATACTCTTTCGTATTCTTTCTTTCATGTTAGTTCTTTCATCCGTACGTATCTTACTTTCATTCATTCATACATTACATACGTTCATACATTCATTTCATTCCTACATTCATTGCATACGTACGATCATTTCTTTCATTCATACGTTCATTACATGCTTTCGTACGTTCGTTCATTTCATTCATACATTCACATTACATTCTTTCGTACGTTCATTCATTTCATTCATACATTCGCATTACATTCTTTCGTACGTTCATTTCATTACTTCTGGTAACATGTACAATACCCCGAACATTATGCACGAAGCTGGTGCTGGACCTGTGGTGATCAACCACGAACATTGTGCACGAAGCTGATCCAGTCACCTGAGCTAAGTACATGCACCACTTATCTTTCATTCTATCGTACGTTAGCCAAGTCTGTTGCAGCACACGGCTGCTCACCTCAGTGGCAAATCTCATGATTGCCTGCTTACCGAGTCTGTTGCAACACGTAGTTGCTCACCTCATTATCAATCTCAAAGATTGACCCTGTGTGCATCCTTCGGGGTAGCTAACCCGCATCACAGTTGAGCTAACACCTGCCAGGGGTGTGCACCTCCATTCATTTGCTTGCAAGCCTTTCTTACGTTCATATACGTTCCATTCTTCTTTATCATTAATCTTTTACTTTATTAATGATAATACTTCTTTGTTAATTCTTAAACATTCTTTGTCATTTCATACCATACTTAACAATATTTAATATTAATATTGTTAACAATAATAATATACCGATAATAATATCAGTAATAATAAGGGTTAGTCATTCATCATCATCACATGCATAAAACATCCTCATTTATTAACCCTAGTCAACTCTGGTCAAAACCCCGTAAATCAGATTTCCAGAAAATTTCTGTAAAATTCTAAGTGTTTGGGCGTATGAGCCCTGTTGGGCGTATGAGCCCTGTTCAGTCATTTCACCTTACACTTAGAAATTTTCCCAGTCATACGACCACTGTTCAGTCGTTTCATCCCCCATACTTAGGAAATTATTTTCCTAGTCATACGACCATTGTTCAGTCGTTTCATCCCCCATACTTAGGAAATTTTTACTAGTCATACGACCACTGTGCAGTCGTTTCATCCCCCATAGGAAATTTTTCCTAGTCATACGACCACTGTACAGTCGTTTCATCCCCCATACTTAGGAAATTTTACTAGTCATACGAGTACTGTTGGGACATATAACCCTTAAAATATTTCTAAGGCAAATTTCATGGGTTGTATAAGCACTATTTAGACATATTACCTTGTACTTGGTTTTCTAAGTCAAAATTTCAGACATATGACCACTATTTGGTCTTATTAGTCGTATTAGCAGCCTGTTCATGTGTCTAATTCATATTCCAGTCCCCAAACATCATAATACCTAGTTCTAAACATATACACACAATTCCAAACATAGACTTAGCATAAACGTAAACATTCATTCATCCCAAAACATACTCTATGAACATATACATGTACATAACATACGGGTATCATACCCAAATTCATGAAAACTTACATACATGCATTTTCCAGCCCCAAATCATTTTAAAAACGAGTAAAAAGGGGTCTAAAAACTCACCTTTGTTGTCTTCGGGTTTACACTCTTCACCCGAGCTACTTCAAACAATTCCAATCACTTAGAAACATTCTTAACACGCATTTGAACACATAGAAACACATATAAGCATTTAACCGAGGCTAATTTAGCCAAGAACAACTTAAAAACATTAAACCTTACCTAAAAATCGAATTCTTCTTCTTGTTCTTCAAAAATCCGAAAGTTTCTCTGCTTTCTCTCTCTAAATGTCCGAAGATGGTGATGATGTGAAACAAGAGTGGGAGGCCATACCACCTTTTCATGTAAATAAATATGAACTTTGCAAAATTGGGCACTTTTGGCCCCTCCCCTTAAGTTAACTTTTGTTTTCTTTCCATTTCTTTCTATTTTGTTCTTTTAATTTCTTTAATAAGAAATTACGGGTGTTACAAGTCCACCCCCTTATACGGGTTTCGTCCCCGAAACCTGTTATTCCTCAAACAGATGTGGGTAATACTGTTTCATCTCTTCTTCGGTCTCCCACGTAGACTCGGATCCCTTCCTGTGCCTCCACTGTACACGCACAAGAGGAACCACTTTATTCCTTAACTTCTTTTCTTTACGATCGATGATTGCCACTGGTTGCTCCACGTAATTGAGCCGTTCGTCTATTTCGATGTCTTCCAGTGGAACAATCAGATCTTCATCAGCCAAGCACTTCCTCAGATGAGATACATGGAATGTGGGATGAATCCCACTTAACTCATCTGGCAATTCAAGTCGATAGGCTACCTCCCCTACTCGTGCGACAATTCGGAAAGGTCCTATGTATCTCGGGCTTATCTTACCTCGTTTCCTGAATTGGATGATTCCTTTCCAAGGCGAGACCTTCAACATGACTCGGTCACCAACCTTGAACTCTATCGGTCTTCGCCTCTTGTCAGCATACGACTTTTGCCTATCTTTCGCCGCCTTCATGAAGGCTTTGATCTTTTCCAATTTCTCAGTCATTGCTTCAATCACCTCAACACCTCCCAGTTCTTTCTGCCCAAAGTCTCCCCAACATACGGGCGTCCTACATCTCCTACCGTATAGCATCTCGTAGGATGGCATGCCAATACTGGCATGATAGCTATTGTTGTACGAGAATTCTGCTAACGGCAAGTGATCATCCCAACTTCCTCCAAAATCGATCACGCACGCCCGAAGCATGTCTTCGAGTGTTTGGATCGTCCTCTCAGACTGACCGTCTGTCTGAGGGTGATATGCTGTACTAATGTGTAGCCTCGTCCCCATTGCATCATGAAATCTCTTCCAAAACTTGGAGGTAAACCGGGTGTCACGATCAAAGTTACATATATTCTCTTTCAAAATCATAAAAATTTCATATTTACTTATTTTAATATATTTTATTAAAAATAATTTATAAAATGATAATTTTGCCCTTCCTTTTACTAAAACTTAAAATTTTCATAAATGCCAATTTCTTAACTATATTTTATTTTTCTTTTTTGTTTCTTGATGACTTTTTATGTTTCTTGTTTATTTATTTTTGTATTATATATGTATATTGTTTTTAAGTTTAGTCTACCGTAACAGCAATTAAACATATTAATAATCAATATAACAATTATAAAAGATCACCGGTTTGATCATCAAAAATCACAGTAACTATCATCAAAAATCACCATAATAATCATCAAAAATCTCATAACAATCTTCAAAATGCCAAAAAAAATATAAAAATTTTGATAGTTTTGGTAAGAAAATCAATAATTAATTACTTTTTATGAGCTTTTGTGATTTTTCTTTGTCCTTTTTACTTGTTAATGGTTGATGTTGATTTGAAACTAGAGATGATGGATTTTTGTATATTTTTATGGGGTCCATACTTTGAGCAACACATACACCTATGTTTTTGAGTTCGTCATATTCTATTCATTTTTTGTCTTCCGGGATGACGTTTGATAGCAGGTGGGTATATCTTCTATTCGATATCTATGTGCACCCATTGTTCCTTTGTAGGCATCAGAACAACTTCTAAAGCATGAGTTGATTTACATGTCTCAATAGAGAAATATGAATCAACATATATGTACCAGTTTAAGTCTATCTGAAAGTAATAAAAAGCTATTACATGCACACAAGGAACACCTCTAACTTGCCAAACCCGAGAAGTGCAGCTTCGCTCATCAAGTAAGACCTCCTAAAGCTTTTGCATGTATTTAACTCCGGCTTGACTTTCTCAACTTCTACAAACTTTTTGTTTATAAAAATTTGCATATAGCAAAAAGGAAAAAAAGTTCATATTTTATTATAGTATCTAAAAATTAGAAACATTTAAACAGACATGAATAACGTGCATATAATACCCATAATGATGATAATAATAATAAAAGTTCAGGGGGCATTTGTGCTATTTTAAAAACTTAAAATTAATAAGTTTGTGCCTCAAATGAAAGAAACATAAACCATAGGGACCAATGGTGAATTTTTTTTTAAAATCACAGCCAACCTGTCACACCCTCGCTTAGAGCGGAAACACGAGAATGCGACGGACGGGATCGTCATAACACTTGGTATAAATACAGAGATACAATACATGCAAACTTCTCGTGTCATGACGTCGCCCGACACAATGGTGACTTGTGTCGTGGTTAGTCAGTTCCACGACTATCATAGTCTTATTGATTCTAAATCCAAAATACACATAGTTCACAAATGAATACAATGATATACATTACAAATGCAAAACTAATGAAATCCTGAGGGTCTCTGCTAAAGCATCAGCACTAGCTATCCTCTCTGATTATGTTCACCTGAAAAGATATGCTCAAAAATGTCAACACATAATGTTGGTGAGTTCCGCAGGTTTAAATTTAAAACATTTGATTGATGCTGTATAAAATTTGATATGGAATCATACTGCAAGCACAAACCACATAACATGTGTTTAAGACAACCAAACCCTTATGACGTTATGCATATAAATTCGACGGAATATATTCACCCTTGGCCGGATTGCTGGCAGCTGTGTTGGTAACTCGCAAGTTAACCAATCGTCGAAGGGTGGGGGTGTCAACCCAGTAGTACTACCAATACCTATCCGTTGGTTCCTAACCCGGAATTAATGGTTGTATGAGTGTTCCCAAGAATAACACCATGTATGCATGAAAAACAATATCACATTGATTCCAAGTATGAAAACAGAATATACAGTGTACAGCATTGAAAACGGGTGAGCATACTTTTCCCCCATTGATTGAAAACATTGAAAAATTGTATAAACATAAAAAGGGGCCACGAAACTCACCTTGAATTGATGTAATGCACAAAGACTTCACAGAATCAAGCAATGCACGATCAAACACGATCAATACCTATTATTGATTATAACTAAGCCTTTAAAACATATTCAGTGCGAATAGATATGTTTGATGGAATTCGAGTCGGTTTGGTTTAATGTCCACGATTAGTTATATATATTTGAGTTTGATTTCATACCTAACGATATTAAGATTTAAAATGGGATTTTGGACAAGTAATGAAATTACTTGTATTTTTGATTTATTCGAAAGGAGTATATGTATGTATTCTTTGAAATCGTATAATTCAATAATAATTTATTAATTAAAATATAAAAATATAACTTATAATTACATTTACAAATGATTTGTAAAATTATATATTATATAATTTCTATGGCTTTCTATGATTATTTCATAGTTAAATACGATATAATGCCTATTTTTACAAAAATAATTATTTGTAATATTTATAACTACTATTTTATAAAGATTATTAATGTTTTTAAATAAAATAAATTTATAGAAAAACATTTTGTAACATTTTAAATAAGAAAAGTTTATAAAATTTATTTTTATAATTTTTAAGAATTTTCCTATATTTTATTGGGGCTTAAAATGGCTTAAAAAATAAATGTAGTGGCCGGGGTCGAACCCGGGACCTCTCAGGTCGGGAAACATGTGTTTAGCCGGTGAACCAAGGCACAAGGCCGCGACAGAATCCGGTTCCAACAGCTTTTAAACCGTTTTCCTCTATTTCCCCCAAATCCCCTTAGAACCCTAATTCGATCTGGGTTAAATTGGACACGAATTCGATCTTGATAACAGTTACATTCATAGGGCTTTTGATACCCATGTATAAACGAGTGTAGTGATGCATTTAATTACCTAATTTGGAATTGGATTGATGATAAATCAGATATGAACAAGCCGCGGTTGCCCTAAGTTCGAATGATGATCAAACGATAATGAAAACCCAATTAATTGTACAGACAGCTTTGAATGAGGCTAATGGTTGAAAACCCTCTGTTAATTTCAGTGTATATGGGTCGGAGGGTGATGGTTGATTGAGTTGCAGGTTCGACGAAGATGATGATTGATTTCAGAGGGTTTAGTTGTTTGTGATTTGGATTACAGGCCGTATTCGATTCATAGGATGTTAAAGTTCGATTTAACGGTCTCAATTTGATTAAAGTGCTTCGTGAGTGGGTTACTTAGCCGTTGAACGGTCGAAAGATAAAGTGGATTCTCTTCTAACCGTTAATCGATCGATTCAACGCGTTTTAGCGGTGCATAAGGTTTGATTCTTGTCTACGAAGCGGTTCGGTGTAATTTGGGCTATTAATATCGAGTTTTTAGTGGGTTTTGATGTCGCCGGAGCTGTTGCGGAGTCGGCCGGAACAGTACGCCGGAAAAACAGGGTTTTAGGCGGGGGGTTGGTTTTGAAAATAAAACGTTACACAAATGGTCCCTGGGGTTTAAGCTGTTTATTATTTTATGTTGTAATTTGTTTTTAAAGTTTCAAAAATGACAGAATGCCCCCTGGACTATTATTATTATTATCATTATTCTTATTTTTATTATTATTATTATTATTATTTTTTTTTTATTTTATTTTTTTTTTTTGTAATTATTGGAACGTATTGAATTTAATTGTTTATAAAAGTACGGGATGTTACAGTCTCCCCTGCTTTAGGAAATTTCGTCCTGAAATTTTAATCGCAAGGAGCCTGAAACGAAAAGATGAGGATACTGGGATTTTATTTGGTCATCACGTTCCGAGGTGAACTCTGGGCCACGTTTAGATTCCCAGCGGGCTTTGACAATAGGTATCCGGCTTTGTTTCATTTGTATTTAATCTTTTACAAGATTCTTGACATAATGTATGCCAATTCGAACTCTTCCAGAGAATCGCGAGATTCTCTTTGAGATTTGGCATATGGAATGTTAGAACACGATGACGAGTTACCATGGTAGGTTAGACTTATAATTACAACTTCCAGAATATAATTTCGTGATAAGGTGAAGTCTAGAAATCATTAAAAGATCAGCAATGATAAGAGAGGTTATCCGTTGGAATTTAAGAATCCCAAACGTCACCATCTGAAACGACCTTAACGCATATCTTGTAAATATGTTTTTCTACTTTGACCAACCCTCGGTCTAAGAATAATACGCTATGCGAAGATCTTGGAATGGGTTCACAATGATGGTTAAAAATATTAATAAAACAGAAAATGAATCAATCATGCAGAATAACGATTGATGTTTTAAAGTCATACCATGGTATACGAATATTTGAAATAGATGCAGGTTAATTTCTCGACGTTGTGAGATAATGGGTCGAATAAAATTTGTAGTCACTCGGTCTATAGTGCACCAATTGTCATCATGACCTCTAAGATAAGAAGCTTTTTAGTTGAAAGGAAGGTTAAACAGGAAATCCATAGGATCACAAAGGTTAGGTCTTGTCATATGTGAAGGTAGGACACTTGGACCCATACCAAGTTACGTCTTTTCCTTTAGGCCAAACCCTTGTCTACGAGTTACGAAGGTTTATGAACCTTTCCTTGGTGGGTAATCTTGATAGCATTGCTGATCAAGTTGGTGGGAATTTGTCTAATCCGTAAAACATCACCAATAATCCTCCATGGGACATCACCTCTTTTTGGCCTAAATTTTGTGGCCTCCAACCTCATAACTCCTGACTCAACTTTGGAAAAGTCGAGGATGTCACTAATAAGTTGAAGGACTAGATCACCAGAAGACAACAGGACACTCAAAAGTTTTTCTGATCTTTATCGAGTTTTGTTGTTGATAGAATTTCTGCTATGCTAACGACCCCTGATAATGGAGATCTTATCTCGTGTGACATGGTTGCTAGCATCTGTTTTGCTCTCATCGTTTCCTCTGTAATATGAACAGTTTTATTAAGTTCTGTCTCTTTGGCCTTCTGCACAGCTATTTCTTCCCTTAGTTTTGCTATCTTTTCTCTCTTTTTCACCTGATCAGTGATTTCCATGCCCATGCACTAAACACCAATTTTCTCCCCATCTTTGCTGAACACGGGTTCAACATATATATTAAGAATGTTTTGGCTCCAAATAACTCAGTCTCAAAGTAATTCCTCTCTTTGCTGGTAACTCTTTCCAGAACTTCTTTTTTAAAGTCTTGTTGTTCAAATCCAAAATAGAATTCTAATGATTTTCAAGGTTAAGGATTCTAAAGCGGTTCAGGAAGTGACGCGGATAATAGGAAGGGTATTTGTAAACATGTTTTGCAAGGTAGTAATATCTAAGTAAGTTTACATGCGCAGTTCAATAACCCATGAGTTCAGCTGAGAACATTTACATGACTAGAAGGTCATGTTCATAAGTTGATGATATCTTCAGCAGAGGGATTGTTTAGGAAGACTACCATCGCACAATCACGTTTTGATGATTACTCAAAGATGAAAGTCGATAGATAAGGAATAAATGTTTCCATATTGCTAGGTCAAAATATGAGGATAAAGGAAGGGAAATCGATTTAAGAATTTTTAAGTGCTCCAAGCTTGGAAACAAAATCAACTTAATACGATCGGGTCTCCTTTTAGGTTCAGAGATCATGCTTTGGCTTGATAGGTCAAATCACCAACGTTGGTTAACCCTTCAAGTTACCTCATGCTTCTTGTCACTTGATTACAACCATGGTAAGTTGATGACCAAGAATTGAGATTAGTCATCAAGGTATGGAATTCATGCCTAGCTTGCTAATAACAAGAAAATAACCGAAGGTTGACATTTATCACCAAAATACGGGTTTCGATCCTATTTTGGTGAGATCATGTCATTTGTGAAATGTAAGTTCTAATGAGAATAATTGAAGTCAATCCTCAGGATGAGGAAGTCACCCTAATCCAGAGGATGAAATTTCACAAACAAACAAATGGAAAACCATTTATCGAATTAGAGAATCATCAAAGTAAGGGAATCTCCCCTGCTTGGATGAGATAAAATCATTTAGGAGATACGAGTGTTGTTAGTCATAGGTTGACTTGCAAACTCTTGCATTTCCCACGGTGCAAGCAGTATGAAGCTTGACTTAACGACGAAAGGAAATTAATATCAATTAGGAATTCGGAAAAAAATTTAAAGTTACATCAGTATAACGAAGGAAAGATCGTGCTTACAAGCTTAAGATCAAACTTCGAGATCGCAGAATTTGTTATGATGGTGTTCAAATCTTGAATAATTTAAATCAGGAAGATGAAATCAAGGACAAGAATGATTCGACATTACAATGAGATGTGAACATTCGATTCACAATCGAAGGGAATTCATGGACTTCTCAGGATAGTACCTTAATGACAAGGCAAAAATAATGATATACATTTCATCATTATAAATCTTAAGGTTTCAAGCACGTTCAATACCCAAGTAACACCCCAAATAAGCAAATACTCATAGTCTAGATGGGTCTAAACATAAAGCACGAAGTAACTAGAGATGACTTTTTCCAGTCGTTATTTCTCCATCAGTGCCCGTGTGACGTCAGTCCTGGTCGTCATCACTGCTGGAGGAACGAGAGAGACTCGGGAGTAGGTCGGGATAGTTGCCCATTAAATTGGTCTCGTCGGCGGGCAGCCAGATCCTAATCCGGTTTGCCGGGAACCCTCTAATTCGAGACGTCCGTCTCACGGCTCCTCCGTTGTTCACTTGTTGGGGTCTTGCTTCAGGGCATACCTTGCAACTGTAGATGCTATGGGAACTACAGGTGCAGCAGGGTTAGGTTCCACAGGATTAATCGGTGCAGTGGCGACAGCAGGTAGAGTGTGCACCACAGGTTCTATGGGTTCTGCCTCTTCAAATGAGTCTGGTGCATTAAGCATCACCTCCTCAGGGTTAGATTTTGTATTAGAAGATGTTTGCACTAAATATGCTAAGATAACCTTTTCAGGCTTCGATTCATTTTCAGGAGAAGTAATAGAAGGGCTGATAGAAGGTATCCTGAAATATTATTAAGATATTTTATATGATTTGAGGTAATATGAGCTATACAGCATGAAAATGACAATCAGGGATTTGGCATAATAACAATGAGATGTTCCGAGTGTAATCGTTTGATTCATAAATCAAAGCGAGTACGTTGACTAATCACAGCATTAAGTCAACCACAACTTTGTTGAAGACATGCGTTCCTATAAGCAGATACTCATCCCATTCTTTCAACCTTGCATGTATTGGGTGATGAGGTACAGACTTTGACGAGATTTTGAAAACCACGAATAACGATTCAAAGCTCATTTTGAAAATTATTCGATTTAGACACGCAATGCCTTGACTATGATTTAAGACTTGTGTGTGCTTTGATAGGAATCAAATTATAAAAAGAATCACATATGGTTCTACTTAACAAGTTCCAATAATCCATGCTTCGGTCCATCAAGATCATTATGTAGCCTAGTTTAAGCACATTCTTAGTATACCGGTGATGTTTATATATAGGGTTCCCCGCAGCGTTCCCACCACATCCACGATATACTTTGAATAATACTTAAAATAGTTACATAACATCTTAATTTTCCTTAGCATCATTCCAAAGAATAACGTAATATAAGTTTGATGTGAGCTACCGCAACTTATGTTTAAGCGGTTTTTACCAGTATATGAATGGCTACCGACAAACCTATACATCGGTTCCACACGGGAATTGATGACTGTAGAGAAAACATTTTCAAAGTGTAAATAGTTTAATGTGACGTAGCAAGATCTACAAAGTGTATACGTATAGTTTACAACCAAACCAATCCATGCCTCAGTCAATCGGGATCATCACGTAGCCCAGTTTAAACACATTCTTGGTATACCAAGGATGCTTATATATAGGGTTCCCCGCAGCGTTCCCACCACATCCGTGGCATACCTAGAACGATGCCTAAACCAGTTACGTGACATCTGTTTATCCTTAGCATGAACTTAAAGAATAACGTATTGTATGTGTAGAGAGTATCATTACTCCTCTACATTTATGTATTCCACTTTCATTCTAAGCATTATTCAGTAGTTACTTAAACGTTAAGTGGAGAAATGTCTCATAAGGTCAATATTATGATTGGAAATACTATGAAGGCTCTAAGTAGGACAGGACTTGAGTAAGTGTTGATAATGTTTGATTGCCTTCAACAGGACTTATAATGTTTGATTGCCTTCAACAAGGACTTACAATGTTTGATTGCCTTCAACAAGGACTTACAATGTTTGATTGCCTTCAACAAGGACTTACAATGTTTGATTGCCTTCAACAAGGACTTACTAGAATTATGACCCTAGCACCCTAGGGTATAGAATAGAAACATGTGATACTCATGATCGTTACCTCATGGTAAGATTAACCAGACTTCTCATGCATGGTGGATTGCAATTACGTGTGCACCCGTAATTGTAATTTACCTTGCATGATCACCCTTAGCTTCACTTACCCCAAGTTAACATCATAGTATTATTTAGATTTAACAAGCACAAATTATATGATGTCCTCCTGTCCATGAGCTAGTATTCCAATTATAGCATGTAATAGCAAATAAGCACATAAGCACATTATGTCTAATGATAACTGCATATCCGTCACATTTCCAGAATTTCAGTCACAACCGTGATAGGGTCGGATTCAATATCCGAGATCGACGCTACGCGTGATCACTGAAGTTCCCTAATAATATGATGTTGTACAAGTGTCTAGTTTGTACTTTTCCTTTTCAGTAGTTTGTTCAACAGCTGAAGAGTTTGTTCTTCAGCTGTTATAGTTTCAGTAGTTTGTAAACGACTGGAGAGTTTGTTCTTCATTCGTTGTACCTTTTCAGTACTTGTAACAGTTAGAACACTTAACATTTTTGTAAGAGGGTGTCAGCTGTTTGACATCTAGTATCATAGTATCCCATGGAGAAAGACTAAGAGTATTAATGACTTTCTCAGGATGTTCAGATAATACGTGTATATGTATAAAGTCAAGTATGTAGGAACATTCTTGTATATTATTAGGTATATAGGAATATACCTGTATATTAAGTTCATAGACTTAATATACTTGACCTATTTGCCTTGTAGATTTATGTATTGACCATAGTTTATCACTCATCCCAGAAATCCCCAGGTAGCGTAACGGGTCTCGCAATGAGATTTATACGATTACGCTTGCCTTAGCCCGAAGGCCTTTTGCCAGGAAATCCAGAATACAGGTGTCTATGTGTCACACAAATCATGAAAGACTTTTAGGTAAAATCAAATGCACACAATCCCTAGCATGCATTCTATATGAAGGTTCTTAGGTTATAGTCTAGGTCGAGTTCTCCACCTAATTCTCTATAACCAAGGCTCTGATACCAATCTGTCACACCCTCGCTTAGAACGGAAACACGAGGATGCGACGGACGGGATCGTCATAACACTTGGTATAAATACAGAGATACAATACATGCAAACTTCTCGTGTCATGACGTCGCCCGACAAAATGGTGACTTGTGTCGTGGTTAGTCAGTTTCACGACTATATAGTCTTATTGATTCTAAATCCAAAATACACATAGTTCACAAATGAACACAAATGATATACATTACAAATGCAAAACTAATAAAATCCTGAGGGTCTCTGCTAAAGCATCAGCACTAGCTATCCTCTCTGATTATGTTCACCTGAAAAGATATGCTCAAAAATGTCAACACATAATGTTGGTGAGTTCCGCAGGTTTAAATTTAAAACATTTGATTGATGCTGTATAAAATTTGATATGGAATCATACTTCAAGCACAAACCACATAACATGTGTTTAAGACAACCAAACCCTAATGACGTTATGCATATAAATTCGACGGAATATATTCACCCTTGGCCGGATTGCTGGCAGCTGTGTTGGTAACTCGCAAGTTAACCAATCGTCGAAGGGTGGGGGTGTCAACCCAGTAGTACTACCAATACCTATCCGTTGGTTCCTAACCCGGAATTAATGGTTGTATGAGTGTTCCCAAGAATAACACCATGTATGCATGCAAAAGAGTATCACATTGATTCCAAGTATGAAAACAGAATATACAGTGTACAGCATTGAAAACGGGTGAGCATACTTTTCCCCCATTGATTGAAAACATTGAAAAATTGTATAAACATAAAAGGGGCCACGAAACTCACCTTGAATTGATGTAATGCACAAAGACTTCACAGAATCAAGCAATGCATGATCAAACACGATCAATACCTATTATTGATTATAACTAAGCCTTTAAAACATATTCAGTGCGAATAGATATGTTTGATGGAATTCGAGTCGGTTTGGTTTAA
The DNA here is from genome assembly GCA_024085815.1 of Flaveria linearis. Lineage (NCBI taxonomy): Eukaryota > Viridiplantae > Streptophyta > Magnoliopsida > Asterales > Asteraceae > Flaveria > Flaveria linearis. The sequence continues at coordinate 68,828,110 of CM044013.1, read as the reverse complement.
TGTCCACGATTAGTTATATATATTTGAGTTTGATTTCATACCTAACGATATTAAGATTTAAAATGGGATTTTGGACAAGTAATGAAATTACTTGTATTTTTGATTTATTCGAAAGGAGTATATGTATGTATTCTTTGAAATCGTATAATTCAATAATAATTTATTAATTAAAATATAAAAATATAACTTATAATTACATTTACAAATGATTTGTAAAATTATATATTATATAATTTCTATGGCTTTCTATGATTATTTCATAGTTAAATACGATATAATGCCTATTTTTACAAAAATAATTATTTGTAATATTTATAACTACTATTTTATAAAGATTATTAATGTTTTTAAATAAAATAAATTTATAGAAAAACATTTTGTAACATTTTAAATAAGAAAAGTGTGACAACCCGAAAATTTTTCATGATTTAATATAATTTTTATGTGAATTTATAGTTTATTTTTATATTTTTATTATTATTTAATGATAATATTAATAATAATAAAAATAATAACAATAATAATAATAATAATATTATTATTAAAAATAATGATAATAATAATAATAATAATAATAATGATATTATTATTACAAACAATGATAATAATAATAATTATAATAATAATGATATTATTATCAAGAATAATAATAAAAATAATAATGATGTTATTATTAAAAATGATAATGTTAATAATGAAAATAATGATAATAATGAAAATATTATTAATAATAATTATTTACAAAATTTATTTAATTGATTTAAATAAAGTCCAGGGGTTATTTGTAAATTTTAAAACATGTTTTAAACTCTAAAACATGAAATGACAGCTTACAAAACTCGAGGGACCATTCTGTAATTAAAAATAAACCCAAACACCCCCTCGCCGGCGACCACTGTTCCGGCGCATCTCCGGCAACAATCCGGCCAACCCAAAACGCCAAAAATACACGGTTTTTAATCGAATTAAAGCTACCGACACTCTCATGTGAATGTTTCGAACTTGACCCACCCAGCAATTCGAATAAAAGATCAGCTGGTGCGATCTAACCATCACGTGAACCTTGTCGGTTCTTTACAGAATTGAATCGCACTCAGAACCTATCAATAATCGAATTAAATTATACCTGATCAACACTATAAATACTAGCAATCTGTATGCACTTCGAATTGCACCAGAAACAACTCCATTCATCGAATTTGATCCCCTTCTTCCCCGCGACCTGCAACTCAGTCGAATTGCATCTTAGGAGTCTCAATTCACGAAATTGATTGAGGGCCTTGCATCATATAATCAATTAGAAACTCCCTGTGAAAGGAATTTCATTATCATCAACATTAACCGTTGAAATTGATCTGTGCATAACCACGACTGGTCTTCGAGGTGTTCATCATCGATCAGACATCCTTCTGGTAAATTAATTACATCAACTGCTTCGATTCATCATGGGGAACAAAAGCCCCATGATTCCATCCATTATCATAAACGATTGCCTGGTCAATTTGAATCAAATTGATTCTAGGGTTCTTGATTTGGGGGATTAGCATACGGGTTATGTTTAAATTTAATTGGGGCAGAGTTTTAAACGATAAGGAGCCTTTGGCTCACTGGTTTGTGCGCGGGGTGGAGAGGGGGAGGTCACGGGTTCGAACCCGTGCACCTCCCAATTTTTTTTAAACCCTTTTTAATAAACATTTAAAAATAAATAAAAATACATAAAAATCACCAAAAATTATAAAACTAATTTTTAAGGACTTCTGTATTAATTTTCTATAAATTATTTAATTAAAAATATCTCAAATAGAATTTATAAAATGTTATTTAAAAATATTATAATTGAATATTTTTATAAAATAGACTTTAATTAATGATTTAAGGTATTAATTCATTAATTGGACACCATATCATTTTTAATTAATGATAAATCATAAAAATTGTAGTAATTCAATTATTTAAAACCCTAATTATTTATGTAAATAATTACTACATGTATTATAAATTATTACATGTATTATAAATTGTTATCCATACAAAAATGGGTTTTTAAATATAAATTAAAACAATCAAATTATTAATGGATATTATATTATTTAGGGATTTATTTTGATAATATGAATACAAATTAGACTTTATAAATTTAAACATTTATAAAATCTTACAAAAATTAAATATAAACTTATATGTTTATATAACGTCTATAATTTAATTAGAATATAATGATATGTCAAAATCATTATTAAACTAATTAAATTTTATATAAATCATTAATTATTAACAAAAATAATTAAATGATTTAATGTTTATAACAAATCCTAGAAAACCAAAACCTAGATCAATTGAACACCAGGTTCAAGATCTAACTTATTTAGGTTTTTGGATTTGTATCTGTTTGCTTACGTGAAATTATAATTCCTTAACAGGAATTTACTAGGTTGTCAACACCACACAGGAACTGAGGTGAGTTCATAACTATTCCCCTTTTTAATCATTTAAATATTTTGGGGCTGGAATACATGTTGTAATTGAAATTACAAATTATTTTTGTGTATTAGGTTAAATAATAATTTGATCACATTTATGATTACATATGGTTACTATGAAAATCCTTCTCTGTATACTGGACTATAAATAAGCAGGGATCTTTTGGATAGTACTATCGGGGAGTGACTTACCCCCACAAAGGTATGGACATGTGATCCATATCAGATGCACAAAGGTCTTATTGTCATTCGGGATGACTGTTTCTGTAGTGAGAAGGCAGATGTGCACTTTATATAGTTTGCATTATAGTTCCAGTTACAACCCATATGAGGATAAATGTAAAGGAGGATTTGCTCCCTCTGATTTGAAATTATTATGAAAATATAATATACACATAAAAGGATAATAAACTAAGTGACATGGACAAATTCAATGTGAAGGATTTGTTGGGCTTGTACTTAGTAGGTATGTGGGATAGCGGGTTCACCTTATTAAAAAGGGTTCCGACAGGCTATTCATATACCGGTGAGTAAATTAAACTCACACTTTTTCTATAAATCCTATTTGATGATAATTGTTATCACTATGTTTTATTTACCTGTGAACTCACCAACCCTGTGTTGACACTTGATTTACATGTATTCTCAGGTATCTACTAGGAGCTTACGGACATGCACGTAGGATCATATAAGAGCTCAAGATACCTATTGATTATTATTGAATTATGATTAAGAAATGTTGTCAAGAAAATAATCTATCTTTTATTTCCGCTGCTCTGATTATTAATGAAATGTTTATCTAAAACTTATCATATAGATAACTGCATCTCATGTGTGACTACTGTGTTCGATCCTGTTTGTTCACCCCTCCGTGATAGATTCCAGACCCGGAATTTGAGGGTGTGACAAAAAGTTTATAAAATTTATTTTTATAATTTTTAAGAATTTTCCTATATTTTATTGGGGCTTAAAATGGCTTAAAAAATAAATGTAGTGGCCGGGGTCGAACCCGGGACCTCTCAGGTCGGGAAACATGTGTTTAGCCGGTGAACCAAGGCACAAGGCCGCGACAGAATCCGGTTCCAACAGCTTTTAAACCGTTTTCCTCTATTTCCCCCAAATCCCCTTAGAACCCTAATTCGATCTGGGTTAAATTGGACACGAATTCGATCTTGATAACAGTTACATTCATAGGGCTTTTGATACCCATGTATAAACGAGTGTAGTGATGCATTTAATTACCTAATCTGGAATTGGATTGATGATAAATCAGATATGAACAAGCCGCGGTTGCCCTAAGTTCGAATGATGATCAAACGATAATGAAAACCCAATTAATTGTACAGACAGCTTTGAATGAGGCTAATGGTTGAAAACCCTCTGTTAATTTCAGTGTATATGGGTCGGAGGGTGATGGTTGATTGAGTTGCAGGTTCGACGAAGACGATGATTGATTTCAGAGGGTTTAGTTGTTTGTGATTTGGATTACAGGCTGTATTCGATTCATAGGATGTTAAAGTTCGATTTAACGGTCTCAATTTGATTAAAGTGCTTCGTGAGTGGGTTACTTAGCCGTTGAACGGTCGAAAGATAAAGTGGATTCTCTTCTAACCGTTAATCGATCGATTCAATGCGTTTTAGCGGTGCATAAGGTTCGATTCTTGTCTACGAAGCGGTTCGGTGTAATTTGGGGTATTAATATCGAGTTTTTAGTGGGTTTTGATGTTGCCGGAGCTGTTGCCGGAGTCGGCCGGAATAGTGCGCCGGAAAAACGGGGTTTTAGGCGGGGGGTTGGTTTTGAAAATAAAAAGTTACACAAATGGTCCCTGGGGTTTAAGCTGTTTATTATTTTATGTTGTAATTTGTTTTTAAAGTTTCAAAAATGACAGAATGCCCCCTGGACTATTATTATTAGTATTATCATTATTATTATTATTATTTTTATTATTATTATTATTATTATTATTATTGTAATTATTGGAACGTATTAAATTTTATTGTTTATAAAAGTACGGGATGTTACACAACCCCACCACCCATCATCGACCCATCTTCCCCGATTCCCTCTTCCACGTTCTCGGCAACTTTACAGCCAAAAATCCGGCACTACGGACGTTAATAATTAAAATAAACCCGCACTAACACACCTTGGATCGTTTATAACTTTCCTATGAATTCAATTTCGTCAAAAATAATCGAAAACATCACCATTCGAACCCATCTCATCGCGGACCTGCAACTCAATGTAAATCCCATTTCTGATCGATTTTAACAAGATTTGATAAGGGGATTTTGCTTGTAATCATCATACGAAGCTTCCCTCAAGTTTAATTCGATTATAATCACCGTTTGAGCATCATTCGATTGGCGCCTCTGTCACGATTGTTCTTCGTTCTGTTCGGCTTCAATCTATCACCAAATCGGTAATTGAGCATACATATATACTCGGTTTTACACGAGGGTTAAAAGCCCTATGATTTCAGAAGCAATCGGAATAGAATTCGTGTCCAATTGGATGGGATTCGAACCTAGGGCTTGTAATGGAATTGGGGGAATTGGGTTACACAGCTTATAAACAATTAGAACCGGGTTATAACCGTGGATGCGGCCTTGGTTCACTGGTTTCTAGTTCACTTGCACTTCTGGAGGTCACGGGTTCGAACCGTGCCCCCTCCCCTATTTTTTTAATGCCTTTTTCAGCTTGCAAAGATTATACAAAAATTCTAAAAATTATAAAAGAAACTTTTATAAACTCTCCTTATTTTAAAGGTTACTTGGTTAATTTCTATAAATTTAATTGTTACAAACACCTTAAAAATTTTTATAAAATATTGTTTATAGATGTTATAAATAGCCATTTTTATAAAAATGGACTCTAAATAATAGTTCAATTTATTATTTTATTTTGGACGATGTATTATTTATAATTATGGATCAATCATGAAAATTGTGGAATTATAAAAATTTTGTAATTTCATAAATTATTAACAAACGTTATAAATAGTTTATTTTGTTTAAAAATAAACTGTAAATAGATGATTTAGGCCCGTATTTTACAGCCAACTTACAGAGGCCATAACTTTTTCATAACAGATTCAAATCAGTTAAACCTTATATCCATGACGAAGTTCGTCGAAAGACGAATCCGTTGATGTATAAAACATCGAAAAACTCATTCGTTTAGACCTCTAAACAGTCGTTTTAGTAACAGCTAGCAGTACTGCGCAGCTGTAAAGATCCACGTTTTTATCATAATTCGGTAGTCCAAATCATAAACTTTTCTAAACGAAAGTCGTTCAAAAATAACTAATCTAGTAAACTGGAGATTTTTAGAATTTTTAAACGTCGTTTAGTATTTTTAACGAGTGTGAAAAGACAGGGGCAGAACTGGAATTTTTCAAACTATAATTTGCGTTACGTTATCGTAGGTTCTCGCGGCGTTAACCGAGCCTAGACCTTGTTTCTGATTATTGTCATTCGTGTATAAGGTACGGATTCTTGGTTATCTTTATCATAGTATAAATTCTGTTCCGTTACTTTGTAGTACGGATTCCTGATTCTTTATATATTAGCATAAATAATATTTTCCGTTACTTTGTAGTACAGATTTTTGATACCATGTTTCCGTTGATATGACTCGTTTGGCCTTTGGTATTTTACTATCCATCTAACATTATTTATTATGCTCTGACTCGTTCGACTTGTTAATTTTACTTATTGAAGACTTCTAGCATGTAATATATATTTTATAAGTTTTTGCTCATTATTGCATGTTCACATGAATATTTTATTGATACGTTATATGTTGGTAGCTGTGTTACCATGTGATTTGGCACTCTGTTACCCGAGCTGTCCGACATGTCATTGTGGCGTCAATGACATGACACTTTTCGTGACGGTGTTTATAAATAGTTCACGGCGTCTCCGTTAATACGTTAGTACTCAAGTAGTACGTTGGCCATAATATCTGGGAGGCGGATAGATCGATCCTAATTCAGTTCAGATCAGTTTAGTTTCGGGGGATGGAATCATGTGTGTACGCCCACACACCATCTCATTGGTGCATAGTCTAGCTAGCTATGTACTTATCAGTTCAGTTTCGGCTCTGGGTACTTCTTATATTACACGACTTATTTTGTTTGTATATACGCGTCGTGTAGATCAATTCAATTCAGTATTACATGTTCAGTTCAGTATCAGTATTATATGTTTAGAATCAGATTTCCGTTTCAATACCATATGATCCGTTCAGTATCAGATATCAGTATTTTATGTTTCGAATCGCTACTATTGTTCTTTCCGTCACTGAGCAACTTTTGGCTCAGCCGTATTTTCTTTTGTGGTGTTTCCTTATTTTATTGTAGGTAATCAGGGTAATCCGGGAAACCAGTGAAGAGTGAATTGAAGACCAAGATTATATTTTACTTTAATTGATGTAATGAATAACTTAATTAGTTCCTTTCAGATTATCTGGTTTGTTTGTATTTATCTCTTTTGACCGTCTCTTTAATATCATGGATTTGGTTTTTGATTTGATATCTGTAATAGTGACACGTCAGCCTCTCCGGGTTGGGGTGTTACAGTGCATCTCAGTGAACTTTTAAGACAAGTTCACATTTGCACAAGTAATAAACAAACATTTGGATACCTTACAAATTATGAATTTTTAAAAGAATATGATAAACTGCATTTTACAACTTTAGTGTCACACCCGGTGGAAGCGTGAAATGCTTGGGTGTGACTTCTCGGCTCAAACCACATTGATTATAATAACATACAATCACAATAATATAACTAAACATAACTTTTCATTAATATATATTTATAGGATTACAATTACAAAATTTAGTCTATAATCTAGACTTATACATTTAGTAATCCTATTTCAAAACACATGTCTTCATAATTTTATTATTTCTTCAGCTAGCAGTGGACGTGAACATCCACAAAAAGGTTAAAGTCAAACTGATCAATAATCACCCTTATGCACAGCTTCCCTATGTAACCGCGCCAATCACTGAACATGTCGTAGGTATACATGAAATTATAATACATTATGATTACCTGAAAAAGCATACTTAAAAAGTCAACATAAAGTTGGTCAAAACATAGGTTTATTTAATAACACAACTTCTTTTAATTGATTCATCATAAATAAACTCACAACCAAACCTACTTAAATGACAAGTGATTCATAACTATCAAATACAAATCATATAATCAAATGATATAACATCACTGCCCTCATCCGGAAAATCTAGGTTGACATATTCCTAAGCGCATTACATATATTATTTGATGGTTCTTCATCCAAATTAATAGTTGTGTCAATATGACAGTAATATCTCAAAACTTTTAAAATTTGCATCAATCTCAATAACAAACAGTATGCTTTTTTTCTCAAAAGTTTATAAATAAAAAAGGGGTCATGTTACTCACCTTATATCCAACAACAAATCAATATTTCCTATAAAACAATTATTTGTTAGAAATAAATCTTATTTCTTTAAAATTTTTAGCATTTATATCATTAATTAAGTAAAAGTTCCTAAAATATAGCTACTGTTGTCTAAAAACTATCAAATTTTACAAGCGGTAATATTTCAAAATCTAAATTATCTCATAAAAATTTCAATCAAAATCTCAATACAAGTAATTTCCTATAATTTTTACAAGTATCACATTAAATGGTAGAAATAGCGCGCTACATAACTCTAAAAATTCAGAAACTTATACAAACTATCCTATTCTATTATATCATAATTTATGTAAAATTCTCATGATTTTACCTACTGTTTTACTATTTATTTCGATTTTCTTCACATTAATTCTTCTAAAATATGACACAATTAATTTACAAAATTTATTCTGTATTTCCAATGTAATATTAGGATCATTAATTTTACAGAGTTTTATTGAGTCTAGATCGTCTGTTTGGTATTTTCTTCTATTTTCTTAATTTAATCATATAAATTAATATATCCCGTATAATTATTTCATATTTTCTGGTTTATTATTTTTAATATTTTCTAACAAAATTCTAAATTTTATTCCCACAATTATAGTAATTTAAATATTTACTCTAACTTATTTAGTAAATCATGAAATAACACATATTTCAACCCTTTAGATGCTTTGTTTTATTTTAATCTTTTGTTTTATAAAAATTCTCAAACTTTTTGTTTTTAGATCCTTTCTTACTGATCATTGATTGAAAATCAAGTGTTCATGAGGTTTGTAATTAACTTTGATGATTTATAACATAAAGGGTTGATTATATATGTATGTTAAATACATATATAACTTTTTAAGCTTGTGAACCATAGATTTGAGGATCAAACCTTGTTTGGATGTAGAAGAAAGACTTAGAGATTTGCTTATTAGGTTCTTGATGATCCACTTGATGAGTTTGTTCTTGAACTTGGATGGTACCACAAGATGTTGATAGATGTAATTTGATAGTAGTTTGATGGTGATGTTGATGGTGTTTTTGGTGGTGTTGAATTGAGAAGGAGAATAGCAAGAGGTTGTAAGTGGTGTTTTGTGTTATATAGGAACCGAGAAAGAGAGAGAGAGCTGAGGGGTCGGTTATGGTGGTTTTGGTCGATGGTGGTGGTGGTGTGGATGGTGTTCTTCGGCCGAGCTCAAAGGTAGACACAAGAGTGGTGTTAGTGGTTTGTAATGATTAATTAACCCTAGCCTTGATGAGGTGTTATGTAGGCTTAATGTGTGTCAAGTTTAGAAAGTGTTGAGTGGCACCCTTTAGCTAGGTGTCATCTTTAGGTACTAATGACAATCTTAACTATTAAGTTATGGTTTAATTTGTTTAATTAGTCTAGTAGTCAACTATCAAGATTAGTTTAGGTTTATCAACCCCTAATGATCCGAGTATTTTGTTTAGTTTGTATGTTAGTTTAGTGTTCAAATGATATAGTTTTTGGTATCAGCTTTCTAGTAGCCAACTTATTTGATTAAGTTTTTGATCTTACTTATTGAATGAAAGCATATACCAATCAAGTAACTAATCACATAATCTTATGATTTGGTAATCTACACATATGGTTTAATAATAATCACAAAGTTCGCAAAAGTTTACATATATGCGCACGTAATCACTTTGCATGCATGCATGTTCACGTATCATATTCATATATATATATATATACACGTTCAAATATATGTTCAAAGTTCTAATAAAGTTAGTCAAATAAATCACCTTAACAATCTCTAATAATCTCTAATAAGATATATAAACATACTATCAACTTATAAAAATTCTTAAGACTTTAATTTACTTAACCTTAGTTTTAGGCCTGTCACATTTAGATTATTCACATTTCAAGTAAGCAAATATATATTGTCCCTACTTTTGAATGTAAGAAAATTCATATGGTAATGATAATATTATATAAATAATTAAAATATAACACTCACCTTAGAGCTCGGATGAGATAATTCTTTGTATTATGTATTAAAGTACCCTTCCATTTTTAGAACCATCCTTTTATTGTCAAATCGCACCATAATCTTCTACCTAATAGAATCAACATGATCAAGTACCGGTTGATAATGCAATTCACCTACCCAAGGGCTTCATCTAGGTAGTCCTCTTTGAAATTATTCATAGTCTTCCCATTTGCCATACTTTTCACTATAATCTTGTTATTTCCCTCTAAATACTTTCATGTACGATACATCAACATTGTAAGTTTTCATAACTCACTTCTTGAGTTTTATAACAAAGGCATCCCCGTCAGATTTTAGCTTACCACTAACTACACTAGCAATCTACCCTTGAGTTGTAACCTTGTTAACACCCTTGTTGCTTCTAGTGCAAGAATGCACTTTTACAAGTGTCTTAACCTACATGATTTATATAAACATATAATTTATTAAAAATATAAATATAATCTTTGTTATATTCATAAACTTACCTTGAATGTAACTCCATATTCCATGACAAAAGCATGTATTCTCAATTTGCATTCTAGGTCTACACACCTTGCCATGACTCGTGTGGGTTACTTTTCTTAAAGATGTACCCAAATTCATTTGTGAGTGCAAAATGAATCAACACTCTTCTAAACTCGACCACATTTTCAAATGTTGAGTTTACTTTGATGGTTGGACTTTTCTTGGTATAAGTTTCCTCTAAAAAATTTTACAACTCAATTTCATTATCAACACTATAATGACTATGATAACTTTCATTGCTTGGTGAATACTCTGATTCTTCCTCACCATGTGGTTCGCCATCACCATATGGTTTCATCAACATCATTCCGACCCTTGCAAAAGATTTATAATTCTCATTAAAACAATTATTTGGTGTACAAGATAATTGATGTTTATCAAAACAAACATTTACCTTTGTATGACTCGTCATAAGATTATTATTAGTCGTCACATAAATGGTTAATTCTCTTTCCATCTCATACATAATATGTATTACTCGAAATTCGTTATGAGAAGCCAAATTAATAAAAGATTGTTCTATGGCATTCTTGTCAACAAAAGAAGCTAAGAGAACGAGATCCTTATTTACTGGATAATGTTTGTAATATCTTCAATCAAGTAACCAAAGTTGTACGTGCATGTGTGTAAATAGATTTTTGAAATCCAAAGCAGTGGTGGTTTCTACGTGAGTGTTAGCTAATCGAAAGTACTATTCATATTTAACTTTATCTTATACTTAGATAACATTATTATTGAGTGTTGGTGATTGATCTCTAATCTCCCATGTTGGTATAAATGAGTGATTTTTCATGACAATATTGTTTTGAGTTTCAAAAATTCTAGTAAAATAATAAATCAAATGGGAAAAATTTAATCAAACTAGTAAAAACTAGTAACAACGTTAAATAAAACTAAAGGAAGAAAAGATATCAATCAGTTGTTAAAGTAATCCATAAATTTGTCAAAAGTGGTATGCAGAAATCCAAGAGATATACAAATTTGTCATTGGTAAAAAGAAGATTAGCAACAACTAAAGAAGGGATAAATATCAACAAAATATACCGTCTAACAAAAACAAACTCTCAATAATCAATATGTTCTGTCACACAAATAATAGATCACCAAGTGAACAAAACGATGATTGAATGGACCAACGATGCTCATGAGGTAGAACAATTACCGCGTTGTCGCCCTAAAGATACGGAGAATTGCAGTCAACCGAAAGGAGGCATGGATAATCATCGTCGATACATGGAAGAAGGGTTGAATGCCAACTCAATAGAATGATGTCCAAGAGTCGTATATAATTTGATGGATACTATTTTTAACAAGGGTAAATTTGTTATTATGTTAATTTTTTATAAAAAGAGAGATATATGTGATTTGAAATTTAAGTTGAGGAAATATGTATGGGACCTGGTATTGGTACACCAGTTTGACTTAGTAAACTACAATTTACATAGGTAAAGAGTCGTTTATCTTTATTGGTTCTTGTGCATTTAATTTTTCAGATAACTATATGACAAGATATTAATGATGAATTATAAACTGTAGTTTACCGATGTATTACAACTTCAAATAAAGACCGATTGCAACTATCCCAACCTCTCATAATCTATTTTTTTTTCATTCAAGCGGCTAACTACTTCTATTTTAGTTCAATGGTTTTTAGTAGATTTTGATCTTGTTTGAAAGATTTTTCCATATCTAAAAGATTATTATGTATTTATTTTACATTGTTTTCTTATAATATGTGTTTGTGTATGTTTTACGATTAAAATTAGTGTTTTTCTTTATTTTAGTATTATATATTTTACATTTTATGAATCTTTAAATAGAACCGATTTGATATGTTACATGTTTGTGAAACATTACAAGGGTGTTTGTTTTTTCAGAAAAACTATTCCTGGCCTCTTTTGTCTCTGCCGCACAGACCACGCGCAGATGTTGAGGTCTGCAGAGTGTTTGTTTTATAAATACTTTTCATTAAAAAGGTCTGCGCGAGGTCTGTATGGTGCAGACTTGACACAATTACTTCTAAAGTATGCAGAAAATTAAACACCATCACCCACCACCACCCATGTCCACCACCACCACCGTCCTCCACCACCACCGTCCGCCGCCACCACCACCCGCCTGCACCATCATCCGCCTCTACCACCGTCCGCCTCCACCACCATCCATTTCCACCCACCATCTGCCACCACCACCACCCACCGTCCAGCACCGCCGTATACCACCACCAGTTGATTTTAGCAGTCTGTAGATGTTAAAAAACAGACACTCTTCTTGTTGCAGATTATAGAGGTTTGGTCCACATCTTCACGTGCAGATGTCTTTGGATGTGGTCCGCAGACTGCAGATATTTTGCAACTGAAAAAACAAACATCTATATGTTTCATTAAATCTATATTCATATGTAATAACTTTTATGTTTAGTTGATTATATTGATGGATGTCACTTTGTCTATGTACACTTAGAGGGTCAATATCCGATGCATATGATAACGATGTTGTGGACTATTTACAAAAATAGTAATGCAACCGGATGAGAAACCATATATGGTGAGAAGATAGAAAGATATCATCACACCTTACCTAAAAACAATAATGTTGGTAATTTCAATTTGGATTAGTGTGCTGCAATTGTGTTTTTGTAATAGTAATTTATTGATACAATTTATATTTAATTTCATCAATATTATAATTTATTAATTCGTTGTTTCGATTAAAATATTTATTAGATTAAATTACACTTTTTGTCCTTTAAGTTTGTAGCTAATTTCAGGTTTCATCCTTAAACTAAGAAAATTACAATAAATTTTCTTTATGTACATAGTCAATAAGTATGAAAAAGTGATGATTTGACTCACCTACAGAGGACAAACTCTAATGAGAATTGAATGTGGAGCACATGATAGTTACTGATCAACAAACATCAAAACATGATAAACTGCATGCCTAGTTGTTACATTACTCCTGTATGAATTTAAGTGGATCTGTATACTTGCAATCAGGTGTTATATCAGATCATTCCTCATTCATGGAATCAAAATCAGAAGAAGCCTTGTGTTATAGTATGATCCCTATATACATATGCATGCTTGAATAGTTGGTAATTTTGTTTAACTTCTGCTCTTCAATGTTTACATCTCTTTTGGACAATCATACGCCTTTCATGCTTCTCTCAAACATAAATTTCTGATGAATGAAACAGTTTCACATTAATCACAAATTTAGGGGGAGTAGGTAATGCATGAAAATCAATAAAACGCTGTTAAATCAACTTTGAAGGAATTAGAACTTGAGCATTAACTTGGATGCAGGATATTGGAAGCTTTCTAGTACTCAATTGCCATACAAACAAAGTCAACAAGGTCCAACATCAATAAATGATTCTATTACTTGATAGATATCATACATTTAAAGTTTTAACGAAACTTTAATTTACGCAGAAGTTTCAGTAAAATTTCTGCATCGGCAGAAGTACCAGTGAATTTTTTGCATCAGCAGAAGGAACAGTAAAATTAATTGCATAATCGTAGAATTGGTAAACTACGGATGTGCAAGTAACATTAAGAGTATAATTCATGTTCATAGAATGGTAATCTATGAATAAGATGTACTCATTAAGTAATGTTGCATTCGATTTTCAACTAAGGCATCCGCAGATGTTATGGCATCCGCAGATGTTAAGGTTCCGCAGATGTTCCACGGAAAGGGAAAAGGAAAGTGGGCCCAACATAATAAATAAATGAAATTAATGTGTCCGCTTATAAATGAGGTTTTTGAATTTAAGAATTCATTAATCACTTTTCAGAGCACTTTTCACTTTTTGACCTAGAAAAACGCACTCCCTTTTCCCTCTTCCACAAACATTCAAACCTCAAAACAAACACGTAATCTTGATCACAGACTACGGTTTTGAAGGTAAATCATGTCATAATCATCAATAATGAACTGTTTGGTTCATGATTATCGTTAAAACTGTTCGTATTCATGTCTGCACCTCTGATACTAACATGCTTATCATTGTTCTTATTTTCAGATGTCAAACAGATTTGCGAAAGAGCACAATGTGTGCGCATTCCTGAATGCGGATGATCCTGCCTCCGAAGGATGTCGAGATATCATCAGATATCTTCGACGATCCAGGCTATTCTATGCCCTGACGGCGGAGCCTGTGATTCATCAAACTCATATTGTCGACTTCTGGAATTCAGCACGAGTAGAACAAGATGGAGACGATGAAGTGATTGTTGCTGAAATCCTGTCTGAGAGAATAAGGATCGATGAACAAACAATCAGAAGATCACTTGAGTTAGGCGAACGCGAGGTGGGCCACCCAGATGTGTTCGAAAATGAATACATAGAAAAAGTTTTTCACCTGATGGGCTATGATGGTGATTTCGAAAAGGGTGAGATCAAGAAGGGAAGGTTATGCAAGCCCTATCGATTCCTGTGTCATACTTATCTGAAGTGCATCTCAAACAGGAAGTCAGGACTTGATAGGTTCTCAAGGCACATCTCCTCAGGAATTATTGGGATCTTTGAGGGAAGAACTTACAACTACTCCAAGTACATCCTCAACTGTCTATGCGACCAAGTGAAATTGCAAAGGTCCAATAAGATGTATATGTTCCCAAGGTTTCTGCAACTGATTATCAATGCTGAACTTCCAAGGATTGCAAGGGAAGGAGAGGTGTTTGTACAAGCTCACTTAGGAAGATCTGTACTGAATAAGATCAGTGGAAAATACCCAGGTGAAGACATGCCTATGTTTGCTCATGTTGTGGATGCATAGGCTGATATTCCATAAGAATTGGTATGGATAGATGAAGAAGGAGAGACATCTGCTGATTCTGATTAAGCATCACACTCACCTAGTCAAACACTCCCTCACCAACACCAATTACCAGCCAGCATAAACACTGATCCCATCTCACCTATTCATCATCAATCTCCACAACAACTATCATCATCCACTTAAAAGACCCGGCCTATCTCACCTGAACAACAAAAATCCCCATCAGTTTCTCTCCCAGCCTCACAAAACACACAACCATTCTCACCCTTCCAAACCATATCCCCTATTCATCCACTCCCACCAACACCTAAACTTACATCCCCGAAAAGTACTAACACTGAGCCTGTTCACATAATTCAGTCTCAAAACTCTGTTCACACAGGAGAGACTGAGTTAACGTCTCAAGCAAGTACTATTCCTGTTTCAGTGACCAATTCTGAGAACCGAGTGCCGTCTGATCACACTGCTCCAGTGTCTCCAATTACAGATCATCAACACATGGATCAGCAACAACCTAAACACCATGAAGAGGAAGTAAGTGAACACTGTTCTAGTACAGCTGATGTAGCTGCTACTGAAGAAAACAGGATCGAGTCTGATACTAAAAAAGAAGAAAAAGAGAATGAAGTGGATGTGATTGCTTACCATGAAGATGACCTAAGTGATGAGGACATCCCTGTGAGTAAGAGCTATTTGGTTGCTGAGTACAACAAATTGGTGATCAAATCCAATAAAAGAAAACAAAGAATTCAAGAGCTTAAAGGGATTGTGAAAGAAAAGGATGAAGATTTAATGAAGCAAGAAGCCAGACTGAAAAGGCTTAGAGAAGATGCACAAAGTAACAATGAAGTGATTGATGCTTTGCTTAAACATGAACAAGAACTGCAAGAAGCTGTGAGATACGAGAAAGATGAAAAGGAACAGCTGATCTCTAAAGTAGAGCAAATCACTGATGATGTGTCTTTAAAAGCTGAACTGATAAAGTAGAAAGATCAAGAGATTGAACAGTTGTGTCTTACTTCTATAACAAAATCATTTCTAGAGTCTAGGAGCTTGCAGTTTTGAAGGATTGATTACAAGGATTTAAGCCTAAGGGGGAGTATTGTTAGATCTAGAAAGAATAGGTCTAGATCATTTTTGTATAGGCTTAGAACTTTAATCAAATCTTGTAATAAATGATTGTAACTAACTATCAGTATATATATATATGCATTGAATATATAGATTAACCCATATATATGTGTTGCTTTTTGTATGATGACAGGCAAAAACAATATACTTGGTAGGACTTCTGAAATCAGCCAAGTATAAGGAACATCTACGGATGAACAATAATGTTAATACATAGATATGTTACTTACAAGACACCCCTTGTCTTCGAATGAACATCACCCAAGGATCTAAGTCAAGACTCCTACGGAAGTTGCATGATGAAGTGAAGACCTGCTGAAGACAAGTTTCCTACTGAAGGCAAGACTCCTGCGGAAGGCAAGACTCCTGCGGAAATCCAGAACACTTGTATGATTTCAAGTAGTCAACAAGTCAATAACAAATCCCAAGAGATCCGGTGTTTCCTTAACAGACTCATAATTGTCTATAAATATGAGTCCTAGGTTTGACATCGAGGAGAACACAATTAAGCAATATTACGGCTGTCAACCATTACATCATTGTGCAACCCTAGCCGCCGTCACATCAACAACAACATTCATTCGATTGAAGAAATCAATGTTTATAGTATTTATAATTATTCTTTTGTAATCATTACTCAATAATTAATGAAACTTTTGAATTAATTATTGTGTTCGTATTTACTGTGACATCGTGTTTTTGTTCTTCAATTAACAATTAACACAATTAAATAGCAATTAATGATTATTCCGCGATCATTAACTTGTTTTTGTTTTAATACTGATAATTCCTGAATTGAGATCCTTGGATTCACAGGTGGTATCAAAGCCAAGTGCTCATTGATTTAGATCAATTGATCTATCAGTATTAAATTTGTTTAATTGTCTTTTAAACAATTAATTCAGTGACTTATCATTCAGCAAGGATTATCTCATTGCTTGATTGATTTAGATCTATATTCACATCAATTGAATACTAGATCTGAGTCTTTAATAGATTTGTCTACGTTAATATTCAGAGTCAAATTCATAACATTTAATTAAAAAAATTATGAGTACTTTTGGTGGATCATATCAACCACTAAAGTTAGAAACAAAGCTGATTTTAAATCCTGGAAAATCAAGTTCAGAAATCATGTGAACTACACTGATTCTGACTTGTGGGAGTCCATCACTGAAGGTCCTTATATTCCACCCACTCTTGGGCCGGATTATAATGATAAGAATCAACCAATCAGCACAAAAGATCTGTCACATGATGATGTCAAAAAGGTTAAAGTTGGTATTAAAGCATACAGTTTGCTTAGTATGCCTTTGCCTGAAGAGATATTAATCAGGTGTGAGAATTACAAAACAACAAATTCCTTGTGGAAGATACTTCATACTCTCTGTGACGGGAGTGACGAGATCAGAAGCATCAGGAAAGACACCCTTAGATCACAATATGAAACCTTTCATCATATTAAGGGTGAATCAATTCCTCAACAACTCCACAGATTTATGCAACTTGTTACTGAGATGAATATCTTGGAGTTGAAGTATACTACTAAGGAACTAAATAAGAAGATGCTCTATACTTTGCCTGAAAGTTGGAAACAGACAGTATCCATGTTCAAGAACACCATAGATCTTAAGACAACTGGTCTAGACATAATGGTTGCTAAAGTAGAGGCTCTTGAAATGGATGAACAATCAAGAAACAAGAGTGTGAGAACTCATGTCTCACCTTATCACTTCAAAGAAACAAAAAATGCTGCAAGTGCATTTATTTCAAACAATGATAGTGATAACTCTTGTGCTTTGAGTGATGATGAAGAGGAAGTCAGTTTCTATGCTTCTAAACCTTTAAAGAAATCAACTCAAAGTAAAAATCAAAAGGATAAAAGAAGACCTGTGACAGAAGAGATACAACTACAGCAACAGCAAAATCTTCACAACAAAACAATCAGTCAGAACCAATCACTGTGATATTGGATTCTGAAGAACAAAAAGCAGCATTTGCAGCTTTTAGTTCTAGTTTTCAAGCATAACTAGGAAGCTCTTTAACTTCAGCAAATATCTGCGGCAAGACTTGGAAGAACTACATCCTGATGTAGTGGAAGAGATGGATTTACAATGGCAGATGGCAATGATTGCTTACAGAGCTAAGCAATATCTCAGGAGAAACAAGAACATGGCTGCTGCAAGCAAAACATCAAAGATTAGTGTTGACAAGTCAAAGGTAAGATGCTTCAAGTGCAATCTCTATGGACATTTTTCTAGAGAATGCAATCAACAATCACCTCCGGAGATGAGACCACATCAGCAACATCAACTTAATCTCATCAACAATCAAACTCTCAAAGATCTCTGCACAGACAATCTCAGCTGACCAATACCTCCCCACCAGCCACAAATGATTCAGCAGGACCTAGTAACTCAAAGGAGTCAGGGCTGATCATACTTCAAGATGGAACTTGTGACTGGAGTATGTATGAAAAGGAAGTCTTAGAAGAGAATTAAGCTTTAATGGCTCACATGGAAAACAAAGTTCCTCCAATGGCCAGAGAGGTAAGAGAAATATTGTGTTCATCATCATGTGTTGAGGAAGTCGAACGGTATAGAGTTCATGCTCAATAGTTGGCTGACAAAGTAAAAGAAACTATGATTTTAAATGAATCACATGTAAGAGAACATAAATTATATCAAATCAAAATTAATTCTTTACAAAAGGATTTAGAAAAATTTGTTTCTAAAAACTACAGCCTTAAAGCCCAAGTTGAGCATCTGACCACTTCCTTAACCAAATCCATGGCTGATCATGCATCAACTGAAGTGAAACTTCAGAAGTTTTAACTTTAATCTCAGCAATATGAGAACCTGTTAAACTCTCATATTGAATCAAAGAATAGGTATGGGTTGGGTTATAATGTTGTTGCACCACCTATAAATAATAATTACACAACTCTACCTGAAACAATGACAAACTCATTGTCAAATCATTTTGTGCCCAGCACCAAGATTGACATAAAAACAAATCAAATAAACATTAACAATGAAGCTGAGGTGAGTGAAACTGAGTCTTCTAAATCAGAATTTTTAAAACACAATGACTCAGAATTTGATTATGATAAATGTCATGACTTGGATGATTCTGATGAACATGATGTTGATCAACTGAACATTGGTAGAATGTTCATGTTGAAACTGGTCTTCCAAAAGTACTTGAAGAATCAAAGCTGCAATATCCTCCAAAGCAAAGAAACATGCTAAAGACTATCTGCAAGAGGATTGCTGAACTAAATAAAGGACTTCAAGAACTGAATCTTCACAAAAGTTCATCATCAAAGGAAGTAGCTAACTACGGATCAAGTAAGAAGGTACCTTTATCCCATTCAGATAAAGGTAAGAAGAAACAAGCATCAACTAAACATAAGAAAAATTCTTCAGTTGAAGATCTGCAGAAGGCAAAATCTGCTGAATCCGTAGAACAGCTGCGGAAGACTAAAGCCGAATCTTCGGATGAGGTATCAAAAAGGATTGCCAACAAACATGCTCAGAAAATGTTAGATCTCAAGCAACAAAGGTCAGCTAAAGTTAAACAAGAATCAGTTGATGGTGTTCCTAGCAAAAGCAAGAACAAATCAAGTGATCCATTGGGAAAGGAGTTGAAGCCCCACAAACTGAACAAGAAAAAGAAGTTTGAATCTGAAGACAATTCAGAAGAAAAATACTGCAAATTGTGTGATATGAAAAATCACAATATAGATGATTGCTATTTCAGCAGCTACTGTTCCATATGTAATATGAACAATCACATGACTTCTGATTGCTACTTCAATAAATATTGTGCAATATGCAACAAATATAATCATTCAACTCATGAATGTTATTTCAACAAGAAGAACAAGACAAAGGGCACAAAGAAGTCAAATGCTGAAATGTCTGAATCAGATTCTCAATCATTGAAAGTGACAAAGAATCAAAGTTTAAGAAAGACCAACAAAAATCAAAGCAAAAATCTTCTGCTGCGGATAAGTCTTTGAAGAAAAGAATATCAATTCAGTCTAAAACACCTCACAAAAAGATGGATCTGTCAGACAAGAAGACTGAAGTGAATGATGATTTCTTTGATAATTTTGAAAAAGGAACTCCTGTGCCTTAATCAAAATTGAAAGATGATATAACTTTCAGAAATTCAGGATTAACCTCAAAATCAAAATATCAACCAAAGAAAGACAAGATGAAGATAGAATCAGACAAGAAAGAAGACATCCAAAAATTTGACTCATCTTCAACAGAATCATCCTCACCATCATCAAATCACAAAGAATCAATTAATACTGAAACTTCAAGATTAATTCATGAAGGAGTAACTATTGTAGACACGTCTAGCAAACCCAAGACAATTAAGGCTTAGGTTGTGAATTCTAATTGATCTCTTATTTTATGCAGGAACAATCATGGAGAGCTGACAACAAGTGGTATGTTGACAGTGGTTGTTCCAGACATGTGACAGGAAACTATTCTCTTCTCCATGACTTCAAACATAAACATGCCTCATATGTGGCATTTGGTGGGGATAAGAAGGGAGGTAAAATAGTTGGTGATGGAATGGTAACAAATGGTGTGCTCACATTTGAAAAAGTGAATTACAGTGAAAATTTGCAGTACAATTTACTTAGTGTGTCTCAAATTTGTGATCAAAACTATATGACATTATTTGATAACACTAATTGTTACATTCTTAAGCCAGGTTTTTCAGTTCCAGTAGAATGGATCCTTCTTAAAGCATCAAGAAAAGGAAATACATATGTTTTGGATATGAACAACATAACACTCACAAGCCATGAGACATGCCTGTTATCTAAGTCCACAGAAGATGAATCACAATTGTGGCATAGAAGGCTTGTTCATTCCAACATGAAGAATATGAATAAATTGGTGAAAAATGACTTGGTCATTGACCTACCAAAGAAAGAGTTTCATTGTTCAAATCATTGTTCATCATGTTATAAAGGAAAACAACATAGAGTGTCTCATAAATCCAAATTAATCAATACTAACACTACACCACTCAAATTGCTTCACATGGACCTTTTTGGTCCAACCAATGTGATGAGCATTGGAAAAAGGCAATATTGTTTTGTGATAGTGGATGATTTCACTAGATTCACCTGGGTCTT
Source organism: Flaveria linearis (assembly GCA_024085815.1). Taxonomy (NCBI): domain Eukaryota; kingdom Viridiplantae; phylum Streptophyta; class Magnoliopsida; order Asterales; family Asteraceae; genus Flaveria; species Flaveria linearis. The sequence continues at coordinate 68,806,572 of CM044013.1, read as the reverse complement.
TTTCTTAAAACAAAAGAGTGAAACATCTGAAACATTAATTGACTTTGTGATCAAGATTGAGAATCAACTTGATTTAAAAGTTAAAATTTTCAGGAGTGATAATGGGACTGAATTTGTTAATGCTGATTTAGATTCTTTTTGCAGAAATAAAGGCATAGCAAGGCAATTCAGTGCACCAAGAACTCCACAACAAAATAGAGTTGCTGAAAGAAGAAATAGAACTCTCATAGAAGCAGCCAGGACAATGCTAGCTGACTCTCAGTTGCCCATCACATTCTGGGCAGAAGCTGTGAATACAGCATGCAATGTTCAAAATAGGACTTTAATTGTCAAAGAACATAATAAAACTCCTTATGAGCTTTTATTCAAAAGGAAGCCTTTTATAGGATATCTTAGAGCTTTTGGGTGTCATGTATCTGTGTTAAATACTAAAAAACAATTGGGAAAATTTTCTAAAAAAGCCTATGATGGTTTCTTTATTGGATATTCATCCACATCTAAATCATATAGGGTTTACATTCCAGAACATAACATTGTTGAAGAGACTCCTAATGTTTCTTTTGATGAATCCATGTTTACAACAACTATAAAAGGATCATCTTGGTTATTTGATATAGATACATTAACAGAGTCATTTAACACTGGATATTTAATCAATACAGGTTTTGCTGATACATGCTATCCATTTGTTCCCCTAAGTTTGAATGAAGTGCCACTATCAGCTGATCCTCCAAGGTCACAACCTTCAACATTACTACAGCAAGAATCAAATAATCTGACAAGTCAGCAGAATAAAGATACATCCGGAGAAGCAAATCCTTCATCCGCAGTTCATGAACATACATCCGCAGATGATCATCCATCATCCGTAGATGTAAATAATGCTTCAGCCGATGCTCCTAGGGGTGGAGAGGATGTTTTGAATCAACAAAACTTGTCAGTAGATCAACAATCTCAATCTGTAGATGTTGCTGCTACTCCTACGGAAGAACAAAATGCCCCCGTAGAAACTCCTGCGGAAGAAAACCATAATGCAACTGAAGTTCAAGCTGATCCTGTTGAACATGAACCCTTTGACTACTTCATAGACTCAACATCACAGTTGAATCCATCTGCTCTAATGGATTTCACATACTTAGAGTCAACCATTCCAGTTGATACTATTTCAACAAGCAGAATTCATAAGTCTCATCCATCAGATAATATCATAGGAGACCTAAATGCAAGAATTACCAGAAGCAAAGGGGGAGTGGCAAACATTTGCTTGTTCACCTGCTTCTTATCTCAGATAGTTCCTGCAAACATTACAGCTGCTCTAAAGGACAATAGCTAGATTGAAGCTATGCAAGAAGAACTTCAACAATTCAGAATGCAAAAAGTATGGAATCTTGTAGATCTGCCACAAGGTCAGCATCCAATTGGAACAAGGTGGCTCTTCAAACACAAGCTGGATAACAGAGGTATAATTGTAAGAAATAAAGCTAGACTGATTGCTTAAGGATATACTCAAGAAGAAGGAATAGACTATGATGAAGTCTTTGCTCCAGTTACAAGAATTGAAGCAATCAGGGTCTTTCTAGCTTATGCTTCATTCAAGAAGTTCACTGTGTATCAAATGGATGTCAAGTGTGCTTTCCTTTATGGAAAAATTGATGAAGAAGTATATGTGGCTCAACCCCCTGGATTTGAGGATCCAGACTACCCACACAGAGTCTACAAGTTAGACAAAGCTTTGTATGGACTTCATCACGCACCAAGAAAGTGGTATGAAACATTGTCCTCTTTCTTGCTAAAGCATGACTACAAAAGAAGAACTATAGATCAGACTCTCTTTCTCAAACAAGAACATCAAGATCTCTTGGTAGTCCAAATATATGTTGATGACATCATTTTTGGATCAACAAACAAAAAGTTGTGTTAGAACTTTGAGGAGTTAATAAAATCTGAGTTTCAGATGAGCTCAATGGGAGAACTACTTTCTTCCTTGGCCTGCAAGTTCATCAGAAATGTGATGAAATTTTTATCAATCAAGAAAAGTACACTCATCAGATTTTAAAGAAGTACAATCTTGCTGATACTTCATCATGCAAAACACCTGCTTCAATAATAGACAAGATTATGCCTGACTCTGCTGGAAAATCTGTTGATCAGAGATTGTATAGATCTATGATTGGATCTTTAATGTATTTAACTGCCAGTAGGCCTGACATAATGTTTGCTGTTTGTGTTTGTGCTAGGTATCAATCAGATCCAAAGGAGTCTTATCTGAATGCTGTAAAGAGAATATTCAGATATCTGAAAGGAAAGCCAGCTCTAGGACTGTGATATCCAAAAGATGGAGATTTCAGTCTTTACTCATATTCAGATAGTGATTTTGGAGGATGCAACAACAATAGAAAATCCACAACCGGTGGATGTCAATTTTTGGGACCAAGACTTGTTTCATGGTAGTGCAAGAAGCAAACCAATGTATTTGTGTCCACAGCTGAAGCTGAGTACATAGCTACTTCAGCTGGTTGTTCTCAAGTACTTTGGTTGTAAAACCAATTACTTGATTATGGTTACAATTTCCTTCAAACACCAATTCATATTAATAATTCAGCTGCTATGTTCATCACTGCTAACCCAGTTCAACATAGTAAAACAAAGCATATTGAAATCAAATATCATTTTCTGAGAGACTGCTCAGAAAAATGTTTAATCAAGTTAATCAAAGTGGTGTTCACTAAAGACTTTGATTCTGTTAGATTTAATTTTCTGATTGAATCTTTGGGTATGATTAACTTAGACTAAATATTCTAAAGCATTTGACTGTCCTTGTGTAGAGTAATCTCTAATAATAATAATAAAAAAATATATATTTTTTTGTTTATCTCTACATGACATATGCATGGGAAATGATAGTACACTATGCCTTGGCTTACTTCATCAGCATAATTACCCTTCAAACTGATTCAAAACACTTTTATATGTAAGTAGGTTCATCTTGAGTGGAAACTACACTTAGAGCATGCTAAACATAAAGAAATAGGCAACTGTCTGTGGGAACTCCATTTTGAGGATCAAGCAAGTAAGTCTTATCCTAATATGATCAAATCACTCACCCAAGCACACTATGTAAAACACTTTATAATCTTCTGTCTTTACAAAATCATATTCCCTCTGTTTTGTGTGAACAAAGACCTGGGTATATGATTAAAGAATATGATCTTCATTATCCCTCTGTTTTGTGCAAACAAAGACCTGGGATGATAGCACCTCTGTTTTATGAAAGTAAAGACCTGGTGACTTTATGCGGATCATATTCAGCTCTCAAAATAATCCTTTGTGATCAACTGTATATTGTCTCAAAGAGCTTAATCATAAAAGCATTAATGAGACTACAAGTATGTCTCAAGATAGAAATTATAACTTAATGTACATAGTCAATAAGTATGAAAAAGTGATGATTTGACTCACCTACGGAGCACAAACTCTAATGAGAATTGAATGTGGAGCACATGATAGTTACTGATCAACAAACATCAAAACATGATAAACTGCATGCCTAGTTGTTACATTACTCCTGTATGAATTTAAGTGGATCTGTATACTTGCAATCAGGTGTTATATCAGATCATTCCTCATTCATGGAATCAAAATCAGAAGAAGCCTTGTGTCAAAGTATGATCCCTATATACATATGCATGCTTGAATAGTTGGTAATTTTGTTTAACTTCTGCTCTTCAATGTTTACATCTCTTTTGGACAATCATATGCCTTTCATGCTTCTCTCAAACATAAATTTCTTATGAATGAAACAGTTTCACATTAATCACAAATTTAGGGGGAGTAGGTAATGCATGAAAATCAATAAAACGCTGTTAAATCAACTTTGAAGGAATTGGAACTTGAGCATTAACTTGGATGCAGGATAAAGGAAGCTTTCTAGTACTCAATTGTCATACAAACAAAGTCAACAAGGTCCAACATCAATAAATGATTCTATTACTTGATAGATATCATACATTTAAAGTTTCAATGAAACTTTAATTTCCGCAAAAGTTTTAGTAAAATTTTTGCATCCGCAGAAGTACCAGTGAAATTTCTGCATCAGCAGAAGGAACAGTAAAATTAATTGCATAATCGTAGAATTAGTAAACTACGGATGTGCAAGTAACATTAAGAGTATAATTCATGTTCATAGAATGGTAATCTATGAATAAGATGTACTCATTAAGTAATGTTGCATTTGATTTTCAACTAAGGCATCCGCAGATGATCCACAGATGTTAAGGTTCCGCAGATGTTCCATGGAAAGGGAAAAGGAAAGTGGGCCCAAATAATAAATAAATGAAATTAATGTGTCCGCATATAAATGAGGTTTTTGAATTTAAGAATTTATTAATCACTTTTCAAAGCACTTTTCACTTTTTGACCTAGAAAAACGCACTCCCTTTTCCCTCTTTCACAAACATTCAAACCTCAAAACAAACACGTAGTCTTGATCACAGACTACGGTTTTGAAGGCAAATCATGTCATAATCATTAATAATGAACTGTTTGGTTCATGATTATCGTTAAAACTGTTCGTATTCATGTCTGCACCTCTGATACTAACATGCTTATCATTGTTCTTATTTTCAGATGTCAAACAGATTTGCGAAAGAGCACAATGTGTGCGCATTCCTGAATGCGGATGATCCTGCCTCCGAAGGATGTCGAGATATCATCAGATATCTTCGACGATCCAGGCTATTCTATGCCCTGACGGCGGAGCCTATGATTCATCAAACTCACATTGTCGACTTCTGGGATTCGGCACGAGTAGAACAAGATGGAGACGATGAAGTGATTGTTGTTGAAATCCTGTCTGAGAGAATAAGGATCGATGAACAAACAATCATAAGATCACTTGAGTTGGGCGAATGCGAGGTGGGCCACCCAGATGTGTTCGAAAATGAATACATAGAAAAAGTTTTTCACCTGATGGGCTATGATGGTGATTTCGACAAGGGTGAGATCTAGAAGGGAAGGTTATGCAAGCGCTATCGATTACTGTATCACACTTATCTGAAGTGCATCTCAAACAGGAAGTCAGGACTTGATAGGTTCTCAAGACACATCTCCTCAGGAATTATTGGGATCTTTGAGGGAAGAACTTACAACTACTCCAAATACATCCTCAACTGTCTATGCGACCAAGTGAAATTGCAAAGGTCCGACAAGATGTATATGTTCCCAAGGTTTCTGCAACTGATTATCAATGCTGAACTTCCTAGGATTGCAAGGGAAGGAGAGGTGTTTGTACAAGCTCACTTGGGAAGATCTGTACTGAATAAGATCAGTGGAAAATACCAAGGTGAAGACATGCCTATGTTTGCTCATGTTATGGATGCACAGGCTGACATTCCATAAGAATTGGTATGGATAGATGAACAAGGAGAGACATCTGCTGATTCTGATCAAGCATCACACTCACCTAGTCAAACACTCCCTCACCAACACCAATCACCAGCCAGCATAAACACTGATCCCATTTCACCTATTCATCATCAATCTCCACAACAACTATCATCATCCACTTAAAACACCCAGCCTATCTCACCTGAACAACAAAAATCCCCATCAGTTTCTCTCCCAGTCTCACAAAACACACAACCATTCTCACCCTTCCAAACCATATCCCCTATTCATCCACTCCCACCAACACCTAAACTTACATCCCCGGATAGTGCTAACACTGAGCTTGTTCACATAACTCAGTCTCAAAACTCTGTTCACACTGGAGAGACTGAGTTAATGTCTCAAGCAAGTACTATTCCTGTTTCAGTGACCAATTCTGAGAACCAAGTGCCGTCTGATCACACTGCTCCAGTGTCTCCAATTACAGATCAGCAACACATGGATCAGCAACAACTTAAACACCATGAAGAAGAAGTAAGTGAACACTGTTCCAGTACAGCTGATGTAGCTGCTACTGAAGAAAACAAGATCGAGTCTGATACTGAAAAAGAAGAAAAAGAGAATGAAGTGGATGTGATAGCTTACCATAAAGATGACCTAAGTGATCAGGACATCCCTGTGAGTAAGAGCTATTTGGTTGCTGAGTACAACAAATTGGTGATCAAATCCAATAAAAGAAAACAAAGAATTCAAGAGCTTAAAGGGATTGTGAAAGAAAAGGATGAAGATTTAATGAAGCAAGAAGCCAGACTGAAAAGGCTTAGAGAAGATGCACAAAGTAACAATGAAGTGATTGATGCTTTGCTCAAACATGAACAAGAACTGCAAGAAGCTGTGAGATACGAGAAAGATGAAAAGGAACAGCTGATCTCTAAAGTAGAGCAAATCACTGATGATGTGTCTGCAAAAGCTGAACTGATAAAGCAGAAAGATCAAGAGATTGAACAGTTGAAGATGAAGATTTGTGCTTTGGAATCAAAGGATGCCCCAAGTGTTAAACAATCAAAACAATCTACTGAAGCTTCAAAGAAACTTATTTTGTATTCACGGAAGAGACAATACTTGGGCTCTATCAAGAAGAAGAATGAAGATGAAGGTTCCCCCAAAAAGCAAAAGCCCACATCTCCTGAGCATACTCCTTCAGTAGATGTATATACTCTGAAGTTGACATCAAGTAATGATGACGACAGTGATGAAGAATGGAATGAGCTAACCAAGATGGACTCACCAACTGACTATAAAGACTTAAAGGCTGATGATCTTCTAACAACTGAAGATATTATGGAAGTGATGCCCGAGTCAACTATGTTTATGACCCTCATAAACCATGGTTTCCCTTATGATATGGTTGAGAGGATGAACTTATCTGAGATGAAGGATTTACTGAAAGAGTTTGAGCTTGCAAGATTCATGATTCCAAACTGTGACTATGAAGCATTTAGCACTTTTCAATCAATTCAAAAGATAAAGAAAGAGTTGGGCCATTATGACACAGCTAAGCTAAGCAAATACAACATGACATGCTGGTTACAAAGTCACAACTACAAACCATATGAGTTAAAAGGAAGGTCAGTTGGAGAGCTTAGAAGAATGATGGAGCATGTAATGAAGGTTAAGCTTGATACAGGAGTCAGATTCAGAACTGAAGCTTCTAATCCTGCTGTTAAGCATCATAACCAAATATCTGCTGAATCAGTTGTGGTGGAAAGCAAAGATCAACACAAATCAAAGGATAAACTGATCAGAGAGCCCAGAGAAGTAATTCTAGGGAAAGTGTGGCCTATTGGAACTACCATGAGGGAAATAACTGAACAAAAGTCCACTTTGATACAACTGATTGATCACCTCACAACTCCCAACTCTGTTGAAGAGAACATGATTATGGCTGGAAATATGATCCAGAGTGGGATTGTGCAGTTATTAAAAGAACATCAGGAAGAGTTGAATACTTCCATGATGTATTGTCAGTGTTATGCTTGCCTGAAAGTGATCTGAAAAACCTACAGAGCCTCATCATTACAAATTACCCAATACACCCAAGAGGAAGAGACTTCTCAACAATTGTGGGTAAGCTGAAGACAAAATTCAAAGATGATGTGCTAGCTGAGGCTAAGAGAGAGGATGATGAGCACAGAAGAAGAATTAAAGGGGTCAAAAGATACAAGTCCAATGCCTCAGAATCAGTAGATGATGAATTTTTTAAGAGGGTTGGATACAATAACAGGAAATCAGCAGCAATCAAGTGCATTGAAGGAACTCAATACACATTCCCTATAACTGAATGGGGTTATGTAGAGAAAACAAAAGAACTTATGCTGCTGAGGAATGAAAAGAACAAAAGGGCTGATCGGATCAAGATCTTTGACCCTGTGGAAATCAAGCTACTCCATCCCAGCTACACATCATATCTGCATGACAAATTCTTTCCAAAGCTGAGTGATGAACAAGCTCAAAATGATCTGTTCCTGCATGTACATGTGATCCAGGTAATTGACAAACTTCATGCTAAAGCCTACAAAAGAAGAAGACACAATGCAGGATTGCTGAAGGGAACAACTTTTGATGAAGTAACAGAACTCCGAATCTCTGAACAAGATGAGCTAGAAGTGGTAAACAATGACAAAGTATTAGAAACACTCACTACAGAGGAGGATGTTCTGGGACTAAGCTATGAGACTCTGAAGAAGTTCAGTAAGATGAAGATCAAGTACACGTATGATGATCAGAAGTCTGCTGTGTCTTACTTCCATAACAAAATCATTTCTAGAGTCATGGAGCTTGCAGTTTTGAAGGATTGATTACAAGGATCTAAGCCTAAGGGGGAGTATTGTTAGATCTAGAAAGAATAGGTCTAGATCATTTTTGTATAGGCTTAGAACTTTAATCAAATCTTGTAATAAATGATTGTAACTAACTATCAGTATATATATATATATGTGCATTGAATATATAGATTAACCCATATATATACGTGTTGCTTTTTGTATGATGACAGGCAAAAACAATATACTTGGTAGGACTTCTGAATTCAGCCAAGTGTAAGGAACATCTACGGATGAACAATAATGTTAATACGTAGATATGTTACTTACAAGACACCCCTTGTCTTCGGATGAACATCACCCAAGGATCTAAGTCAAGACTCCTATGGAAGTTGCATGATGAAGTGAAGACCTGCTGAAGACAAGTTTCCTACTGAAGGCAAGACTCCTGCGGAAGGCAAGACTCCTGCGGAAATGCAAAACACTTGTATGATTTCAACTAGTCAACAAGTCAATAACAAATCCCAAGAGATCCGGTGTTTCCTTAACAGACTCATAATTGTCTATAAATATGAGTCCTAGGTTTGACATCGAGGAGAACACAATTAAGCAATATTACGGTTGTCAACCATTACATCATTGTGCAACCCTAGCCGCCGTCACATCAACAACAACATTCATTCGATTGAAGAAATCAATGTTCATAGTATTTATAATTATTCTTTTGTAATCATTACTCAATAATTAATGAAACTTTTGAATTAATTATTGTGTTCGTATTTACTGTGACATCATGTTTGTGTTCTTCAATTAACAATTAACACAATTAAACAACAATTAATGATTATTCCGCGATCATTAACTTGTTTTTGTTTTAATACTGATAATTCCTGAATTGAGATCCTTGGATTCACATATCTTTTTGTATCTTTCTATATATGTATATATATCATGGATTATGAAGATGGGGGAAGGGGTAGGATTGAGATGAAGAAGCCGGTGGTAGCGTGGTCACGTGAGAAATTCACCGGTAACCATCTGAACTCGGCCACCACAAATCAGTAAGCCACCACCCTACTCCGGTGACCTCCACCTCTATTCACTCAGCCACCACCCTGCTCCGGTGACCTCCACCTCTATTCACTCAGCCTCCACCACCATCCCGACCCATCCCTTGCTCTGGTGGTCTCTACCTTCATTCACCCTCTTTCTTCACTCGGCCACTACCAGCATCGTTACCAATCCCCTGTTCTGATGGTCTCGGTCACCACTACAACCGTGACCCACGCCTACTTTGGTGGCCTTAACCTTCTTTCACACACTCTCTCCCTTCACTCAGCCTCCACCACCATGACCCATCCCCTACTCCGAAGCAGATCTAACAATCTGCACCGCCTATCATGAAGAGCACCTGTAATCAGCTAAGGAGTGATGACGAGACTGATGATGGTTGTGTTGATGCTAAAGTAGAGGAGCAATGAAGTAACAGGTCCGGTCGGAATTTCGGTGGGGCTGGCTGGAAATTTTGGGTAATGATATCTAAAATTTTGGGTAAAGATGTTAAAAGGTAAAGAGAGAGAGAGAGAGAGAGAGAGAGAGAGAGTGGTAGTTTAAGTTTTTTAGAGTAAGAAAAAAATGCTTAGTTTTCTAGAATTTTTATTACTAAAGGTGAAATGACCAATTTGTCCTTATGTGCATTGCACATTACTAGACTTAACTGAAAATATTAACCTCCGTTAGCGTAAAGGACATAAACTGTTATAAAATTTAAACGTAAAGGATATTTACTGTAATTTCCTTAGTAAGAACGAAACCTGGAATTTGCTACAAACCTAAAGGACAAAAAGTGTAATTTGCTATAGAAAAAACAAACAACACATAGTTTCATTAAAATTTATCTTCATATGTGATAACTTTTATATTTAGTTGATTATATTAATGGATGTCGCTTTATCTCTGTACGCTTAGAGGGTCAATATCCGATGCCTATGATAATGACATTGTGGACTATTTACTAAAATAGTAATGCCGCAGGATGGGAAACCATATACCGGGAAGAGATAAAAAGATATCATCACAACTTACCTAAAAACAATAATGTTGGCAATTTCTATCTGGATTAGTGTGCTACAAATTGTGTTTTTGTAATAGTAATTTGCTGATACAATTTATATTTAATTTTATCGATATTAGAATTTGTTCATTTGTTGTTTCGATTAAAATATTTATTATTAATATAATTAAAATTAAAAAGAATATTTAATACAATTATCAAAAAATATTGTTGTATAGATGATAAACGACAGTTCACATGTATAAACGGTAGTTTACTTTTTTGAATTCGACAAAAGCAATGTCCCATCAAGGACATTTTCGTCTGTAAACTGCAATTTACTATTTGTAACGTGTCGTTTACTCTGTAAATTGCAGTTTACTATGTGTAAACGGTCATTTACTCTGTGAACTGCAGTTTACTATGTGTAAACGACCGTTTACAATTGTAAGTGGCGTTGAATGAAAATTCAGTGGTGTACCATTTTAGAATTCCGTATATGTAATTAATCATGTTTGTAACACAACATTGTATATAAATTTAATTATAAAGGTCGGTGGTACCAATTTTTTTTCTTCCTTTCGAAAACATTTACTTCAATGGCGTTGTTAAAACATTGTTAACATAGATGGTAGATGTGGTTTCGAATCAAACCATTTGCCTTTTTTTGTCTGTTTTTATTCTTTTGTTTTTTCTAGTTGTATTTTCATTTAGATTAATTTCTTTTCCTTTACTTTATATATATTTTTTCAATTTAAATTATTTTGTTCTTAAATTTTTAGATATGTTCGATACATAATGTTGTTTTTATGTTTCAGTCTTCAAAATCAAAACACATTAACTTTTATAAGTTTATTTTATGCATTCAATCACGTTAGTGTCATCGGAGTAACGATTCATATCAATAGCTACATTAATGTTAGCTCTATCAGAACGTGGGTCCAATTTTATGGTTTGTAATTACAAGCAATAAAACTAATTAAAGACCAAAGTTACCCCTCCCCAGCCCTACCCAACTCTTCCCTTTACCTTCTTCTTCGACCATTCGACCGATTTTTTTTTTTAAAAATAGTATATATTAAAAGATAAATTTGGTTATGGTTGAAGTCAAAAAAAAAGGATATGGGTATATCCGCTATTTGTAATAGCGGATTAGGAGAAGTTTTTAAAAAAAATTCTGACACTACTGACAAGCAGAAAAAATTGAATTTTTTTTAAATGGTATATATGATCCGCTATTTGTAATAGCGGATTAGGAGTAAAATATTAACCATAGTTAAACCACCAACCTCCGTTAACTTTTTAAAAAAAATAAAACCTAAACCGCTATTAGGAATAGCGGATCACGCTTTAAAAAAAAGTTTTTTTTCTCCTAATCCGCTATTTCTAATAGCGGATTAAGCAAAAAAAATTTTTTTTTCCTAATCCGCTATTAGAAATAGCGGATTAGCCTTAAAAAAATTTGGGGATCGGCGGTTTCGAACCTGGGTCGTTTCTGTGATCATGCATGCACCCAGCCAGTTGAGCTGAGTGACTAACCTATTTATACTATGGTTAATATTTGTTAATATATGTAATGGACAGAAACTTAAAAAAAATTGGGGAGCCAGCGAGTATCGAACCCAGGTCACTTCTGTGATATGCGTGCACCCAGACAGTTAAGCTGAGTGTCTAACCCAGTTATACTATGGTTTCATTTCTTAATATATAGTAATGGACAGAATTTTAAAACTAAAATTAACCCTCACTTTTTTTACTTAGTAATTATTTAGTAAAATTTTTAAAACTAAAACTTTTTTACTTAGTAATTATTTAGTATATATCTAGTATATATTTATGTTACTTATTAAAATTTAAAACTAAATTTAACCCTCACTTTAATGTTACTTGATAAAAATTTAAAATTAATACAAAATTTTAAAACAAAAATTTTTTTACTTAGTAATTATTTAGTATATATCTAGTATATATATATATGTTACTTATTAAATTTTAAAACTAAATTTAACCCTCACTTTAATGTTACTTAATAAAAATTTAGAATTAATAAAAAATTTTAAAACTAAAATTTTTTTACTTAGTAATTATTTAGTATATATCTAGTATATATATATATGTTACTTATTAAATTTTAAAAGTAAATTATGACATGCAAGTCTGCATTATCACATGTCTCCATTATACAACATTATCACATGCAAGACTGCAAATGTCTGCAAAGTGAAATGTCTGCAAATTTTCAGTATCACATGCAAGTCTGCATTTCCATTATGACTACTTGCAGACGGAAAAACAGTATCACATGTGACATGTTTGCATTATGCAACTCCATTATGACATGATCACATGTCTGCATATTCACATGCAAGACTGCATTTCCACCGTAAGAAGACAATATATATCACATGCAAGTCTACATTTCCATTCGTAAGAAGACAATATATATTACATGGATCACATGCAACTCCATTATTACACATATATATTAATATATTTAAAAACAATATATTTGAATATATTGTTTTAATGCCTATGCGGATAACGGATCAGACAGCCACCGGTGCCACAACCAACTGGCTTTGGATGTCTCGGTGGTTGTACGCGTCTTGTTGCTGGATCTTCGGGGTCATTATCATTTGGTGGACTGAAGCCTTCGGGTTGACTAAGCTGTAGGTCCAAGCTCATTTGAACTGGACTTAAATGTTGGTACCTCGGCTGTTGTACACTAAAACCAGTATAATCGTAATTCTGAAAGAGCCCCGACTGGTCTGAGTACATCGCAGGAATCATATTAGCAGAGGAAGTGTTGTCAAATAGTGAGGATACCCAGTTGTTTTTTCGTTGTTGTTAAAATTCGACTGGGTACCTAATTGAATGTTTGATAATCCATCTCCAACATATGATGTACCCTCCCCATAGTTGGGTGTTGACCCTGTTAAATTGGAGGGGCCCGCCCCATAGTTGGGTGTTGCCCCTGTAAAATGTTGGGTACCCTCCCCCTTATCATCATCATTGGGTACGAAGTTTACCCGTGTTCTTTGTCGACCACGGCGCACCCGACCACGCGGAGCACGTTGGGGGAGTGTGTTATCCAGTCCCAGATCCGGTTCATTAGTCTGTATGTACGTAGGCTGATCAATTTGATTAACCGATCCAATTAGTTGAGAAGCCATGCCTTGAACCCCTCCAAAATTTTCGTAGTAATGATCAGGGCCCATGTTTCGCATCCTGATTGCTTCTTGACCAATGAAGCCCAATCCATCCACCTGCAAAACCAAAATAATTAACTATACGCATTACTTATTTATTAAATTTAATTCTACATTAGTAATTATACTTACCAAGAATCTTGCAGCTCCACCGTGATCATCAAACCCAGCATGGACAACACCCGGGACGTGCCTCGGGTCTTTTATATACAAAACAGGATGCCGATGAAACCAATCATTGTAAGTATGGTGTGTCGTAGGCATGTTGGTGGGCACACCTTCCACAACATTTTCGTGTCTATGGTTCCAATTATCGACATACGCTGCGTGATGAACAGACCAGTCAGTTTCTAACCTCCCTTTCCGTATTGTTTTACGGAGTTTGTTAAGCACTTGACGTGAAACAGGGAATGGGGCAGGGACTTCCTGAAGAAATCCAAACTGCCTCATCACCCTTTCCACCGGATGATATTCAACAATGTTCCAATAAAGTAAAAAACATTGTGTCTTCCAACTGCTTATGCCTGTTTTGCACATTTCAGGGAGTCTTCGCATCACGTTCTGATAAGGCATCCAATCAAACTGTAAAAATAAAAATCTGTTAATATTTATTATTTAACATTGATTTATAAAATCATTATGTTAAAGAAAAAAGACATCGGCCTCTCGGAGATTTTGTAATGTTGTACGGTGCGCCTTTATAACGTGCGAAGGAGTATCTGTGTTGCTAATGGCATGCTCCGCCCACCTTCACGAAGACAATAACGAGTATTAGAATAATAATATATATTTAAGAATAGTATGTATTTACCTTGCACCATATGGTTTTTTCCAATCTATTTGTTGATTGACAATTGTGGGTGCTAACGGGCGTATCCGGGTCCATGCCCATATTTGTAGCAGTGACATTGGGCCGCCCACTGCCTTTGTATTTGGCCTGGTTGCCTTATAGAGTTCTCTATACAGAGACGCTAGGGCAGCAGCACCCCAACTGATTTGCCCACTAACAGTAATGTCAGTCAAATGACTTAATAAATGTAATGATGCGTACCCATTATTCGTATCTGCTAATACATTGTTAGTAATCATTATTAGGCAAATACAATGTGCACGCTGTATACATTCTTGATCTGTTGATTCATCAGTTATTGGGTAATCTAACATAAACATTAACAAGGTACTGAGTTTCAGCATATGATTTTTAAAATCAGTTGGTTTTGGATCAAAACCTAAGTAAGTTATGCACATATGCCTGCGTTCTTCCTCGTTGTACGAACCCTCGGCTCTAACTAATGCCACGCCCTCGATGGGCAACCCCCATAGAACGTTAACATCCTCCAAGGTTACAATGGCCCCACCAAAAGGCAGGTGAAACGTGTTCGTTTCGGGCCGCCACCTTTCAACCAGTGCTTCTATCAACGCCCTATCAATTCTCCTATAGGCACATCGTACAGCACCGCCAAAACCAAATAAATGGATGTACTTTAAAACTTTACCCGTTAGAGTAATGTGTTCGTCAGAAATCAGCTCCTAAAATGAACCGTCTCCACGCTTAAAATCAAGTGTACAGTTGTCCCCCTCTTATGGATTCAGGAACAACTTTCTGGCCCGGTGTTCGGCTCCCAGGTACAACAGACTTTCATCCCTTGGACCCGGGTTGAGATGCATGTTCATATTCATTTTGAGATGAGTTTGAAGTTGGTGTTTGAGATGCATGTTTGTTCATATTTATAATACAAATAAATATACTTTTACTTTAATAAAAATAAATTATAATAAAAATAAATATACTTTTACTTAAATTATAATAAAAATAAATATACTTTTACTTTAATAAAAATAAATTATAATAAAAATAAATATACTTTTGCTTAAATTATAATAAAAATAAATATACTTTTACTTTAATTAAAATAAATTATAATAAAAATAAATATACCCTTAAAGTCTATAAATACCCTTCAAAGAACCCTTCAAACAACATCATCTCATTATCAACTACAAAAAATGGCAAATAATGAAGACGGTTTTTACTGTTCTCAACCTCCACCTAAGACGGCAAGAGTTACAGATTTGGTATGGAGACGTTTAAAGAGGCAATCCGTGTCAAAAACTCCGACATCGTCTTCAGAGAATCCCCATCAAAATGAAGGTCAAAATGAAGCACAAAATGAAACACCCAAAAAAATCTTTGCTGTTTCTATCGACGAGTCCATAAACTGGTCCAAAGATGTCGTAGATTTTTATACTAATGGAGATGCACCATTTTGCTATACTAGTTTCATTAGCAAAAAACTAGATAAAGATTTTTGGGGTTCCCTATTAGGTTGTCATTCAAATCGTTCACTTACGGACACGGTAAGATGTATTACCTTTATATTCATGGTACCATATAGTAAATGAATAATGTATTACCTTTTAAATTCTTACTGTGCAGCACCTTGAAGCATGGACTGTAAGACTTATGTGTAAAAGACAATCAAAGCTCTTAAAAAACCTAAGTGCAAATGTAAGTTGGACAGTCTTACCACCTTGTTTTTATGATGAAATGAGAAATGACAACCCTCAAACCGCCATTGATATGGCGGGAAGAAAATCACCATATCCCCCAATTTGGGAGGTTGACACTGTTTACCTTCCTTTATGGATCGGGAAAACTGACTGGCTACTAATCAGCATTGATATGCGGAGCATGGTATTAACTCAATACTGGACTGATTACCGATGGAGAAATGAGAAAAAAGGTATAACATCATACTATATGGAGGTGGTTCCCCTGTACTTTGGATGGTTTCTTGAACGTATTCAATACTGGTCTAGGTCAAAACACCGCACTAAGTGTGATATTACAGTTGGTTTAGTTGAGTTGAACTTGCCACGATGCAATGGTAACATTGCCAATTCAGGGGTTCTTGTTTGTATGATGTTGGAGAAACTGGTTACAAACAAACCATTGCCGATAGAAGATGATATCGAGGTGGCTTGTGTGAATTACCGACGCTACATGGCCGACCAGCTGTATTACTGGCGTTGTGTTCCGGGCCGCTAATTTACAGTGTTTTATTTCAAGTCTATCTGTAATTTTATTTCAGGTCTATTTGTAATTTTATTTCAGTTTATCTGTAATTTTATTTCAAGTGTGTAAGGCCCACCTTTCTCAAGGGGACCTCACAGTTGGTCATTCACAGCAAAACATTGATTTAAAACAGTCATTTACTCATATACGTATAAAATATATATTGCAGCGGAAAAATACTGTCATTTCAATTCATTACAAGTAAAATATAAATATTGTCTTTAATCCACAAAACTATTTAGGAGTTCTTTGTTTAGCTTTTCTTTATCCGGGATGCCAGTCTTCTAGTACCAAGAAGCTTCAGTCCCATGCCTCTATTCCGTAGCTCTAACTCTTACCTGTCAACCGATATGCGTACAAAAGTCAGCTTCGCTGAGTGAATTCTAGGTTTTCTTTGTAAATACTATTGTAAAGGTATTAGCTTTAGCAGTTGAAAATAGTTCTCGTCTATCAAGCATCAATACATACAGGCTATCACTTTATCGATACTTCATCATTTACTTTTCAGTTCTCGTTGTTTATTACTCTTCTTTATCCGTCAATTCTCTGTCACAATCGGTGCCTAGGCTCGCCTAGGACTTTACCGACACGCCAATTAAGGGCTTACAGTTGTACTCGATCGGTCCATTATTGTCATGCCAATTCAGGGCTTACAGACCTGCCTGTTCGAGCATTACTTTATCCGGGTGAGGGCACAACGAATGCAACCCTCCTTTAGCCATTGCTTGCAAGTCTTTACTTTATCCTTTGCCTGCAGGACTTTACTTGCAAGACTTTACTTTATCCAGGTACACGTTATGGGCCACATAACCTTTCTTTACGTTTCACTTTCTTATTTAAGTTATATATATATATATAACACAACACATCTCGAAGGCAATCCATCACTACAAGGTTATATCTCAATAAGAAAAAAAACACGTTATCAATTCGTTAGAAAATCCTGTTTCCCATATCAGATAGTAAGTAAAACTTTACTCTAAAAGAACTGATCATAAAAGTATATATCTTAGTATGCATACCGCCCCAAAACATTTAAAACATGTATAAAATAGGGGATCTAGAACTCACCTGAACTCGTCCAAGTAGCTTAAATTCTAAGTCACTTAGGCTATAGCCTGAATACTCTAGCTGCACGAAAGTTATCATGCAAAAAACGTCATTTTCTTCATAGTTTCACCCATAGTTTCGCTGGGCAGCATTTCTGCTAGTTTCGCTAGGCAGATTCGCTGCCTTGAGCGCCCCAACTTTCGTTGGAATTCCTTAGTCTCGCAGAGTCTATAGGTCAGTCAGGGTCTTAGCGAGATTACCGGCGAAACTGTAGTTTCGCCTGAGCGAAACTGTAGTTTCGCTGGAATTTCTCCTAGTCTCGCTGAATGAGTTCACAGTTTCGCTGGTTAAATGCTTAAATTCGCTGGATCGGGGCCCAGTTTCGCTGAATGAACAGAAACTCAGATCCAGCCCATTTTTAACCTAAAATCTTAACTTTTTACGTCCAAATCCTTGGTTTACCTTCCATGAAACCAAATCTAAGCTTTTTACACGTTTTCATACGTAAAAATTCGACCTTTATGTGTTTCTTTAAACTTTTCAAAACCCCAAAACCCTAGAATCCGGGTTTGATCTACAGAAGGCCTTAGGGACCGATTCTTACCTCGTTTTGTTGCTCTTTCCTTGTGTTTTGATGCTCCAATCCACCAGGACTTCAATCCTTCAAACCTTCAAGCTCCAAATCTTGAATTTCTTCACTTTCTCTCTCTACTTTCCCTCTCTACGAATTTGGTGGCTAGGGTTTGAAATGGTGGAAGATGGAGCTGCTCATGCATGTTTAAGGGCTGATTAGGGCCCTTAAACCCATCAAGCCTAGCCCATTAAGACTAATCTTATCCATAGCCCACTAATTTACCCCTTTATTTCTTAAATTAACCCTTAAAAGCCCATTATTATTAAATGGCTTGTTTCGGGAAATTCCGGGGCGTTACAAGTCTCCCCCCTTATTTAGGTTTCGTCCTCGAAACCTGCTTCGTCGTTAAACAGATCGGGGTATTGACGTCTCATTTCCTCCTCGAATTCCCAGGTGGCATCCGACCCCTTTTGATGTTTCCATTGTACCTTGACTTGCTTGACTACTTTATTTCTCAATTGCTTTTCCTTTCGGTCTAGTATAGCCATTGGTTGTTCTACATAGTTCAGCTTCTCGTCCACTTCGATGTCATCTAGGGGTACGACCGCCTCATTCGGTGCTAAACATTTTCTTAAGTGCGACACATGAAAGGTAGGGTGAATCCCACTTAATTCTTCTGGAAGGTCTAGCCTGTAAGCTACATCCCCAACTCGTGCTAGTACCTCGAATGGTCCGATGAACCTGGGACTCAGTTTCCCCCTCTTCCTAAATCGGATGATTCCCTTCCATGGTGACACTTTCAGCATTACCCTGTCACCCACGCTGAACTCTATCGGTCTCCTTCTTCTGTCGGCGTATGACTTTTGTCTATCCTTGGCAGCTTTCATATACGCCTTGATTTTCTCCAAATTTTCCATTGTGACTTCCACGACTTCTAAGCTTCCTAGCTCCTTCTGTCCGACATCACCCCAATAAATAGGAGTTCTGCACCGTCGACCGTACAATAACTCATACGGGGGCATCTTAATACTGGCGTGGTAGCTGTTGTTATACGAGAACTCGGCTAGTGGCAAATAATCATCCCAGTTACCGCCAAATTCGATAACGCATGCCCGAAGCATATCCTCCAGTGTCTGGATCGTTCTCTCTGATTGCCCGTCGGTCTGCGGGTGGTATGCGGTACTAACATGCAACCTCGCACCCATCTCTTCATTGAACTTTTTCCAAAACTTTGAGGTGAACCGCGTATCCCTATCTGAAACAATCGATACGGGCATACCATGTCGCGCCACAATTTCTCGGATAAATAGTTCAGCAAGCTTCTCTGAACTAACTGCTTCCTTGATTGGCAGGAAATGCGCACTTTTAGTCAGTCTATCCACAACCACCCATATCGCGTCACGGCCTTTCGTCGTGCGGGGTAGTTTGGTGATAAAGTCCATGGTAATATGTTCCCACTTCCACTCTGGCACTTCTAATGGCTGAACATAACCATAAGGTCTTTGGTGCTCAGCCTTCACCTGTAGGCACGTGAGACATTTATTTACATACGCAACCACATCTCTCTTCATCCCAGGCCACCAATAATCTTTCTTCAAGTCGTGGTACATCTTATTTGCGCCTGGATGTATTGAGTAGCGGGTCTTGTGCGCTTCATCCATAATCTTTTCCCGCAAGTCACCATGCTTCGGAACCCATATCCTGCCATGGAAGGTCTTAACACCCAAGGTGTTCTCTATCAATTCATCCACTTTTTCCACCATCCTTTCCTTATTGATTTGCTGCTCTTTTAAAGCGTCCATTTGAGCTTTGCTTATCATCCTCACAACATTTGGGGTCACTACTAGTTGGCACGCCTTCACCCGGATCGGTTCACATCCTTCCTTTCGGCTCAGGGCATCGGCTACCACGTTCGCCTTACCCGGGTGATAATGGATTTCACAGTCGTAATCCTTTATCAACTCCAACCACCTCCTCTGTCTCATATTTAGGTCCTTCTGTTCAAAGAAATATTTCAGACTTTTGTGGTCGGTAAATATGGCGCACTTAGTCCCATACAAATAGTGTCTCCAGATCTTCAATGCGAACACTACTGCGGCAAGTTCCAAATCGTGCACCGGGTAATTAACCTCCGTGTCCTTTAGCTGTCTGGATGCGTAAGCTATAACCTTTCCTCTTTGCATCAACACACAGCCTAGCCCGCAGTAAGAAGCATCGGAGTATACCGTTAGGTCTTCATCTCCCTCCGGTAGGGTTAGTATAGGAGCTTTGGACAGTCTATCCTTCAATTCCAGAAACGCATCTTCCTGTTCTTTCCCCCAGTCGAATACCACGTTCTTCCTCGTTAAACTTGTTAATAGGGAAGCTATCTTTGAGAAATCCTTGATGAACCTCCTATAGTAGCCAGCTAATCCCAAGAAACTACGGATTTCGGATGGCATCTTTGGGGAATTCGATTGCGTAACTGCCTCGACCTTTGCTGGATCAACCATGACTCCTTCGGAATTTATAATGTGCCCTAAAAACTGCACCTCCCGTAGCCAGAAGGCACATTTAGAAAACTTCGCATACAGTTTCTCCTTTCGTAAAGTCTCTAACACCTCCTTAATATGACAAGCGTGGTCTCCTTCATTCTTTGAGTATATCAAAATATCATCAATGAAGACTATCACTGATCGGTCCAACATCGGCCGACACACTCGATTCATTAAGTCCATGAATGCCGCAGGAGCATTGGTTAGCCCAAAAGACATAACTAGAAACTCATAGTGGCCATAGCGCGTTCGGAAGGCCGTCTTTGGGATATCTTGCTCCCTTACCTTCAGTTGATGATATCCGGATCGGAGATCTATTCGAGAGAACCAGCTTGCCCCTTGCAATTGATCAAACAGATCATCTATTCGGGGTAGCGGGTATCGATTCTTCACGGTCAGCTTATTCAACTCCCTGTAATCTATACACATCCTCAGGCTGCCATCCTTCTTTTTCACAAACAGCACGGGGGCACCCCATGGGGAAATGCTGGGCCTAATGAGCCCCTTGTCAAGGAGTTCCTGTAGTTGTGACATGAGCTCCTTCATCTCGGACGGAGCTAGGCGGTAGGGTGCTTTGGCAATGGGTTGGGCTCCTGACAGTAAGTCAATCTGAAACTCTATCTCTCTATCTGGTGGTACGCCAGGCAGATCCTCCGGGAATACGTCAGGAAAGTCCCGCACCACTGGTACATCGGACATCTCTTTCGCTTTATCTTTAACATCCTTGACATACGCTAGATAAGCTCCGCACCCTCGCCTCATACATTTCTCCGCCTTGATCATGGAAATGATCCTTGGAACCCTACAATCGTTATCACCGTAGATCGTAACCGGACTACCATCTGGAGCCGTTAATCGGATCATCTTTTGTTGACATACTATGTTAGCACCGTGGGCAGCTAACCAATCCGTCCCTAGTACGACATCGAAACCTCCTAAGGGCATGGCAAACAATTGTGCGGGAAAGTAATGGCCTCTTAGTTTAATGTAGCAATCCTCTATCATCCTGACTATTCTAATGGACTTACCATCGGCTGTTTCTACTACGAAGGCATCATCTATTTCCTTAGTTTGGACATCTAGTGTAGCACAGAAGGATACAGATACGAAACTCTTACTGGCACCACTATTAAATAATATGGAGGCGCAAACATCATTGATAAGGAACGTACCTGACACTACGTCCGGGTCCTTCCTTGCTTCCTTCTTGTTCATGGTGAAAGCCCTTGCCTTGACCTTGGGCTTTCCATCATCCCCCTTGTCATCACCCCTGCTCGTGCCCGAGCTTCCCGGCTTGGCTTTCTTGCAATCCCTGCTGTAGTGCCCCGACTCATGGCAGTTAAAGCACTCGTTTACTTCCGGGCACTCCCTAGCCATGTGACCCGTTTTCCCACACCGGTAGCACCCATGGCTACCCAATCGGCACTCTCCGGGATGCCTCCTCCCACACTTCCCACAGTTCTTAACTTCCTCGACCCCCTTCACAACCATCTGTTTTGCATCCACCCTTGCTTTCTTGTTCCCCGGTTAGTAGCCACCACTTCCATATCTCTTCCCATTGTTATTCCAAGCCTTCTTCGTCTCACCCACTATCACCGGCCTGCGATGATCGTACAACCTTCCACTGAGGTCCACCGCTGATCTAAAAGTACTAGGTCGGGCAGTGACCATGTCCCTACGAATGTCCAGAGGCAACCCTTGTATGTACCTCTTGATCCTCTTGGATTCGGGAGTCACCAAGTCAGGCACCAGATGTGCCATTTCATTAAATTTCGTGGTGTATTCCTGATGCGTCATGTTTCCAGCCTCCAGACTCACAAACTCTTGTTCAATCTTGTCAAGCTCCCTTTCCGGGCAGTACTCCTCTATCACCAACCTCTTCATCTCCGGCCACTTCATCCTCTCAATAGCCTCCTCTCCGTAAGACTCAGCAATGTTATCCCACCAACACAGTGCTGGATCCAAAAGGGAATGGGAAGCAAACTTCACCTTTTGGTTTTCACGGCACTCACTGATCTTCAGTACGGCCTCCATTTCCCTGATCCAACGCTGGGCAGTGGCAGCGTTACCGGTGCCATCAAATGTTGGGGGTTTACACCTCTGAAAATCCCCGTAGTTGTACCCCTTCGCCCTCTCTTCCACCTCAGGACCATCATGGCTACCCAGACGATCTCCCTCGTCACTCAACTCCTCAGTCTTGACCGCCCCTTTCTTATCAACTTTTTCTGAAGCCGTACTCTTCTTACTGTCGCCTTTAACCTGCTCCACAAATTCCGCAAGCAGAGCGGGCATCACTCCAGACAGGACCTGGTGCACCTCTTGGGCAATAGCTTCCTTTACTGTTTCCTTCAGTTTTGCTTGGTCAGTGGTGAGCCCCTCGGCTCCCATTTCTAACTCAACCTCCTCCTCCTTAACCGGTTTCTCAGCCGGCTTCCTGGTTGACCCTTTTGTTGGCTTCACAGTTGCACTTGCAGTTTCCCTTGCCCTAGTCGGGGGCCTTCCCCTAGTGCTTCTCCGGGTGACCATTGTTGGAACTTCTTTCTTTGGTGCCATTCTTTCTACTTCCTATAAGATTCAGAATGTTAATATGGTCTTTCAAGGCAAGTTCAGTTCACGACAAGTTTTGTAAATTTTTAATAACAGTGGCCAGTTGTGATTAACTACTTACAGAACTTCTCGTGCCATAAACTTTCCTATCCTGAACCACACTAACACTAGAACCTACTATACCTATTCTATGCACGTATAAGTCACATAAATTCAGATAGGTGTCATAGATAACTTTATCATACTCTACCTCGGCTCTTACTTAAGTAAGAAGGCACTATCCCTCGGAATAATACATACAACATACTTTGTTACCTCTTGGCATGGAGCTTCTTGGACTGGCATCCTTAACACTTGGTCCCATTATCTGTTTAAGTTTAGGTTTACAAAAACAGTTTTCCCAAATCTCTTAAACATTGGCTCTGATACCAATTTGTAAGACCCACCTTTCTCAAGGGGACCTCACAGTTGGTCATTCACAGCAAAACATCGATTTAAAACAGTCATTTACTCATATACGTATAAAATATATATTGCAGCGGAAAAATACTGTCATTTCAATTCATTACAAGTAAAATATAAACATTGTCTTTAATCCACAAAACTATTTAGGAGTTCTTTGTTTAGCTTTTCTTCATCCGGGATGCCAGTCTTCTAGTACCAAGAAGCTTCAGTCCCATGCCTCTATTCCGTAGCTCTAACTCTTACCTGTCAACTGATATGCGTACAAAAGTCAGCTTCGCTGAGTGAATTCTAGGTTTTCTTTGTAAATACTATTCTAAAGGTATTAGCTTTAGCAGTTGAAAATAGTACTCGTCTATCAAGCATCAATACATACATGCTATCAATTTATCAATACTTCATCATTTACTTTTCAGTTCTCGTTGTTTATTACTCTTCTTTATCCGTCAATTCTCTGTCACAATCGGTGCCTAGGCTCGCCTAGGACTTTACCGACACGCCAATTAAGGGCTTACAGTCGTACTCGATCGGTCCATTATTGTCATGCCAATTCAGGGCTTACAGACCTGCCTGTTCGAGCATTACTTTATCCGGGTGAGGGCACAACGAATGCAACCCTCCTTTAGCCATTGCTTGCAAGTCTTTACTTTATCCCTTGCCTGCAGGACTTTACTTGCAAGACTTTACTTTATCCAGGTACACGTTATGGGCCACATAACCTTTCTTTATGTTTCACTTTCTTATTTAAGTAATATATATATAATATAACACAACACATCTCGAAGGCAATCCATCACTACAAGGTTATATCTCAATAAGGAAAAACACGTTATCAATTCGTTAGAAAATCCCGTTTCCCATATCAGATAGTAAGTAAAACTTTACTCTAAAAGAACTAATCATAAAAGTATATATCTTAGTATGCATACCGCCCCAAAACATTTAAAACATGTATAAAATAGGGGATCTAGAACTCACCTAAACTCGTCCAAGTAGCTTAAATTCTAAGTCACTTAGGCTATAGCCTGAATAATCTAGCTGCACGAAAGTTAACATGCAAAAAACGTCATTTTCTTCATAGTTTCGCCCATAGTTTCTGCAGTTTCGCTGCCAGTTTCGCTGGGCAGCATTTCTGCTAGTTTCGCTAGGCAGATTCGCTGCCTTGAGCGCCCCAACTTTCGTTGGAATTCCCTAGTCTCGCAGAGTCTATAGGTCAGTCAGGGTCTTAGCGAGATTACCGGCGAAACTGTAGTTTCGCCTGAGCGAAACTGTAGTTTCGCTGGAATTTCTCCTAGTCTCGTTGAATGAGTTCACAGTTTCGCTGGTTGAATGCTTAAATTCGCTGGATCGGGGCCCAGTTTCGCTGGATGAAGAGAAACTCAGATCCAGCCCATTTTTAACCCAAAATCTTAACTTTTTACGTCCAAATCCTTGGTTTACCTTCCATGAAACCAAATCTAAGCTTTTTACACGTTTTCATACGTAAAAATTCGACCTTTATGTGTTTCTATAAACTTTTCAAAACCCCAAAACCCTAGAATCCGGGTTTGATCTACAGAAGGCCTTAGGGACCGATTCTTACCTCGTTTTGTTGCTCTTTCCTTGTGTTTTGATGCTCCAATCCACCAGGACTTCAATCCTTCAAACCTTCAAGCTCCAAATCTTGAATTTCTTCACTTTCTCTCTCTACTTTCTCTCTCTACGAATTTGGTGGCTAGGGTTTGAAATGGTGGAAGATGTAGCTGCTCATGCATGTTTAAGGGCTGATTAGGGCCCTTAAACCCATCAAGCCTAGCCCATTAAGACTAATCTTATCCATAGCCTACTAATTTACCCCTTTATTTCTTAAATTAACCCTTAAAAGCCCATTATTATTAAATGGCTTGTTTCGGGAAATTCCGGGGCGTTACAAAGTGTATCTGTAATTTTATTTCAAGTCTCACTATAATTTTATCACTGGCAAAAGCTTCAATTATCACTGCCAAAAGATTGAATTATCACTGCCAAAAGATTGAATTATTACACTCTTTATCACTGGCAAAAGCTTGAATTATCACTGCCAAAAGATTGAATTATCAGTGCCAAAAGATTGAATTATTACCCTCTGAATTATCACTGGCAAAAGCTTGAATTATCACTACCTATCACTGCCAAAAGATTGAATTATTACCCTCTGAATTATCACTGGCAAAAGCTTGAATTATCACTGGCAAAAGCTTGAATTATCACTGCCAAAAGATTGAATTATTACAATCTGACAGAGATATTACACTCCATCCCCATTACTTTCACAATGCTTGAATTATCACTGCCAACTCTATCTATAAATTCATGCTAATGTTTTCATCTTTCTTATTCTGACAAAGTTATTCCCTGCTTCTTCATTCCACCATTCACTTTCACAATGTTTTCATCTTTCTCATTCACTCCCTTTGTGGTACAATTATTTTATGGGGGTGAAGTGTCATACACACAAGGGGTAGTAATGGGTGCTCCGGGAACTCATACCACTACGTTTTTAGTTACTAGTCCACTCGGTTATTCTGAGTTGGTGGACAACATATGTAGATGTGTTCAACTTGATCGTCAGTCTTGTTGTCTACAGTTAACACTCTACTATGAATACAATGGAGGTTCATTTACCTCACATATTAACCAAGAAAATGATATGTATATAATATACCAACTAGCTTCCATTGTTCCGGGTTACACCTGTAGAATTCATGTGAAGTGGACGATGCTAGTTCCCAACTAGCATCAACATGAATTTGGTACCACTTCCTCAGCCGCTGTAGAAAACGACGAAGGTTATTCTACTTCCTTTTTATTTCTTTATATCCTTAATGTTATGTCGTAAATGCTAATACATTTTTTTGTAAGACTCTCCTACTGAACAAATTGAAGACACGGAAGAGAGTGAACCATCTGTTTCAGAATATGATACACAAGAGGACCAGCCAATCCAGGAGGACCAGCCAATCCCTCCTTTGCCTCAACATCAAAGTAAGGGGCTTACCCATTTCCCTGAACTTAATGCTGATGGGAGGGAAATAGATGAAGACTATATTCCTATGGATAATTTCGGGGAAGATGAAATGGAGTTTTGGGAAGAAAAAGATCCCGAAATACGTTTAAATATGTATTTCACTTCAAAAGACCAAGTTGATTACGCAGTCAGAATGTGGAATATCAACCATAAAAGAGAGATATTCATGGCAGATACCCGACCAAAGGTCTTGACGGCCAAATGTAAAAGTATCAAAGAAACAGAGAACAACCAGCACGAAGACTCTCAACCATGTCTTTGGACATGCACCGCCAGAAAATTAAAAAATTCTCATTGTTTCAAAATGACTGTATGGACATCAGCTCACTCATGTTTCACCACTGTTTCTCGCAACAACAACCGGTCCTTAAGATCAAATGTTGTAGCATCCCACATCCAAGAACAAGTTCTTGCAAATGCAGCGTTGCCTGTGAAACAAATTCAGTCTCTCATCAAAGAGAAACTGAACATTGATATCACTTACGGCAAGGCTTGGGCTGCCAGGAAAAAGGCCATCGAAAATATATACGGTACCTGGGATCAAAACTTCCATTATTTACCTCACTACATAATGGCACTATAACAAGCTAACCCCGGTACCGTTGTCCAGTGGTTACATCATCCCTATAGTCCAAGTGACTGCTCAGTATTCAAGTTTGTGTTCTGGGCTTTCTGTCCAAGTATTGAAGCCTTTCATTTTTGCATTCCTGTAATCTCTATAGATGCCACCCATCTACGGGGCACCTACAAGGGAAAACTATTGATGGCAGTTTCAAAAAATGCCAACAACATGATCTTGCCTATTGCATACGCATTGGTGGATGAAGAAATAAACGAGAACTGGATGTGGTTTCTTCAAAAATTTGCTGAGAACGTTGCAGACCCCACCAGTCGAACTTTGTGTGTAATTTCTGACAGGCTTGCCGGTATAAAACATGCTATGGATAATTTAGAATCCTGGAAGGAACCCCACGCCCACCATCGATTTTGTCTAAGGCATATCAGAAGCAATTTCATGACGAAGTTCAAGAGCGTCAACTTGAAAAGGATGTGTTGGGACATTGGAAGCACAACACAAGAAAGAAAGTTCGAACGGCTGATGCTTGAGCTTAAGGCGACAAATAAACAAGCGTGGCAGTACCTATCCGCAATTGATAAAACAAAATGGACAGTCTTGTATGACCGTGGGAATCGCCGATGGGGTATCCTCACCACGAACATATCGGAAAGCATGAACAATGTGTTATGTGGTGCCAGGATGCTCCCAATTAAGGCGTTAATTGAATATACCTTTAAGAGAGAAGTTGAACAATACGCCTATCACTACACAACCGCGTATAATTGTTCGACTGACTTTCCTCCCCGCTTGTGGACAGAATTCCATAAGCGTGAATTAAGGGCTTCCCAACACAGGGTATACCCTTACTCAGTACGTGATCAAACGTTCATGGTGGAGACACCCCTACAAGCATCGGACGAATCTGGCAATAGTCCGTATATGGTAGAATTCAAGAAAAAAACCTGCACTTGTGGTAAGTGGCAGATCTACCGGTTCCCCTGTAGTCATGCAATTACAGTTTGTGGCTATCTACGTGAAAGTCCACAACAAACTACGGATCGAAGGTTTCTTACGGGAGTGTATCGTGCACAATACAACAACGAGTATTTTCCGGTGCCTCATAAAGAAGACTGGTTGCACGCGGGTTGGGAAATTCGTGGGACGCATCTAAGATAACTATAGTAAGAGGAAGGCGGCGTGCGAGAAGGATGCATAACGAGATGGACGCCAGCTACGCTGAGGAAAGGACGGGTCGTAAGTGTTCCGATTGTAAAAGAACGGGTCAAAGGGTCAACAAATGTCCATACCGACAAAATAATTAATTGTATTTTATTATCATGTGCCTGAGTATATGTTTGTTGTAATTATAATGTTTTATTAATTTATAATGTCAATCACGTGTTTCTTTTTTTAGTAGACTTAGTGGTATTTACATATTAATTATTGTTTTAAATTTTAATAAGTAACATAAATATATACTAAATATATACTAAATAATTACTAAGGTAATATTAATTTTTTTTATTAATTTTAAATTTTATTAAGTAAAAATTTAATTTTTTTTTATTAATTTTAAATTTTACTAAGTAAAAAATTTTATAGTAGGATTAAAAAAGTAAACATTATAAATTTTAAATTAAAAAAACGTAAACATTAAAGTGAGAGTTAAATTTAGTTTTAGTTTTTTTTTAATTTTAAATTTTACTAATTAAAAATTTTATGGTAACATTACACTAAGTAAACATTATAAAATTTTCATATTTAATTCTGTCCATTACATATATTAACAAATGGAACCATAGTATAAATAGGTTAGTCACTCAGCTCAACTGGCTGGGTGCATACATGATCACAGAAACGACCCGGGTTCGAAACCGCCGCTCCCCAATTTTTTTTAAGCCTAATCCGCTATTTCTAATAGCGGATTAGGACAAAATTTTTTTTACTTAATCCGCTATTAGAAATAGCGGATTAGGAGAAAAAAAACTTTTTTTTAAAGCGTGATCCGCTATTCCTAATAGCGGTTTAGGTTTTATTTTTTTTTAAAAAGTTAACGCAGGTTAGGTGGTTAACTATGGTTAATATTTTACTCCTAATCCGCTATTACAAATAGCGGATCATATATACCATTTAAAAAAAATTCCCAATTTTTTCTGCTTGTCAGTAGTGTCAGAATTTTTTTTTAAAACTTCTCCTATCTGCTATTACAAATAGCGGATATACCAATATCCTTTTTTTTTTTTTTTTTTTTAACTTGTTATCTTTTAATATATACTATTTTTAAAAAAATTCCCATTCGACCCCACAGCTGCCCAACCCACCACCACCGCTGCCGTCCATCAACACCACCGCCGCCGTACACCACCGCCGCCGTACACAACACCACCACCATCACCACCACCACCACCACCACCACCACCACCACCACCACCACCACCACCACCACCACCACCACCACCACCACCACCACCTCCTCCTCCTCCTCCTCCTTCATTTAAACCCAACACAACTCGATTTTCTTGTTAGGGTTACGACCTGTGACGGTCAGATTCAATTTGGTATTATATCTCTCCTCATTACACTCATACTCACCTTTTATCACGTTATATGTATATTACATTCTATAATTAACAAATTAAAAAGATGCGGCATTTGCAGAGCTATGATGCAAATAACCTATCGGGGTCGCTGAAGATCACCTTAGTAAAAAGCTTTGAACTGAGCTTTCACTTTCACTGTTACTAATGTTGTTGGCGGAGACACTCTATTATTTCTGTTGATCAATTTCAGCCACTGTCATGTGTGCTAGGGTTTCCCTGTAAGTAGCTAATTCAATCTCTGCTAATTTTTCCTTATTAATTAATGCTAAACTCTAATTCTGATGGTCAATGTGATTGTTTTGAGCAGTAGCAAGCTCTTTACACCCTCAATTCGGAAGTCATACACAACTAGATTCGTACGCTTCTACCCCTTTTCATACAAGTATTTAGAAAAGATATAGAATTTTGAATGTCATTTCTTTTGAAATTTGAAGAATGCATATCAAATATGAAATTTCAACCAGTCTATTCAACCTTAATGTTCAAAAGTGTATATTAGTTCTTGGAACGCAGGCAAGTAATACTTTTAAGGGAAGTTAACTTCTTCTTTTTTGAAAATCTATTTAAAAACACACAACAATCAGCCACTTTAGTTGGTTTATTAGCCACATGATTATAATTGTTTTATCATAATCGATATGGCTCTTGCATATGAACATAACTACATAAGAGATTGGATATAAAACTATCAAAACGTAGCGCTGTTTTGGGCACCGAGGAAGTTAATAAAATAAAAGGAGGCACACATATTTGAACTCTATTGACTCTCTGATGCTGCTGCTGTTGTGTAGGGAAAAAACACGGGTTCTAGATTTAGTTTAAGCAAAGGCAGACCAAAGGAATGGAGAAGTCCTGCAACATTATATGGTATGATAAAATTGGTATTATCGTCATTTTAATAGTTTCACCAGGAATTTAGAAATGGGTCACAATGATATTGATCAAAGTGATCATCTTTATCTTGTGAAATTATTGCATGTTTTATATTTTAGATTGTCAGAATTACTTAACACAATTATAACAACTTTGATCCGGACATGCAATCACTCTTAGCAAAAAGAAAAATGTGATATTCATCTATATTTCTTTGACCAAAATGTAAGATATTGATATTTCTTTGAATCCGTCATTGAGTACTTTACACCCCGTTGTGGTTTAGGTTATCCCGTGGATCCAGTTATAGGGTCATTGCAGAACCAAATTGTGGATGCACTTCACTTGGGCGACAAAGGAAGGGCTTCCACTTTGCTATCTCATATAGGCCACAACAAGCTTATTTTGAAAGCGAACCATTTTGTTCCAATTCTTGCATATTGTGCAATGAAACCTGATCCACTGGTAGGCCTCATAATGAATTTTGTACATATTTTTATTTTCATTAGGAAATTATGAAGTAATTAGGATGTTCTATTATAAAGTGCAATTATTTGATTCTCATTGTGAGTGGAGTAATTGCTATAGTTATGTTTTTGTACAAGTGTGCTACACCTAATAGGAAGTAATTGTATTCTTTTTATTGTTACTGTCATTGTCACTACATGTATAGGTGCTAATATTCATGAGTATGTACTATGTCATTATGGTGTTACATAGAGAAGTTATTCATCTGTGCAGTTTGTTATGGAGATTTGGAGAGCTATAGAGGAGAAAGGAATTGATTTGAACAATAAATGCCATGTTTTTATGATCGAAGCACTCTGCAAAGGAGGTTACATAGAAGAGGTATACGCATATTGTACATAAGCGTTCTTATATCTTTATGCTTATATCATTTAGTTACTTTGGCATAGAAATGATTTGCATTTTGAATAGTTAGCAGAGGTAGAGTTACATTCTAAATGGTTGTCTTGAAAGAGAAGTACTTGACTTTTGCCGATGTAAAAGAAATTTGTTACACTTAGTTGACTGGTGTCAAAGTCTTGATAAATAGTTGACTGGTGTCAAAGTCTTGATAAAATTTAGACACTTATTTACTTTATTAGCCAAGGCAAGTTAATGTAGAATTTTTGATGATAAAACCTACTTGGACTAAAGTAATTGCAGTTGAGAGGAAATAAATATAAACAATTTGTTGAATAATTATCAAAGTATGAAAGGGGAAGTGATTGCTTCCAGTTTTAGGTTTTATAAAGAAGGTATTCAGTTGCTTGTTAAAAGTTGTGCTTGCCTTAGGTTACATATTGATAACCGTTTATTGTGTAACAAAATCATTTATGGATAAGGATTTTGATCAGAAGATGATTAGCAAAACATGAGGATCTTGAATAAAGTATTGCTAGTAAGTGTTCAAGTAGTCTAGGTAATTAGTTGGCTGAGGATGATGGAAAATAATAATGGCTATTGTACATTGGTTGTAATGCAATTAAAGACGCTAATAATTGACCAATTAGGATTGTATTGTATATTATGGTGTATTTTAGGTTACAACTACAAAGTATATATATATATAGGCTTGAGAATGTTGAAGTTTATAAAGGCTGCGGATGAAAAGGTTTTGGTGAAGGAGAAAGACATCAAGGTGAGATGGAAAACTTACTTCGATAACCTTTTCAACATAAGGAACCCTAATCAACAAACTGAGATCGATAAAACAACTCAAACAACGCAACAAAACAAATGTTATTGTAGAAGCATCACAGTCGAGGAAGTTACGAGAGCTCTGAAGAAAATGAGAAGGGCTAAGGCGGTGGGGCCAGACAACATACCGATTGAAGTGTGGAAGTGCCTGGGAGATGAGGGTCTCTAATGGCTAACAGATTTATTCAACACTATCTTCAAGACAGGGAAGATGCCAGAGCAGTGGAGAACCAGTGTCATAGTCCCCATATATAAGAAAAAGAAGATGTCCAATGTTGCGCAAACTACAGAGGAGTAAAGCTATTGAATCACACGATGAAATTATGGGAAAGAGTTATTGACACGAGAATTAGACGGGAAACTCAGATAGAGATAATTTGGATTTATGCCAGGACGCTCTACAACAGAAGCCATACACGTCATAAGGAGGATAATGGAGAAATATAGAGAAAAGAAAAGGGACCTCCATATGGTATTCATTGATCTAGAAAAAGCCTATGACAGTGTTTCGCGTCAACTCATTTGGGAAAGTCTACGACTTAGAAGGGTACCAGAGAGGT
Source organism: Flaveria linearis (assembly GCA_024085815.1). Lineage (NCBI taxonomy): Eukaryota > Viridiplantae > Streptophyta > Magnoliopsida > Asterales > Asteraceae > Flaveria > Flaveria linearis. Next base: position 68,773,518 of record CM044013.1, on the reverse strand, counting down.
ATATCAAAATAATCAAGAATATGTATGACGGGGCAAAAATGTGTGTGCGAGCACAGGTCGGAGACACAGACTCCTTCCCGGTGGAAGTGGGACTCCACCAAGGATCGGCATTGAGCCCATTTCTCTTCACAGTAGTGTTGTATGAGATGACCAAGTCTATTCAAGAGCCATCCCGTGGTGCATGCTCTTTGCGGATGATATTGTCTTAATATCAGAATCTAAAATGGTGCTTAACGATAGGCTAGAACAGTGGAGAGCAGCACTAGAGCGCAAAGGTTTAAGGATAAGTCGCTCTAAGACGTAATACATGCATTGTAATTTTAGTGGTGAGGTTGAAGTGGACACCCAAATCAGTATCTAGGGTATGGCGGTCCCACGAACTTCTAGGTTCAAATACCTGGGCTTGTACGTACAGGAGGACGGAGAGATACACAGCGATGTAGCCCGCCGTGTTCAAGCAGGTTGGTGCAAGTGGAGAGCAGCATCAGGGATTCTATGTGATTAGAGTTTTTCAGCAAAATTAAAGGGAAAACTATACAGAGTGGCAGTACGTCCAGCTATGTTATACGAATATACGGAACAGACTGCTGAGCCATAAAGAAATCGCACGAGAAACAAATAGAGGTCGCGGAAATGAGAATGCTGAGGTGGATGTGTGGACACACAAGACTGGATCGGATAAGAAACGAAGTGTTTCGACAGAAGCTATAGGTGGCTTGTATCACAGATAAAATACGAGAGGGAAGATTAAGATGGTTTGGGCATGTGAAGAGGAGACTGATGGCAGCACCCGTTAGAACAGTAGAGAACATCAACTTAGAGGGTAGGAGGAGTAGAGGAAGACCTAGGTTGACTTGGGACGAGATAATCAAGCGAGATATGGTACACTTGCACCACTCTGAGCATATGATCGAGGATAGGAGTGAGTGGAGGCGTAGAATTAAAATTAAGGACTTTTAGTGGGATCTGTGGGTAGGAAGGGTAAATGGAGACATGATGCGGGGCCACTCGCGTGATGTGTACGTAGCCCACATCTGCCCTTTATAGATGAAACTTGACGTTTCTCTGATGTATGCAATATCAATATCTAAATCTTTAGGTGATATGTACCTGTGACCTGTGTGCTGTGTGCTGTGTATATAATATGCTGCCTTGCTATTGTTATTGCTTTTGTTAACGCGTCGGGGGTCTCTTTGGAAGCGGTCTCTCTACCTACCAAGATAGAGGAAAGACTCGCCACCACCTACCCCTCCCAGACCTTGCTCTTGAGTGGGATATACTGGGTTTCTTTGTTTGTTTGTTTGTTATATATATAATATTATATATATATATGTTAAAATCAGCACCCTCTAGATTGTTCTAATACTATCATGTGCATCTCACCATCGCAAGCGAAGATCATCTAATCGGAGGCAAAAAATCGGCGCTAGTCGGCGATTAATCGGAAATCAGGGTGCCACCTTGGCGAGTTCATCTAATTGGGGGCAAAAATCAGTGGTCGGACCTGGTCGGTCAAAAGTGGACCTAGCCGGACCTTAGAATTGTTAGGATCAAAGAGCTCAAACACACGAACACAATCACGAGAACAATAATCAAAAGCAATAAACGAGACACGAGATTTATAGTGGTTTGGTTACGGTGTGTAACCTACGTCCACTTGGGGCAACTAGGGTTTTCTTTTATTGAGATGTTAAATGTTTACAAGTACAAGAGATATATTTATACTAACTAGACAATTAGGGTTAACACTCTTTGCCTAAAATAGCAAACTGGGCTTTAGGGCGGCCATCCCTTAATCTCCTAATTCTGCCTTTGGTTAATACCGGGCCCACCCGAGATGGGTCGGAGCCCACAACTTAACAATCTCCCACTTGGGCTTCGAGACATCTTCTCTAACCCACCACTTGAATGCGTCAAACACTTTAACCTGCTTCCACCTGGATGCGTAAAATGTCTTCAATGCATTGTCTTGTACTTATAAATAAACCCGAACTGGTTTAGCTCCTCCTAGTTGCCCCCACCTTCTCAACTATTCCTGAAGGCCAGCTAAAGCCCTGCAAAGCTTCAGCTTATACAGCGTGACAGACTTAGTAAACATGTCTGCTGGATTCTTGTTCCCCTTGATGTTGTTCAACTGAATAGTACCTTTGCTGATTAGCCCTCTGATGAAATGATATCTGATATGAATGTGCTTCGTCTTCCCATGATGAGAGGGATTCTTTGCTAGTTTAACAACACTTTCATTATCACAGTACAACGGATACTTTGCCTGTTTTCTGCCTAACTCACCCAGAAAATTCTTCAATCAAACGAGCTCTTTACTAGCCTCAGCAGCTGCCATGTACTCAGCCTCTGTAGTAGAAAGTGCCACGCTCTTTTGGAGCCTAGACATCCAACAAATTGCTGTATCACCCATAGTGAACACATACCCTGTAGTACTCTTGTAGGTCTCATTACATCCACCCAAATCAGCATCTGAATAACCTTTGAGAATTGCATCTCTACCCTTGAAACATAATGCCATCTTTGAAGTACCCTTCAAATATCTAAGCAGTCACTTAACTGCTTTCCAGTGTTCTCTCCCCGGATTAGACATATACCTGCTGACAACTCCCACTGCGTGAGCAATATCGGGGGCCTTGTGCATACCGTTGCATACATAAGACTGCCCACAGCTGATGCATAAGGAACCTTCGCCATCTCGGCCTTGTCTTTCTCTGTCTTTGGAGACTGATCTTTAGAAAGCTTAATATGACTAGCCAATGGTGTACTTCGAGTAGTAGTCTTCTCATCATTCATTCTGAACTTCTCTAATATCTTCTGAATGTACTTCTCCTGAGATAAAATTAGAGAACCGTTCTTTTGATCTCTGGTGATGCTCATACCAAGTATCTTCTTAGTTGGACCAAAATCTTTCATTTCAAACCCTGCAGACAACTGTTTCTTCAACTTGTTAATCTCTGCAATATCTGAACCTGCTATCAGCATATCATCGACATAAAGGAGAAGAATGATATAGGAACTTTTGAACTTCTTGAGGTAGCAACAATGATCCATCTCACATCTCCTATACCCGTTTCTGCCCATAAAGCCATCAAACTTCAAATACCACTGTCTGGGCGCCTGTTTTAAACCATACAAACTTTTCCTGTAGCTTACACACCAAGTTTTCTTTTCCTTCAACCTGAAAACCCTCTGGTTGTGCCATATAAATAGTCTCAACAAGATCATCATGCAGAAACGCAGTCTTCACATCTAACTGCTCCAAATGTAACTTCTCTGCTGCAACTATACTAAGCACCAATCTGATTGTAGTCATCTTAACCACAGGAGTAAATATCTCACTGTAGTCAACCCCGTGTTTCTGTTGAAACCCCTTAGCGACCAATCTTGCTTTGTATCGTTTGTTACCATTGTGATCTTCCTTAACTCTGTACAGCCATTTATTCTGTAGAACTCTTTTATCTGGCGGAAGCTTAGTTAAGACCCATGTATTATTCTTCATCAAAGAGTTCATCTCATCCTGCATTGCATGCTCCCACTGAAGCGAATCTTTCAACTCAACTGCTTCTGAGTAACTTTCTGGTTCACCATCCTCAGTTAAAAGAAGATAATTGACTGAAGGACTGTACCGGGTAGGCTGCTTAGAAACTCTGGTGGATCTCCTGACCCAATGAGATTGGTCTGGAGTCTGTGGATGCTGTTCATTTTCAGAATCTGAACTCCCACTATCAGAAGCTTCCACTGCCTCTTCATCTCCACCCATACCACCATCTTCAAACTCAGGAACTGTATCATCTTCAGTTTCCGTCTCTGGTTCATTAACTGGATCTGGTTGTTTCTGAGCATCAACATCAAATTCAACTTGCTCTTTCTCAACCTCTGAAGTGGTTGTGTTTCTATCTTTGTATAACTCAGCCTCATTAACAGTAGCATGCTTACTTCTGACTAATTTTCTGCTTTCAGAGTCCCAAAGCCTGTAGCCCATACGGTCAAACCCATAACCAATGAAAGTGTACTTCTTGGCTTTAGCATCAAGCTTGTCGCCATCTTTCACTAGATCATAAGCACTGCACCCCGAATACTTTCAAATGCCCAAATTTAACTGCTTTACCTTTCCACACTTCTGGTATCTTGAAACCCAACGCAACAGATGGTCCCCGATTAATTAAATAGGCGACAGTATTAATTGCATCTGCCCAGAACATCTTTGGAAGCCCTGAATTGATTCTCATACTTCTGGCTCTTTCATTCAATGTTCTGTTCATATGTTCTGCGACTCCATTTTGTTGAGGAGTGCCCGGGACTGTATAAATCATTCGAATACCGTTCTCTGCACAATAGTTGTGGAACTCTTTGTTGATGTATTCACCTCCGTTGTCCGACTTCAAGCATTTCACCTTCAAATCAGTTTCCAATTCAACAGCAGTTTTCCATTTCTTAAAAACGTCAAAAACTTCAGATTTATTTTTAAGAAAGTAGACCCATACCTTACGTGTCGAATCGTTTATGAAAGTGACATAATAGTAAGCACCTCCCAAAGAAGCAACTGGAGTAGGTCCGAAAACATCCGTGTGAATAAGCTCCAATTTCTGAGCTTTCGGTGGCTTTTCTGTCTTCACAAAAGACACCTTCTTCTTTTTCCCGAATACCCACGGCTCACAAAATTCAGATTCGACCTTCTTTAACTCTGGAAGCTTTCCACTAGAAACGAGCATTTTCATACCTTTTTCACTCATGTGACCGAGTCGTTGGTGCCACAGATTAGATTGACTCAGGCCACTGGTCACTGCATTTACCCCATCTACAGGAACTTTAACCATGTACAATGTGCCCCTCTTTGTACCTCTAGCAATCACAAGATTTCCTTTCACGACCTTCCATTGTCCCCCACCAGACATGACATCATATCCTTCACTATCCAACTGCCCAATAGAAATTAACTTCTTTCTGAGACTTGGAATGACCCGAACATCTTTCAAGGTCCATGTGGTGCCCAATGGAGTCTTCAACACAACGTCCCCCATCCCTGTGATATCAAGAGCATGATCATTAGCTAAATGAACTTTACCAAAGTTACCTGTTCGTAGATTCTTCATCGACTTCGTGCTAGATGTAGCATGAAATGATGCTCCTGAATCCATGACCCATGACTCTGTAGAATCTTCAACACAACAGATAAGAACATCATTTGAATTATCTTCAGCCAGATTAACTTCCTTTTTGTCTTTAGAAGCAGATGGTTTAGGGCATTGGCTTCTGAAATGCCCATGTTCTTTGCAGTTCCAACACTGGATGTCTTTCCTAGGGCTTTGACTGACTTCTTCTTCTAGACTTTGAACGACCCCTGCTACTACCCCTTTCTTTTCCCCTACCTCTTCCTTCAGTACTCAGCAGAGAACTAGATGATTCACCAGAATTTCTCCTTCTAATGTCTTCCCCAAAAATCAAATCACGGACCCCTTCAAAAGTAAGTTTAGTAGTACCACATGAACTACTAACTGCAGTAACTGTCCCTGACCAACTTTCAGGCAACGAAGATAACAATAACAAAGCTAAAACTTCATCATCAAACTTGATCTCAACAGATAACAAGCGAAATAATGGTATTGAAATCATTAATATGAGAGGCAACTGAACCACCCTCTTTCAATCTGGTGTTAACTAACTGTCTGATTAGAAATACCTTATTAGATCCAGACGGCTTCTCATACATATTCGATAAGGCTTTTATCAAACCATGAGTAGTAGTTTCCTTCACAATATTGAACGCAACATTCTTTGCCAGTGAGAGTCTAATAACAACAATTGCTTGTTAGGATTTAATCTTGACTTAAGTTTTGTTAATTATGTAATTAGTGTTAGCCCATTAGGTAGTTAGTGTTAGCCCATTGTTAATATCTGTTAGGGCCCATGGGCCTTAGATTAGGGTTTCCCCCCTCTATATATAGAGGAGGTTATTGTCATTGTAAATATATCAGTTTCTAGAAATCACTCTCAGTTTCTTTACATGGTATCAGAGCCACAAGGCTCTCGGTACGAATCCTAGCCCCGTTACCTGTCCCTGTTCTGCTCCTGTTTCTGATTTCCGGTCAAGAACCGGCTGCCCTCACCGAATCTTTTTTCGAGCAACAATTACAACTCACCACTGCCACCATCAGCTTCGCCAACCCCCGATTAAGAAACCCTGAAAAAATCACCACCGTCCGCCGCCCCACGCGCCCCCACGCGCCGCCTGAATCTCGCGCGTGGTCCCCACGCGCCGCCGCGTACCGACGCGTGAAGCCACCTCCGGCCACCGTCTCTGCTCCAGAAGCTTCGGAATCATTGTCCCGAGCGATTCTTGTAATCGGTTTCCTGCTCCCACGCGTTTCTCTGTTCTGCTCTTAGATCCAGCCTCTCGTTATTCAGATCTGTTCACATTGGTAACATGGGTGATGAAAAGAAGACCGATTCAGCCACCCCAACTCAGATTGCTCCAGGTATCATTAATTACTCTGCTGTGTTACGCATTCCTGTTAAACTTGACTCTAAATGTTGGAGTTCTTGGAGTCTCTTTGTTGAAAGAGGACTTATAAGTGTTGGTAAAGAAGACCATTTGACCGAACCGCCTCCAGATCCGATAACAAAGGAATGGCGCCTTAATGATAGTGGTATTCAAATGGCGTTGTGGAATGCCATGGAGCCATCGACTCTTGCTATTGCTCAAAACTTCAATACCGTCAAAGAAATGTGGGAACATCTGTCATTGTCCTTTTCTGCCAAAGAATCCCTGTCTCATGCTTTTTCGGTGGTCCAAGCATACAGCAGAATTGAGCAAGGTGACTCCACCTTCACTGATTACTTTACCCGGTTCTCAAAACTAAGGGATGAATTACGTACACTGTACCCACCGACCACTGATCTGAAAGTTCAGGAGGAGCGCAACCAGAAAATGGATATTATGGTGTTCATTGCAGGTCTATCACCCAAGTACACTAGTGCTCGACCATTACTGTTGAGCAATTCTAGTGCTACCTCATCTGTGGCATCCACATATCACTTACTACGGGAAATGTATGGTCCGGATACCACTACTCGGGACACTGACACTTCTACTTTGCATACCAGTGCATCTGTTAGTAAAAGCATTGGTCGTGGTTCTAATTCAGCCCAACGAAAAGGCAATGGTCGCGGCAATGGAATCACATGTCACTATTGTCACCACGAAGGTCACACGAAGTATAATTGCCCAAATCGCCCTCCTGGATCTCAACCTCCTCCCCGACCCAAGGCACGACTAGCTACTGCTGATGATTCTTCTGACCCGGTTGAGTCTACGACACCAACATACTCACTAAGCCAGGAGGAGTATAACCAGTTTCGACAGTTGCTGAGCCTTCAGTCACACACTACCAGTCCACATGCCAATTCGGCTCGTTCAGGTACATTCGCTAGTCTTAACTCATCTTGGATTGTTGATACTGGGGCTACTCATCACATGACTGGGAATCAAGGTATATTGTCTAACCTACAAAATACCTCACACCCTCCTGTTCGAATTGCTGATGGATCCTCATACCCAGTACGTGGTATCGGGTCCATTAGCAACTCGAAAGACCTTACACTTTCATCAGTATTGTTAGTACCCAAATTTCCTGATAACCTTTGTTCCGTAAGCCAACTCACCAAACAAAATAACTGTTGTGCAAAATTTTATCCCACTCACTGTGTTTTCCAGGAACTAGGGACGAACCCACTGATTGGCACCGGTATTGAATCAGGAGGCCTCTACCGTCTGTCTTTAATGTCACAACCTACTGCTAACATATGTGACTCCAGCATCAGGGAGGCTCACTGCCGGCTAGGCCATCCCTCTACAGCGGTTCTGAGGCAAATGAGACCGGATTTATCTGTTTCTTTTGAATTTCATTGTGAGTCATGTCAACTTGGTAAGCACACCAGGAGTTCTTATCCCCCAAAAGTGTCTAGTCGAGTCTGTAACCCGTTTGAACTCTTACACTCTGATATTTGGGGACCTTCCCCTGTTAAGACTCCACTGGGTTTTGAGTATTTTGTCACATTTATTGATGATTATTCACGTACCACTTGGGTTTATCTATTAAAATCTCGTAGTGAATTAAATTCAATATTTCAAGAATTCCATTGTTATGTTCAAAATCAGTTTAACAAATCAATCAAAACCATCCGCACTGACAATGCAAAAGAATACATGTCTTCTGAGTTATCCACATACCTTAAAACTCATGGTATAATCCACGAGACCTCGTGCGCGTATACATCCCAGCAAAATGGCGTTGCTGAACGAAAGAATCGCCATTTGTTGGATCTTACTCGCACAATCATGATTGACTCTCATGTTCCTCATCGTTTTTGGGGAGATGCAGTCCTCACTGCAGCTTACTTGATTAACCGCATGCCTTCATCGGTTCTTCATGGTAAGACCCCGTTTTCTATCCTCTTCCCCACAGGCACTCCCTTTCCTCTCGCACCTAAAATTTTTGGGTGTGTAGCCTACGTTCATGATCATCGCCCGGGGACAACCAAACTTGACCCCCGGGCCATTCGTTGTGTTTTTCTTGGATACTCTCGCGTTCAGAAAGGGTATCGTTGTTACTGCCCCTCCCTTCGTCGTTACTTCACCAGTGCTGATGTCACTTTTCACGAGTCATGTCCTTACTTCCTTGAGTCTTCGGATTCTCTTGATTATTTGTTTCCTGATTCTAATCCTGACCCTGTTACACCCGAGTCCGTTACTGTTCTATTATCCCTGTACCAGTCTCCACTCGTCCATCAGAGCCCCCGGTCTCAGACTCAGTTCCTGCTTCATCTGGCCAACCGGCAGAGAATCAACCATTGCAGTTCACATATGCCAGGCGACATAAACACATGACGACAACTCTTGATTCACAACCGGTCCATGACCCTGGTACGTCTTCAGTTCCACATCCTAACAATACCACTGATACAATCTTACCTGAAACTACCTCTTCTACACATGATCCACCTACTTATGACCCACCTGGTGCCCCATATCCTGATATCCCCATCGCCTTCCGCAAAGAACCCAGACATACCACCCGCTACCCTATTCAGAATTATGTTTCCTATACACATCTCTCACCTGAGTGTCATGCCTACACCACCACCATTGATTCTTACCCAATTCCCAAGAATGTGATGACAGCCCTAGCTCATCCAGGATGGAGAAAGGCTATGGACGAGGAGATTGGGGCCCTTCATGCCAATCATACGTGGGATCTTCAGCCACTTCCACCTGGGAAGCGTCTTGTTGGTTGTCGGTGGTTATTTACAGTTAAACCAAACCCTGATGGACCGACACCTCGATTGAAGGCCCGTTTAGTTGCTAAGGGTTATTCTCAGGCATATGGCATTGATTATGATGAGACTTTCTCTCCGGTTGCCAAAATGCCATCCGTTCGCATTTCCATTGCTCTTGCTGCCATTAATCATTGGCCGCTCCATCAGCTTGATGTCAAGAACGCCTTTCTTCATGGTGTTCTTGAGGAGGAGGTATATATGGAGCAGCCACCTGGGTATATTGTCAAGGAGGAGGCCTCCAAAGTATGCAGATTACGCCGTTCATTGTATGGTCTTAAGCAGTCTCCCAGAGCATGGTTTGGCCGGTTTTCTACTGTTATGGCTGAATTTGGGATGACTCGTAGTGCATATGACCATTCTGTATTTTTTAGACATCATCAGGGTCGGAGGATCATTCTGGTGGTCTATGTGGATGACATAATCATTACAGGAGATGACGAGGTTGGAATCACCAATCTTAAACAGTTTCTCCAGTCTCAGTTTCAGATTAAAGACCTTGGTCGTCTCAGATACTTCCTTGGCATTGAGGTATCGCGTTCACCACAAGGAATCCTTCTATCTCAACGGAAGTATGTTCTTGAAATGCTGTCTGAAAGTGGATTACTGGGATGTAAACCAACAGACAGTCCGATGCTTCCGACAGGAAAGCTTCTTCCAGAAGATGGAAGTCCGATGAAGGATCCAGAACAGTACAGACGGTTAGTAGGAAAACTTAACTACTTGACAGTTACTCGTCCGGATATCTCCTTTGCTGTTAGTGTATTGAGTCAGTTTATGGCCTCCCCATATACCGGACACTGGGATGCAGCTCTTCGTGTTCTTCGATATCTTAAGAACGCACCAGGATTTAGGATCTTGTATTCTGATCAGGGTCACTGCCGGGTGGGTGCGTTTACTGAAAAAGGAGATGGACGAATATCCGGATTCTCAGATGCTGATTGGGCAGGCTGCCCTATTTCACGACGATCTACAACTGGATATTGTGTATTTGTTGGAGGAAACCTGGTATCATGGAAGAGTAAGAAGCAACACACTGTATCTAGGTCAAGTGCTGAATCAGAGTATAGAGCAATGGCAGATGTTACATCAGAGATGATTTGGGTTCGTCGTGTTCTCAGAGAACTTGGGGTTGTTTCTAATGACTTGATGAGGTTATATTGTGATAGTCAATCGGCTATACACATTGCCAAGAATCAGGTATTTCATGAGAGGACTAAACACATTGAAGTTGATTGCCACCTCATCAGAGATCGTGTGACGGGCACTCAAGCTGATCCTCCATCCATTCAACCAATTCATGTCAAGACTGAATTTCAACTAGCACACATCTTTACAAAACCTCTTCGGAAAACTCAACTTGAATTTATATGTAACAAGATGGGCATGATAAACATCTATGCTCCAACTTGAGGAGGAGTGTTAATTATGTAATTAGTGTTAGCCCATTAGGTAGTTAGTGTTAGCCCATTGTTAATATCTGTTAGGGCCCATGGGCCTTAGATTAGGGTTTCCCCCCTCTATATATAGAGGAGGTTATTGTCATTGTAAATATATCAGTTTCTAGAAATCACTCTCAGTTTCTTTACAAGTTTTATTTAGTATTAATATTTGGTTTTATTAGTTAGTTGTTTAGTTTGATTTGGTCATTAAATAAATAGCAGTAAAAAATGTGAGTGGACCGAGTTTTGAGGTAGAAACAGACGTTGGAATGTGTAGCTCACATTTAGGAGATCATGGGGTAATTTGTTATTTTCTGTTGGTTATTTGGAGTTCATGCAGGCTATATATAGCCCTTTTTATTATTGAATGGATGGACCTTTTCCTTTTTGCATCTCTCTTGATATATCTTTGCTCGCTCAATTTTCTCACACAAAATACATAACTTGCATAGTAGAGTAGTTGAATTGAAGGGCCTGATATCCAACAATTGGTATCAGAGCTTTGTGCTCGAGAAAAGTAGTGATATCATGTGAATCACGACGAGTGGTGTGAAGACCGGCTACTGTTATAGTAGCAAAGAAGACCGACGCCGGAGAAGAGCCGGCAAGAAGAAGACCGTGGCTGGAAAATTTCTAGCATAAGACCGAGAAGACCGACGAGCCACAAAAGACCGGTGGCTGATATTGAACGAAGACCGACGAAGGAAAGGACCGAGAAGAAGACAGTGACCGTGCCGGAAAGAAAATTCCGACGTGAGACCGAAGACCGTTAAGCTGCAAACAGACCGCGCGGCTAATCCTAGACCGAGACCGAAGAAGACGACCGTGACCGGCTACTAGCCTAGAAAGAAAGCTCAAGACCGAAAAGGATTTTTATTCCTTTTACAGTGGATCGTAACTCAAAGATTGAAAAGTTAGTTCAAGAAAGAAGAATGGCAGTTGTACCTGTTAAAGAAGGAGGCTCGATGTCTTTTCAATGTCCGGTTTTGACCCCAACAAATTATCCGGTGTGGGCGGTCAAAGTCAAATCAATTATGGATGCCTACGGTATACTTGGAGCAGTTGAACCGAGAGCATTGGGTGAAGAAACGGATCCAAAGAAGGCAAAACAAGCTCTTGCCTTTTTATTTCAAGCCATACTCGAGGAGATGGTTTTGCAAATGGCGAGTTATACCGACCCGAAGCAAGAGTGGGATGCTCTCGAAACACCATATTTGGGAGTAGACCGGGTGAGAACGGCTCGGCTTGCAACGTTGAAGAGGGAACTCGAAGGCTTACGTATGAAGGAGGGCGAAACGGTTGATGAGTTCGCGACTAAGTTGACCGGTTTAGCCTCAAAGGCAAGAAGCCTTGGGTTTGAGCTCGAAGAGGTAGATTTGGTGAAAAGGCTGCTTGATTCGATGCCGAAGTCTTTTCTACAAATCGTCGCTTCGATAGAGCAATGCTTCGAATTGGAGTCAATGCTTTTTGATGAAGCGGTTGGAAGGCTTAAGGCCTATGAAGAAAGACTAAAAGGCCATGGTGAGAATGAGGGAGATCAAGGGCAACTTCTACTTGCAAGTGAGCATAAGAGTGGTGAAAGTGGTGGACGCGGAAGAGGCCGTGGGAGAGGTGGAAGAGGCCGAGGTAGAGGATCGGGTAGAGGAGACAAGAGTGGAATTCGGTGTTTTGATTGTGGAGTGTTTGGGCACTTTAGCTATGAGTGCACAAAATGGAAGGGGAAAGACAAAGACGACGAAGCTAACTTGATTGAGGAGGAACCGTTATTGGGTCTCGGTTAATGATAGTCATCTAAACAAGTGCGGTGAATAAACGAGTCAAGATTAAGGGGGTGAATGATACCAAATGTTGGTTCAGACCCCTTTGACTTGCACACACAAAACACAACACTCATGTAATGTGTACTGCTTGAACTACTTTATTCAATAAAGAAACAGGCTATAAATAGCCTTACAGGATCACAACGTGGGTACATTAAAAATAACAATAAATACTACCTATTCAATTTTACCTAAACATTCGGTACCCACTCTTCTACACAATTCACTTAGAATCGGTCAAACAAATTAACTACTAAATCAAACAATTAATCTATAATAAAACGTGACTATATGGATATCTTCTGCTGCAAGTTTGGATCTGAACCATATCTAAAACTCATACGAAACCATGACCCGTAAACTACTAAATTGGGACCCGTGAACCAAACCCGATTAACCCAACATTGCTTTCCTGTCCAAAGTCTTCCAATCTTTATCAGTCATATCTACCGGTTTATCCTCGTCCAAGGCTGCCATCAAATCCTTTTGATAGAGCACATCCTCAATTTGCATCTTCCAAAACCTAAAATCATGTCTATCAAATTTATCAATCTTTGTTCTCCCGTCATCAGCCATTATTCCAAACTAAGTGTTCAACAATCGAGTCAAAACCAGACAACACCAAAATCCCGAACAGCAGCAGCGGCTGTTTTCGGCGGCGGCAGAGAGACTTTCCGACAGCAAAGGTGCCGGAAACCTAATACGGCGGCGGCGGTTGACGGCGGCGGCTTAACCCTAATCGGGGTTAGGCAGTGGCGGTGGCGGTGGCGGCGGCCGTTGCACTGGACGGCGACGGAACCCTAGTTCGTGTGTACGGAATCTTCAAAATTTTTTTTTCCGGGCCCCGGCCCCGAACCCCGGAAACAGGGGGGAAGATTTTAACAGTAAACAAGAGCCTGAACAGGCTCTGATACCAGTTGTTAGGATCAAAGAGCTCAAACACACGAACAAAATCACGAGAACAATAATCAAAAGCAATAAACGAGACACGAGATTTATAGTGGTTCGGTTGCGGTGTGTAACCTACGTCCACTTGGGGCAACTAGGGTTTTCTTTTATTGAGATGTTAAATGTTTACAAGTACAAGAGACATATTTATACTAACTAGACAATTAGGGTTAACACTCTTTGCCTAAAATAGCAAACTGGGCTTTAGGTCCGCCGTCCCTTAATCTCCTAATTCTATCTTTGGTTAATACCGGGCCCACCCGAGATGGGTCGGAGCCCACAACTTAACAAGAATCGACCAAAAATCTGTGATTCCGGCGAGATTCCGACAACTTCCCAGCGAACTTAAAAAAAATCTGGCCAAAACTTTGAAATTTCTGCTTAAACTTGGAAATTCTGACCAAATATGCGTGTATATATATAAAACTGAACATTTTTGTTAAAATTACATATGAAAATGTGTGTATTTCTGTATAAAACCGAAAATTATATATAAAAGTTTAAATCCGATTAATCCCGATTAATTGCTAGTCGGTACTTCACCGCCCGACTAGCGTCTATTATACAACACTGCTATAACAAATTCTATTGATTAAGCTTAAAGCCAAACACTTTGTTTACAAACTGTTCAACACTAGCTTGTGCACATCTAGGTTGTCAAAGGTGCTAGGCGCACTTAAGGCGCTTAGGCCTCGCCCAGGGCCTAGGCGCATAGAAAGAACTAGAGCCTAAGATTAAAAAGCACACTAGAGGAAAAAACTAAAAATTATAATATGCATTGAAAATTAAATACAATAAAGAAGCTATTATAATTAGCATCTAAGATCACATGGCTAGTTCCAAAAGTTCAAAAGCAATACCAAAAGTTGAAAATCATATTAAAATCTCGTACGCAGTACCAAAAGTTCAAAAAAAGAGTGCATGTTAAAACGATCATTGTTAATAATCAATCATCAAAACCATTAGAAGTTTCTTCAACTTCTATCGGAAACTAACCTTTGCTGCATAGTTGTTAAAAGCCGTCGCCTAGTGGGTCTAGGCCACAAAATAAGGCCGGTCCCAAATACAACGTTTCATTTAAAAAGGCAATAAATCCATATCTACATCAAACAAGTACTGTAAATGGTAATAAATAAAATTTTAAAGCCTTCTACCGTAAGAAATTTGATTGATGAAGATTATGAGGAAGTGGAGGAAGATGAAGATTTTAAATAATGATGACCTTTTGGTTATTCTAGTTCTACTATCTACTACTAGTTTTCACGTATGAACATTTTGTTTTTTGGGTTTTTTGGTATTTGAGATGATTTTAGTACTTTATCTTGAAGATTATGGTCTTGAATTTTTGTATTTAAAAGAAGTGTTAGTTTTCATTACATAATAAATTTGAAATTGTTTTTATTTTAGTGAGCTTTTTTTCTTTGTCCCGTGATATTTTTTTACTCTTTTTCCTAGGCCGTAGTTCCAACAATTAGCCTAGAGTGCGCCTCGCGCCTTTAACAACTATGCTTTGCTGGTAGCCAAAGTATAGAATCATGAATGTTGTTGCTGTGATTTTGGAAGAAGAAGCAGTGACAACAAACTAGGAAGACTGCAATTTAGAAGACTTAAATAAAAAACTACCTTCTTCTTCAGCCTTAACTCTCGTAAAATCTTAATTTGAAAGAAGTGGGAACCTTGAATTGTTATTGTTATTAGATAAATAGATAGTGATATTGGAGTAAGTAGGTATCCTGACTTTTTTTAGGTTACCAATAATACAACAGTTAAAAAATAAAAACGAATAAACAAGAAATAAAAACAAATCAAAAGAAAAAAAAAGAAATTAAGCCTTATATAATAATACCACTGCGTCATTTGGATAAAGCCACCGCCTCAATGAGTCTGCACTTGACATGAAACCACCGCCTCTGATTGCATTTGACAAAAACGACGGTGGTGTCGCCTTGGCCTTTAGAAGGCGTTTATGGTCGTTGCGTCTAGGCGTTTGAGGCGAACGCTTTTGACAACACTGGTGCACATAGGGTGAGACTCATTTCAACGTGTCTTTTTTGCTGCAAAACTATTTTGCTCACTTATATAACGCGATGAACACTGGGGAACAATACAAATCAAGGAGGAAAATTTTGTATTAGATTGTGGAACTCACCATCACAACTAGTTTGAAGATCTTTCATGGTGATGTCAAAAATTTTTTGAGCTACGAGGTAAATCCACATATACCTAGTGTAATGATCAACACATGACATGAAAGGTCCATACATCACAATAAGTTAAGTCTAATGTAGCAAAAGTTTAGAGGCTTTCCCAATTGACAAGTACATAAAGGAGATGAGAAATTATATGATATCGGAAGTGAAAAACTAAGAAGTATAAACTTCAAAAGATGCTGATATTGTTGTTTGAGCCACTTATGCCCAAGAGAGGGCGCATGTACAATTGAAAATAACTACTTTATTGACGTACTTGAGTTGTGGAAGATGTAGTGAATAAAGACCATGATTGGTGTCCCTGAGAAGGGCGATGTGTGTTGACTCGTTCTTCCAAGAAAAAAGGTATGTTTGGTTGCTCGTGTATAAATAGGTTACAGGTATAAACTACAAAGTGTGTGTATATATATATATATATATATATATATATATTAATGCTATACGTTGATACCTACTCTGTTGGGTTTGTGAAGGCTTTGGGCTTGGGCCCATGTTTAGTTTTCTTGTTAATTAAGTTTTTAACCCTAATTAGTCTCTATATATATCCATGCCATGTATTGTAATCTTGTGTACTGAGCAAATAAAGAAAACCCTAGTTGCAGCCCGTGGACGTAGGTCATACCGGCCGAACCACGTTAAATCCTTGTGTCGTTTATTTTCTATTCTGCGTGATAATAGTTTTGTGCGTTTGTGCTTGTGTGTTGGTTCCGCTGCGCCGCTTGAATCCTAACAAGTGGTATTAGAGCTTAGGCTCGTTGAACACGCGGGATTGCACGAAAGACTATTCACATAAGGTTTGTTCTTTCGAAGATCAAAAGATTGAGTACCAGGTTGAAACCTTTTGAGCCGTCGATTAGGGTTTGGTCAACAACTCTTGGATTCGTCAGGTAAAGGTTAGGGTTTTGTGTTTTCAAGTTTCTATTTTTTTGACGGATTAATATCAACTGTTTGGGGAACCGTGTTTTGTGAAAGAAAAGTATACCCGGGTTTAGATTTGTCTGCAAAGGTTTTTTGTAGGAGCAAATCGGTCAATTAACAGTGTTCAGTAGAACAGTCGTCAAGTTCAGGCCCGTGCCATTGCTGTGTCTGTTCACTGTTTCGATTTGCTTCTTGTTTGCTGTTTGAGATGGCTGAAGATGGGAAGGTTGTGATCAAAACATTTAACGGTTCTGAAATAAAAGCATTGTTATGTCAAAAGGACTTGGATATGGTACTAGAAGAAAAATCTAAGGAAATAAAACAAACTGATTGGGAATCAAAGGACAAGAAGGCTCGTGCGGTTATTACATTGGGTTTGACGAAAAATGTTGCTTTTAACATTATTAAGGAAACCACAGCTCGTGGTATAATGCCTGCTTTGTCAAATATGTATGAGAAACCAACTACGACGAATAAGGTGTTTTTGATTTGGGAGTTGGTGAACACAAGGATGAAAGAAGGAAGTTCAGTGATTGCTCACATTAACAATCTAAATTCAATCTTAACAAGACTTGTATCTGTTGAAATTAAGTTTGATGATGAAGTTTAGGCTTTATTGCTGTTGTCGTCTTTGCCTGATAGTTGGTCTGGAATTGTGATTTGTGACTGCAATTTCAAGTTCTGTGGGGGCTAAGGATTTCACTCTTAATGGTATTTGAGATCTAATTATGGGTGAAGAAGTCAGAAGAAGGAACTCGGGTGAATCATCTAATAGTGAACTACTAAATCTTGACAGGGGTCGGGGTGATAACAAGAACAGTGGGAGTCAGGGAAGGAGTTCATCTAAACCTAGGAAGAATGTGAAGTGTTGGAGCTGCAATGAGGTGGGGCACGTTAAGAGTCAGTGTCCAAATAAGAAAGAATTGAACACTATTGCGGGGATGTTTCTGATGATGATGCATTGATACTCAGTGTGGAAAACAGTTTGGACTCTTGGGTCATGGATTCAGGAGCTTCGTTTCACGCCATGGACAATGGAGAAACGATGGTGAATATGAAACATGGTGATTTTGGAAAGATACGAGTAGCCAATGACAAGATACTCGAGGTAACGGACATGAGTGATATTGATCTGGTTACTTCACTAGGTACTATATGGAACCTAAAGAATGTCAGGGTGATTCCGGGGCTGAAAAAGAAACTGATTTTAGTTGGTCAGTTGGATGAACAAGGACTAGAAGTGAGGTTTGGTAGTGGTAAATTGAGGGTGATCAGTGGTAATCTGGTTATTGCTCGTGGTATGAAGCGTGGGTCATTATATATGGTTGAGGTACCCGCTAAGGGATGTATGACCATCCCGGTTAAGCACGACAAAATTTGGTTCGCTAAATCTGGTGCTAAGAAAGTTCATTTTGCAAACGTGAAGTTTGGTGCATGGATGTTAGGTGAATGAGTTCGAAAGTTTAAACCATTCAGGGGATTCAGTGATAGTGGGAGCACAGGACGTGTTCCGGGTACGGTTACAAAGAATCGATGGGTTTTAAAGACTACGACCGAAAAATTCTCTTCTGGTGATTATTTGCTGAATTTGGAGAGTGATGGTGATACTCTGTGTATCTTTAAATCCGGTGGAATGTCCAAATCGGTTAAGATGGAGGATGAGTCGTTGGCGGGACTAGCCACGACTGAGTTGGAGCTCGGGGGAGCTTCAACTGGCCCTTCTGGTACTTGATGACGAGGGGTCGCTGCAACTAGGGGATGTGATGGAGTCTTAGCTTGTTCTTCGGGAACCTTGGAAGACTTGTTTAAAGATTACTGAAGTTACTAGACGACTGGGTTGCTTTGTACTTGAATGGTGGTCTAGAATTTATCGCAAAGTCTTCAAGTGGGAGATTGTTGGGTTTGTGAAGGCTTTGGGCTTGGGCCCATGTTTAGTTTTCTTGTTAATTAAGTTGTTAACCCTAATTAGTTTCTGTATATATATCAATGAAATGTATTCTAATCTTGTGTACTGAGCAAATAAAGAAAACCCTAGTTGCAGCCCGTCGACGTAGGTCACAACGACCGAACCACGTTAAATTCTTGTGTCGTTTATTTTCTATGCTACGTGATAATCGTTTTGTGCGTTTGTGCTCGTGTGTTGGTTCCGCTGCGCCGCTTGAATCCTAACATAGTCTATCCTAATAGTATCATGGGTCTGTTCTTGATTGGGAGAGAAACGGGTGTTGGCGAAACATAACCCAGAAAGACAGAAATTAGCTGGATTTTCCCTTCTATTACCCCTCTAATGTCCTCAAAGCCAGGTCAAAAATTCGCGCTCACAAAGTTCCCGACTCCATTGTAAAAGTACACAGCTGTGCTGTACTTTTACAGTATATACCGCATATGGTGTCAAGCTTGTGATATTTGCAGTATAGATTCTCCAATCTTTGTCTTTATTTGATGTTTTACAGCCTGAAGAAGACTTTTTATGGTTGAGCCATATGTGGACCTGTTTCAGCTCCAAATTTCTCCTTAATTTCTTGATGTTATTCCATCTTTGTGTCATGACTTGCAATCGTTGAAATACAATCAAAGTACTACCGTTTAAGGCTAAATAGTTGCTTTTTTGTGTGAATTAAGTATAACTTTATTTTTTTGTAAACTTTCAGTATGTGTTGTATTTCCTAATTCAAGGAGCTCGATAATTAGAGACACAGTGGTATAACTCTGCGTTTTGTTCTTTGTGTAGGCATTCAACTTGATGACTAATTATGGGGAAACAACAGATCTTTATCCTACTCTACGTAAATATAACACCCTTCTAAGGGTTTCAGCTAAAATGGCAAGTTTAACTCATGCTAGTAAATGTTTAGACCTAATGGAGCATGATATGTTGGGGAAGGATGAGATAACATATACTGAGCTTCTCAAGGTATGTAGAGTGCTACCAATCAATTGGGAAATTGCATTTATATTCTCTTTTTTGGGTTCTATATCTTTGTATTCATTAAGGTAGAAGGTAGTTAAATGACACATGTAAAATCATATTTTTTATGTTGAACATTGATATCTGTAGTGTAATATCTAATGAGGTGTGTTGAGAATGAAGGGCTGAAGTTGGATATTGGGTTTAGTTATCCAAACTCCAAAAAGACAGGTAAAAGGAACATATCAGTTAAATATCTCAGGTTTTTTTAAACTTCACATGTCACAGGAACTCTAATGATCCAATGATACCCCTGGTTACAACATATACCTATGAAAATTTAACAAACAACTTCTAATTTCAAGGTCTTCTATCTTAAGAAGCTATGAAATTGATAGCCTTTGCTTCATTTTGGTAGTGATTTGTAACTAATATTTTGGCACATAATACAACACAGTAGAAGGTTGTGTTTCAAAATGAAGTTTGGTTTTTCGTGCTAAATTCGTCTTCACCTTTTTTTTTCTTTCATCATGTAAGTCTGTATTTCTATGAGAGCAAATAATTGGTATATGAGTATATCATTTCTTTGCTGAATAAGCTATAGATTCTGGTGTTATCCAGTGAGTGTATTTTAAATTTGCTCTTTCAGCTTGCAGTTTTGCAGAAAAATCTGTCAGCAGTCCATCAAATCTGGAGTGAGTATGCCCGATATTATAGTTTCAACCCTATTTCTCTAAGAAAATTCATCTGGTCCTTTACAAAATTGGGTGATTTAACCACTGCATATGAAGCTTTACAGCATTTGGTGGCTTTAGTTTTCCATAGGGGATCTACTGTTAAAATAGGAGCTGAAGAAAAAATGTTCATTTCAACATTGGATGTACCAATACCTTTCTACAGTAATTTGGAATGGAACAGGTGTATAAACATAGATATAACTCCAGTTCCTTCCATGTATAAAAATGAGAAGAAAATGGGTACACAGGAAAATAAGACAGGCTATCAAGAAGCTGTGAACTTTAATTTGAATGAAGTCAAAACTGTTGGAACGATGTTAGGAAATCTGAAAAGTATTCCTGTAACAAAGATATTGAGGTTGTCCTTTACTGATGTTATTCGTGCATGTGTGCCATCTGAAAAACATGAGCTGGCAGAACAGTTATTCTCTCAGGTAGTATATCATCTCTTGTAGTTGGTTCGAAAATTACACATTCAAGGGTCAGTCAGTTTGGCTATTCATTTTCATAACAGCTGCAACAAATGAGTAAGGGTAAAATAAAAGTTATTTATATTACAAGCCATCTATACTTGTCATGAAAATGTCAGAACTGGAAATAGTATTAATTACCTTCATAAAAATCAAAATCTGCCAAACATCGAAACTTCTGTTATCTGATTATTTTTAAATCTTCTAACAGCAGTAACACATCCAAACATCTATTTCTACTGAAATTTCGTTACAACTGATTATCTGATTATGAGTTTTCGGTTTTTCATGTTCACTTTCAAAACACACCTTGAAACACCCCCTTTTTTATTAAGCAATTACGTTAAACTGTATTTCCCTTGTGAAAGCTGCCAACTTGTCATGTCATCTATCCTCTAGTTTCTGATTTTATTTTATTCTTATTTAATTTAGATGCAAAATCTTGGCATCAAACCATCACGTGGTGCATATGATGGGCTTATTAGAGTGCTTGTTCGAGAGAGAGGCTTCCATGATGGCATAGAAGTGGTATGAACTACTTTTACTTTTATTAGGTACTAGAACTGTCTGAAATTAACCACTTTCTCCTTTTGGGTTAACAGTTCTTTTTGGCGTTTTTCATTATTGTCTTTTTATGCAGCTAAAGTTGATGCAACAAAGGAATTTGAAGCCACATGATTCAACTTTTGGAGCAATATCAGTAGGTTGCAGTAAAAGCTTAGAATTGGACTTGGCCGAGTCATTCTTGGATCAGATGGCCCAATCTCAAAATGTTCATCCTTATAATAGGCTGCTTGAAGCATGTGACACTCTGGTTAGTATGCAAGTATTAGCTGATAATTATTGTCTATCAGTTTCAACCAAACAAATGGTGTTTAAATGCATTTGAGCAGATAGCACGCACCTTATATTTGCTGAAGTTGGATGTTCATGCAGGTTGGAATTTGGATGCATGCTAGATATGTTCTAGCAAACAATTGATAAACACATGCCTTAGAGAGAAATGTCATATATTTTGGAATATCTCTTAAGGCATATAACTATAACCATATCCAGTATATCTCATCCATAGCAAGGCTAGTACAGGGTCTGTGTGGGGGGGGGGGGGGGGAGATGTAGGCAAGCTGATAAGATCCGAACAATTAAGCAGGCAAACAAACAATACTGAATAGATAAAGTTGGCCCTATTCGAGAGGGGCTTTGTCTCCAGTGATTACAAATCAAATTGAACAAAATAACCAGAACAAAAAAACAATTGAAAAACAAAGCCTGCTACTTGAAGAAGATCATTTGCTAACTGCTCCTGAAAATGGGGTCGTGCATAACTCCCCACCATTCCACTAATTTGCTGTTGTGTTGCCCCATTGGGTCCACCCAATCACCGAAAACAACCTTAAATTCTGATCCAGACCCAGACCCATTTCGGCCCAACGCATGGCCCATCTCATCTACTTTGGCCCGATTCCTTTTTCGTGTGTATACTTGCTGGATTCTATCATTACTTCCCCGCGGTAAAACGCCTTGTCCTTAAGGCGGAACATAGGAAATTGCTCCGTAATCAAATCATATTGTTCCCAAGTCGCTTCCTCAGCCGGTTGTCCGCACCAAGAAATTAACAGCTCCAAAACTGGTTGACCTGCCTCTTCGACCCATCGGTGAGAGACCATCGTAGATGGAGTAAGATCAACTTCCCCGTCCTTAGTAATAGGAAGTGGAGCCGGTGGAGTAGAAGAGAAGGACCCTCGAGCAGGTTTAAGCATGGAAACGTGAAACACCGGGTGAATTTTGGCATCTGGGGGCAACTCCAACTCGTAAGCTACAGGTCCGATCACACGTTTAATGCGATAAGGACCAAAAAACCGAGGAGAAAGCTTTTCATATCGGCGTTTAGCCAAACTACGCTGTCGATAAGGTTGAATCTTTAGAAATACATAATCATCGACCTGAAAGGAGAGTTCTCGACGTTTACATTGGCTTGAGCACGCATACGATCCTGAGCCTTACTAAGATTGAGGCGGAGGAGTTTAATCATATCATCTCGAGTAATCCGTTGTTGCTCGAGATCGACATTTTTCTTATCCCCCATGGTGTAAGGTAAAAGCAGAGGTGGATCGCGACCATAAACTACCGAAAAGGGGGTAGTACCTGTGGAAGTATGATACCCGGTATTATAGGAAAATTCAGCCCAAGCCAGGTAGGAACTCCATTTGACAGGTTGCTCGTGGGCCAAGCAACGCAGATAAGCTTCAAGGCATCGGTTGAGCACCTCCGTTTGACCATCGGTTTGCGGGTGGTAGCTGGTGCTTAACTGCAGCTTGGTTTGACTTAATCGGAACAACTCCTGCCAAAAATTGCTAAGAAAGATGACGTCTCGATCAGAAACAATGGAGCGGGGGAAACCGTGAAGACTCACAATTTCTTTGCAGAATACCAAGGCGACAGATTTCGCTGTAAATGGGTGGGATAAACTGATAAAATGGGCGTACTTGCTTAACCAGTCGACTACGACTAGGATGGTATCGAGACGGTTAGACACCGGTAGTCCCATGATAAAATCCATGGAGATATCCTCCTAAATACGTTCCGGTATGGGAAGTGGGTGTAGCAATCCGGCTGGTGAAAGAGTTTGGTACTTCTGTTGTTGACAAGTGACACATTGCTGCACATAAATGCGAACTTCTTGTTTCATACGTGGCCAATAATATTGAGTAGATAGCCGCTGGTTTTCAAAAATCCCCCGTGACCACCCATTAAAGAGTCATGGGCTTCATGCATTAACTTGAGTTTTATGTGAGACACATCGGGAATGACTAAGCGTTGCTTATAAAACAGAAGTTGGTCTAGCAAAGTGAAATCTGGAAATGAGGAAGGATCCGAGTTCCATTGCCGAATAATTGCACTCGTGTGACTATCTGTCTGTAAACCCCGACGAACCTCCACATCAACACAGTAAGGTATGGTCAAAGTCAACAGCTCACCAGAATGAGGCATACGAGAGAGGGCATCTGCACCTTTGTTTTCTTTCCCCGGTTTATGAAAAATGGAGAAGTCGTAAGGCATGAGTTTCAACAATAATCTCTGCTGCTCCGTCGTGATTCGTTGTTCGAGCAAAAACTTGAGGGTGTATGATCGGTGCGAATCATAAAATGACGACCCAATAGGTAGTGGTTCCATTTTTGGACAGCCAATACTAGCGCTAACAACTCCCGATCGTATGCAGATTTGAATCTATTAGAAGGGGAAAAACCCTTACTAAAATAAGCCACCGGGTGTTCCTCCTAGAAAGAATGGCCCCAACCCCCTCAGATGATGCATCGCATTCCACCACAAATGTTTTCGAAAAATCCGGTAACCGTAGAACGGGAGCAGATATAAGAGCCTGTTTTAGTGCAAGGAATGCTGCAAGCGCTTCATTGGACCACCTGAATCCATCCTTCTTGGTGAGGGCAGTTAGTGGCCGTGCAATCAACCCATAATTTTTCACAAACCGACGATAGTATCCGGTTAACCCCAAAAATCCTCTCACTTGTTTGACATTGGTTGGGGTAGGCCAAGATTGAACCGCTGCTACCTTTTCCTATTCAACATGTTCGCCTTCAGTTGTTACCACATGTCCCAAAACTACCACTTTAGATTGTCCAAAACAGCACTTTGATAATTTAGCAAAGAAACGATGCTCGTGTAACAACTTAAGTGCCTGTTCCAAGTGTTGTATATGCTGATTCATACATGTGCTGTATATGAGGATATCGTCAAAGAAAACCAAGATAAAACGTCGTAAAAAAGGGCGAAACAAGTCATTCATAACCGCTTGGAAAGTCGAAGGTGCGTTCGTAAGATCGAACGACATGACCTTGAATTCATAGTGCCCGGAATGTGTTCGAAAGGCTGTTTTTGGGACGTCTTCTTTGGTAACTCGGATCTGATAATAACCGGAGCGTAGATCTAGTGTCGAAAATACCGTAACCCCGTAGAGTTCATCTAATAGCTCATCGATGTTGGGAATGGGGTATTTATCAGCCACAGTGATCTTATTAAGGGCCCGATAATCCACACACATCCTCCACGTATTGTCCTTTTTTACTAAAAGAACAGGGCTTGCAAAAGGACTTGTACTTGGCTGGATAAAACCTGCTGTTAGTAGTTGGTGAACTTGAGTTTCAATCTCTGTTTTTTGGGAATGTGGGTAACGGTAGGGTCGGATATTAGGTGGGGTAGCATTGGGTAAAAGTGGGATTGAATGGGTTTGGAAACGAGTGGGTGGTAGGTCCTGTGGTTCATCAAATACAGTAGAGTAACGGTTCACAATAGGTTGTAATTGATGAGGAATGTGAGGGGCATCAGTTGGATCGATAGCTAGATGCTGAAAACTAGAAGACTTTTGTAGGCCGAAAGGAACTCCTTGTAGTTTGTACTTCACTCTGTCAATTGTGAACACCATAAATAACTCCCGCCAATTGGCTTGGACAGTGTTTAAAGTTGCCAGCCACTGAATTCCCAATACTAGATCAGCCCCGCCCGGTGAAAATGGGTGAAAATCTTGGGTAATCTTGAGATTATCGACCTGCACAGTAACATCCTTGCACACCCGCCCACATCAGATTATATCTCCGTTCCTAATTTGGACCCCGAAAGGTGGAACTAATCGAGTGACTAGTTTCAACTCATTAACCAAAACATTAGATATAAAATTATGAGTGGAACCCCCATCTACCAAAATAAGTACTTCTGTGGAGTCAAGCATACCGTGAAGTTTCATGGTAGTCGGATGTGATTTTCCCAGGATTGCATGCAGACTTATCTCGGCGGTATCCTCCGGCGTGCTCTCGCGGTCCAGGGTTTCATTCATGGGTTGTTCCTCAATTTCCTCATCTGCCTCCAACACCTTAAACGTACCCGTTTTACAACGGTGTCCTGGCCCATATTTGTCTCCATAACGGAAACACTCGCCCCGAAGAAATCTCGCTTGTTTCTCGCTATCCGAAATACGACTAGTGGATTTGGATTGGGTTGTGGCGGGATTTGTGGGTTTACTGTCGAACTGGGTGGTTTTGGGTTGAGAAGACCCGGTTGACACCTTATTGGAAAGGTTTGAACTCCCCTTTGCTTCATACTCCAGAGCCAGGCTGACTGCTTTATAAACAGTCCTTGGTTTATGGAGTCGAACATCAACTTTAAGTTCCTCTTTAAGACCGCTCAAGAAGACCCCAAGAAGGCAGTGGATGGGCCAATTGGAGACTCTAGACGATCGCTTTGCGAACTCTTGACGGTATTCTTGAACGGAACCAGTTTGTTTAATGTCGCATAAGTGCTCGTCGGGATTCCGAAACTCAGCGGGTCCGAAATTCTTTTGTAAAATGCTGACTAAATCCTCCCAAAACTCAATGTGTTGATCGCTAGATAACCAGGAGTATAAATCCAGTGCGTCTCCCTCTAGATGCATGGAGGCCACATCAACTCGATCCTCCTTCGGTATGTTATAATAGCGAAAGTATTTTTCAGCTTTGAGGATCCACCCCCGAGGATCACCATCGCTATATGAAGGGAAGTCTATCTTGTTATGAGGTCGCTGATGCCGATTATTACTCCAGGAGGAATCGCCCTCCTCATATCTTCCCCCTCCACCCGACTTTTCTTTGAATTTTGATTCGGATTTAAGATTCGCGACATCGGCTTTCAAGGATTCCATGGATTCGGCTATGGCTGCTAATTGTGTAGCAATCGGATCCGGTGGATTTCCCTCGCCCGAGTTGTGTCGTGTTTGAACCATCGTTTCCCGGCAATGGAACCAATGATAAGATCCGAACAATTAAGCAGGCAAACAAACAATACTGAATAGATAAAACTGGCCCGATTCGAGAGGGGCTAAGTCTCTAGTGATTACAAATCAAATTGAACAAAATAACCAGAACAAAAAAACAATTGAAAAACAAAGCCTGCTACTTGAAGAAGATCATTTGCTAACTGCTCCTGAAAATGGGGTCGTGCATAACTCCCCACCATTCCACTAATTCGCTGCTGTGTTGCCCCATTGGGTCCACCCAATCACCGAAAACAACCTTAAATTCTGATCCAGACCCAGACCCATTTCGGCCCAACGCATGGCCCATCTCATCTACTTTGGCCCGATTCCTTTTTTGTGTGTATACTTGCTGGATTCTATCACAAGCCTTACCTTTATTCTAGAGGATAGAGAGTCTGCTTCTAGCGAGACCCCCGGCTTGAGTATGATCCAAACGCCCCTTAGGCGAGAACAAGCGTAATTTTGATGTGAATAAACCAGCAAATAGACTTTACATAATTTACCTTAACTTAAAGTCAAAGAATTGAATATAACTTGTAAGTTAAATATTTAGTATGATTGTATAAAACACCAGAATGTATACCTGAGAAGTGACATTTTCAGCATCGCCATTTTGGAAACCCCTTGAATCACCATTAGAGCTGTTTCCTCTGCTGCTAGCTTCCAATTGGTTTCCACTCCACTATTAACAAAATGAGATGTTTCCTTCACATTTACTTTATTAGTCTGTGATGAGTTATTTCCACTTTTTTCTCTTGCCTCAGATAATTCTTTCTCAAGCTTTTGTAAAGTGTCTAGATGAAGCTTCTCCACTCAGAAAACTGTCTCTTAAGGCATATACTAGGGCTTGTTTATATAGCCCACTGCTAAGTTTGGCAAGTTCAAAAAAAATCAAAAATATGCCCAAAAATATGAAATTCCTACCCAAAAGTGTATGATTAACGAAAATCACCGATTCCACCTGATTTGCATTAAAAACAAAATAAAATGGAAAGATTGATTCCTTGAAACTTGGGGGAAGTTCAAAATTGCAGCCAAGAATGATAGAATTTGCGTCTATTGGGACCTTTCCAGGTCTGGTTGCTGTCACGATACCTGCTGATAGATAAAAAGTTGTAGTTCCAACATGAATCGGCCAGTTGTGTTATTTGTTCATCACACTTTAACATACTTTTTTCTTCAATCTTGATAGCTGAATAGCTGATGTATACTTATAACTTTTTTTTTCTAGCAAATGATAAATCCCTTCTAAAAGTTGAGTTTCTATTCTCCTGTTTCCTTTGTTGGAATCATTGTTAGTTGTGATCCTGCATATAATGCTATCCTTTTCATGACCATTGCATTTGTTTAATATTGCAGGATCGACCTGAGCGTGGGATTCGTGTATTTGGTAAAATGAAACATTTGAAAGTGGCTCCGAATATCAAAACATACGAGTTGCTATTTTCATTGTTCGGCAACGTGAATGCTCCCTATGAATATGGAAATATTTTGTCACAAGCAGAGGCTGCTAAAAGGATAAATGCTATAGAGGATGATATGGTGAGAAATGGCATTCAACACAGTTATGCGTCACTAAGGAACTTGGTAAGCCCCTCTTTTTTGGCACCTTATTTCTTCAACTTGTCCTGTTCCCCTTTCTGCATGTGCTTGGATGTGTCTTTATAATTGATTATTACAATTTGAAGAATCAGAATCAGAATAAAAGATAATGAGTTGATAAAAGTTAGGGATTGATAGGTTACATAGTTTACATTTATTTCAATAATCATTTTTCTTGCAATTACTTAGCTTCTTCCCCAAATCTATGTTAATGCTAAATAATCAGACAATAATCATCATCACTACTATCCAAACACTCAAAACTGATTATTGTACATAAGTTTAAACCCACAGTCAAACACCCTTCATTTTGTTGTGGGTCTTATCTGGTAAGACTAGCAATATACACGCTGGCTTATTCCTACTGCGAGAGAACAGCTATACAAGTCAAAAAGAAGATCTAATAAAACATTAAAAGAAGGGAAAAGGTCTACAGGGCAACGACTTGTTAAAACCATATTAGCTATCCATCCAATGATCCAAAATTATCTTGTCATTTAGATGAAGTGTTTGTGGGAATTGGAAATTTTACATTTTGAAAAGGTTGGGTCTTAGGTTCTCACAGTTACTGAATATGCATCACAGTTATTATAAACAAAATAAGAAAGAAACACTCACTGTAGTGGAGATCACAACATTTCACTAAACCCATGGCTTTAGGTAAATATGTTTACCATCTGTCAAATGTCTAAAGGTAACCTTTGAGCGGGGAAATAAGGAACTATTGTGATTGATAACATCAATTTCTGTAATGATGACGTTGGGAGATGAGCTGCATATTGATTATTTGATTAGAATGTAAAAAGAGAATACACATGGGCTGTAGCGACTTGTATGTAATCATGAAAAATTGTGTTTTGGATCCTAAAACTTGCTCCTTTTTGTTAATTTACAGCTGAGGGCACTTGGATCAGAGGGGATGATAAGTGGCCTCTTGCACTACCTGCGTCTTGCAGAAAACCAGTTTACTCCTGGAACTCCAATATACAACATAGCATTGCATTCGCTTATTGAGGCTAAGGAGGTATACACACAGACTTAGGATCATGTGAAAGCACTCTATTTTTGTGAGAACCCTTCTTAAGGTGAGAATGTCCCGTTTGGACTTCAAGAACATGTTTTTTAAATTTGCAATCTGTAGTTTTGTCGCAAATATCAAGTTGTAAAATTCGTGTTCGAACCTTGTTTAATGAAATCTTCACAGAAAAAAAAAAGAACAAGCCGTGGAGGTTTCATGAATTCTTTTTTACTATACCAACTTTCAAAACACCTTTTGCTTGTGAGAACTCATGGATTGCAAAGAAAAAAACTAAAAAAGAAACCGTTTTGAATGTATAAATATGTTATGTATGTTCATAATTTTGTGAAGGTTTGCTCTCGCCATTCTAACAAAATGGAGTGTTGAACCCAAAGTACCAACCCCATATATATACGTGTGTATATATACACCATTTGTTTTAGTAATGAGAACTTATTGTGTTGTGATCCAGGCCCAGATGGCAATAAATGTATTTAAAAGTTTAATGTCACATGGCTATCGCCCAAATGATGTGACATGTAATATCATGATTGACTGCTGCAGCATTAGTGGGTCATTCAAATCTGCCCAGGGTTTGATCGCCAAGATGATTCGTGATGGATATCCCCCACAAACCCAAACTTATACAGCTCTTATAAAGGTATTGCAATATACTGCATGCTAGAATTGCATTTATATATTGGGGTTGTGTGCACACACACACACACATCTGTATAGGGTGAGGATGTGCTAAAAAGGAAGTTTGGTAAAAAGGGTATGGAGGAACCTGGATGTGACATGTGGCAAGACGGGAAAAGCGAGATTCATGGAGCATAAGTGACCACATGGAGGGGCAAGAATGAGCTAAACTTTCTTTCTTCCTACCCTTTGTTTCCCAAAATTCCTCTTTTATATCCTGTTCCTATATGTGCGTGCGTGTGTGCATGGGCACTGGGGGTGTGTACCTTTGTCTGCGTGTGTGCTAATTTCTCTAACCTTGCCCCTGGAGTTCCAATTTTGAAAAAGTGAAAATATTTCTTAGAGTTCTAATCATAAATAAATCTAAAAATATTCAAGACTAGTTCCTGATATATTACATTATATTTTCTCCTCAAGATTATATTTAAATCTTTTAGATTGTTGGTACCTATATATCTGTTTCACAAGCGTACTCTTAGTTTCCATGATTTTACAATTTGTTTAATGCATTCATTAAAACGCTAGGACTTTCTATTATTCAACAGCTTATTATCTGAAAATAGATTGATAATCGTTTTTACGGAATCACATTAAAGGGCAAAACCAAATACTAAACAATGCTCTATTCCATTTTGAGCTTCTAATCTGTGTCATTTGGATGAATGAAGGCTCTTCCGACATGGCGCATGGTTCTTCATTTCTTTATGTTATGCATATTGTTGTTTGGTGCATTCAGTTTTTCCTATTTTTTGATTTACACAAGATTACATTTTTTGTTCATTTTAATTATAATCGATGGGTGTCAGCTTGTGTTGGCATTGGAAGATTTTGATGAAGCATTGACTCTTCTAAACCAAGCCTGCTCAGAAGGAATCCAACTTGATGCATTGTTGTTCAACACAATTATCGACTTAGCGTCTTGGAAGGTACCTTTAGTCATCTTTCTCTAAATTTTGTAGAATAATACCTCCAATTACGTCATGGTGTTTGCTATTTTGGTTCTTTAATCTAATAGATTGACAAAACAGGTAAACCAGTCACCCTGCAAACTTGCTGTTGCCACTGTTACCGGTTACTGTTGATTTTGGTCTAAAGTATCCGGTTATTGAAGCACTAGTGGACAATTTCATAAAATTATCTGAGGTTAATAATACAGTTTAAGGGGAAAGAGGGGTTATCTTTAACCTACTTCCCTCTCATTTGACTGAGAATTGCCACATTTTCTTTGAAATTTCTTAGTCAAGATTATTTATTTTCACATTTTCAAGATTCCATATATATTACTTGTCATGATGGCTGCTATAATTTCTTTTTGTCATGTTTAGTAGTTATCACCTGTCTAATTGCAGAAAAATACAAGAACAAAACTGGTAAAAGCTTATTTCTAAAATATTTATACAGGTAGAATAGACATAATTGAATATGTCATGGACCGTATGCACAAAGAGGGGGTTCGACCTGATGCTACAACCTGTGGTCATGTTTTCACTGCATACGTGAATCAAGGTTTTTACAGCACGGCAATGGAAGCACTCCAAGTTATGAGCATACACATCTTATCTGAAGAAGATGAAGATAACAAAACAGTTTTCAAGGACCTCATTTATGCAGAAGATTCAGAAGCCGAATTAAGAGCTTTGGACCTCTTCAAAGACTCTAAGGAGGATCTTGCTGTAGCCCTTTTCAATTTGAGATGGTGTGCCATGATGGGGAATCAGATTTCATGGTCCACCAACCAGAGTCAGTGGGTCAAGCGGCTGGCTCGCAGCTAAGACGAAGTGTCACGACCGTCAAAGTCAATTCTCAAAGGTCAACATATGTAGTGACTTGGTTTGCTGAATCTCAAAGTTAAGCACCAATAAGATTTCTTACTTTATCCACAAAAAATGTGGAGAGTATTTTTTGTATTAGGCAAGTGATTTTTTATTCAATTTTTGTACAAGTATTGTATTTTTGCATGAGGTCCTACTTATGTAGTTTTCTTATGGTGGTTATGCAGGAATTGTTTGGTAATATTAATCGGTTAGGCTATGTATACCTTCTTTATTGCTTGTCATACTCCCCCTTTAAAAAAAGCTTCAAAACCTAACCGCACTTAAAACTAAAAAGTAAAATCAAATAACCATGTTAAGAAGTAAAATCAGTGAAGAATCACTACAATATACTCAAACAAATTTATAAAGATTTAACAATTATGACTACAGCAACATATTCAAATCAGCGGGTGAAAAATAAACTCAAATAAACTAACCACACCGAAAACCAAAGCAAATACTATGGTCAACAATCATGGCAATAAATTTCACTGATGCATGAGGCTACACGAAGTGTGTTTAAATAAAATAAAAGACGATTATAAGATTGTTTATCATAATCATGAAATAAACAATTACAATAAGGTGACATTTAAACGGGCAACAAGCGGCGACCCCCTTTTGGATAGCAAAACCAATCCTTTTAGAAAACCTTTGAGACTTAGAGGTTAATAAATTATCGTGCACGACCCGCTGAACTCTGTTAAGAAGGTCCACAGCTTGTGGGGCTAAAAAACTAAACGTATCAAAAGCAAAAGATATAAACACGTGTTGATTCTTTAAACAAGCTTATTCATTTTAGTATCTTTGCCTGATTCTGTCTTCAACGCAGCCTGGCCCCGCAACAAAACAATTGTTCCTGAGCACAAGAGGAGACACTCCTATAAGATCCATACAAATATGTTTTCCTCCTACCCACCCAAATACAAGAATACCAGCTAGTCGTAGAGTAGACCTTCCTTCAGTCGGATCTGTCAGAAAATTCACGTAGCATTTTTCTAGAAGAAACTCTTGACCATTTATGAATGTTACATAGAACATCCCTAACCAAATCATGCCTAAAATTAAGCCCAGACAGCTTCTTGCAATGCAGTGTGTGTTCGCCAAAAGGATCCAAACAAGCCTTTGGCAAACTAGACATGGCTCATCATCCCGAAACAAATGAATCATTATCCGGTACTTAAAAATAGCCAGGCAATCCAAAGCCGACATATACTGGTCTAGTCCTTCAATGGGGATGACCTTTAGGAAATCCTGAGCCTGTATATAGTCAAACACAACTTTTAGACGAGATGGTAAATCAAATTTCACTCCTAAATTCTGCATGATCCCATTAAATAACGTATTCACCAAAGCATGTTGTGGCTTAGGGGGTGGTGTCCTTATTAGAGAATCCTTTAAGATCGAAATTATGAAGTGACATTTGCAGATGATCTATAATTAGAGTCAAAGCCATCAATACCACCCATAATCGCAGATGATTATGGGTGTCCTTATTATCGCACACCCATAATCAGAGTCAAAGCCATCAATACCACAACCCCGAAGAATGTGGTCATGCAAACTTCAAGATTGTGCCCTCAAGGACACAAAAGTATATGTAGATACATCTTTAGCCGAACACAAATCTAAACCTCCAAACTAAGTTGGAAGTGATGCGAGCCTCCACTAAAAATCTATAAGAAAAGAACCACAAACTTCGATATCCTAGATCGCTTCTCAAAACAAACAAACAAACAAACATACCCAGTGCATCCCGCTGAAGAGCAGGGTCTGGGAGGGGTATGTGGTGGCAAGTCTTTCCTCTATCCTGAGAGATAGAGAGACCGCTTCCGAAGAGACCCCCGACTCGTTAACAAAGGCAGTAACCATAACAATCATAATAAATATCACATATTACATATCACATACAACTCACATATTACATATCATACATATCACAGATCACATATCACATATCACGTGTCACATATCAGATACCACATATCGCATATCATTCAACACATAGGTAAATATCACATGCAGAAATAGATAATGCGCACATCATAAAAAGCGACATGTAACACCCAAAACGGTTAGATGCCGAAAAACTACACTTGACGCGGGGGGTCCCGCCACATGTAACCGTAACCCGTCCCACCCACAAATCCTACTAAAATTCCTTAGTTTTTATTCTACGCCTCCACTCACTCCTATCCTCGATCATGTCCTCAGAGAGGTACAAGTATATCATATCTCGTCTAATAATCTCATCCCAAGTCAACCTAGGTCTACCTCTACTCCTCCTACCCTCTACGCTTATGTTCTCTACTACTCTAACAGGTGCTGCCATCGTTCTCCTCTTCACGTGCCCAAACCATCTTAGTCTTCCCTCTCGTATTTTATCTGTGATACATGCCACCTCTAGCCTCTGTCGAAAGACGTCGTTTCTGATCCTATCCAATCTTGTGTGTCCACACATCCACCTCAGCATTCGCATTTCTGCGACCTCTATTTGTCTTTCTTGCGATTTCTTTATACCCCAACAGTCTGTGCCGTATAGCATTGCTGGCCGTACTGCCATTCTGTATAGTTTTCCATTTAGTTTTGGTGGGAACCTCTTATCACATAGAATCGCTGATGCTGCTCTCCACTTGCACCATCCTGATTGAACACGGTGAGCTACATCACTGTGTATCTCTCCGTCTTCCTGTATATACGAGCCAAGGTATTTGAACCTACACGTCTGGGGGACCGCCATGCCCTGTATACTTATTTGGGTGTCCTCTTCGGCCTCACCACTAAAGTTACTGTTGGATCATGATAAGGCTGGTGCAACCAAAACTACTTCATAGTCACTTTTGGTGCTACATTGAAGGGCTTCCGAAGCCAAGCAAGAGATCTTCCGAGAGTCTAAGGAACAACAGCTGAAGATATCTACTGAAGGCAAAAGCTGAAGTCAACTGCTGAAGACAATAGCTGAAGCCAACAGCTGAAGACTATCTTCCGAAGACAAAGTCTGATGAAAGAAGCTGAAGACAAAGTCAGCTTCCGAAGACAAAGTCTAATGAAAGAGCTGAAGACAAAGTCTACTTCCGAAGACAAAGAAGACTCCAAGCTTCGGAAGAAGCAGTCTTCCGAAGTATAAGTGCCTTCGGAAGATGTTACACTTCCGAAGCACTTTATCCTTTGGAAGACATTGCTATGTCCAGTAGATAAAAGTATGGTCCCTGTCAGTCCGCTACAGACCTCTGATACAGCATGGCATCTTCTTAAAGAGCCATGTTGTTGACCATACTTTATTCTACTGTTCACCTTTTTATGATAGTACATGTTACCAACCTTAGTTGGTGACAAAAGGTAAGTCAGGGACATGTCCTGACTACCAACTCTCAGGCAAAATGTCTGAAAGACCTCACCTAGAGTCTTGTAGTATAGATGTAAGGTTAGAGGTGTCCAGCTGGAATCAAAGTATACCTGGCTATAGGTAGTATTATATATATCTTCTCCCTGTAACTCTTTAGATAAGTGATTTGAGTCCAAGAGTCTTGTAATCCTTTGAGTTGAGAAGCAATATATAAAAGTACCTTGAAAATTTACTTGCTGTGTTAATTTTCTTACTGCTTGTTACTTGTTATAGTGTGATCAACTCTTCATAGACTACTTGCTGAGTGTTGTTCACAGTGAGTTGAGAGAAAAACCACCCAGAATCCGATCCTGCAATTGGTATCAGAGCTCCAGGCTCTTGATTGTGAGATCTTACCATCCAAATCAACCTGTTTTTCATTCCTCACTACAAACCACTCACTCAAATGGCTGCTCTCTCCAAGGCTGATATGGAAACTGGTACCATGACCAAGTCTCCACTGATCACCCCTGAAGACTTTGACACATGGTGTATCAGAATGGAAGGCTTCATCAAGTATCAAGATTCAAGGATGTGGGACTCCATTGTCAATGGTCCTTTCATACCAAGCACCACTTCTGCCACTGGTAATCGCATCATTCCAAAAGATGTTGATGATTACTCAGAAGAATACAGGAAGAGAATAGAGCTGGATCAAAGGGCTATGACTTCTCTCCAAACTGCTCTCCCCAACTCCGTCTACAGACGCTTCAAGAAGTGCAAAACTGCTAAAGATCTATGGGAAGCACTGAAGCTGATGTATGAAGGATCTAAGGAAACCCAAGAGAACAAGAAGGATCTCTTGAAGCAGTAGTTTGAGAACTTTACTTTCAAGGCTGGTGAGACCTTGACTCAACAATACTTCAGGTACGTTGAGCTAGTAGATACTCTGGAGGATATTGGAGTATCTCTTGAGAACAGAGATATAGTTAGGAAGTTCATGTCTTCCCTTCCTAAACTATGGATACATTACTGTGTTGTAATCAAGAGAACTTCGGACCTTAAGACTCTTTCTCTGACAGAGTTGTATGGTATCCTAAGTGCATTCCAGATGTAGATCAACATGTAGAACTCCTCTGGTCACTCCAATAGCCAACTGAGTTCAGCCCTTCATGTGGTTGAAAGGGAAAACACGGAACCACAACATCAGTTGCTGTGTTACCCTGACAACGCACACAGCGGACCTTACATTACTCTACCTGAGACTCCAAAGTCTCAAAAGGTTAACACAACTCCTCTCAGGATAGTTGTGCCTTTGTCTCTGGAAATGGACACTCTGGTGATTTTCAATACTGCTTTGATGATCTTGAGTGCTTCAGTCCAGATGATCTTGAGTGCTTCAGTCCAGATGATGTGGAGTATATGGATATTGTCCAGCAGATGGCTCTTTTAACTTACAGAGCGAAGAAGCTCTTCAAGAGAACTGGAAGGCAATTCCCTCAAAACCCAGTCAACAGCAGGTTTGGGTTTGACAAAAGCAAAGCAAAGTGTTACAACTGCAACCAACTTGGTCACTTTGCTAGGGAATGCAAGGCTCCCAAGAACAACCCGGGAACCCCACAGGCCTCCACACATCCCACTGCTTCAAAGCATGAAGAGAAGTCAACTGAAACAGCTGCTGTGGCTCAAGAAGTTGACTGGAGCTTCATGGTACAGGATGTGACTCCTGCTCAAGCACTCATGGCCGGAACAGATGATGATCAGGTATATGAACATCTTTGTACTGCTGCCTGTATTGCTAAAGTTAAACTTTATAAGGATTACATTTCAGAAATCAGATCTGAGGTTGAGTCTTTAAATGTGCTAAAATCTGATTTTAAGAGGGCTGAATCTGACTATCAAAAGAAAATTAAGGAGTTAGAGAAAACTGTGTCTCTTTTAAAACATGAAAAGACTAATTATAAGACTCAAATTAAAGATCTGATATCCAAACTATCTGAGGTTCAAGCCCAGTTGGTAACAGCTGAGGCTCAGGCCAGGAAGCAAGCTATTGCTGAGCAAAGCTTCCAAACTATTCTTGCATCAACCTCTCATTCCAAAATGTTTTATCAAAACAAAGAAGGGTTGGGAACCAATGAAATAGCTCCACCACACTCTTATGAGTCTATTAGACTACCTAGATGTGGTACTGAAGAGCAAGAGGTTCCAACTGCTGACCCTTCTCCATTGGAACTAAAGGATGAGGCAAAAATAGTAGCCACCACAGGGGAGAAACAGGAGGATACACTCTTCTCCACCTGTGAAGACCAAATCCTAACCACCAAGGCAAGAAGAAGCAGAGCTAAAGCTGCTAGAAGGACTGCCAAGAAGGTTGCAGAGTCCAAGCTTAAGATCGACCCAAAGCAAAAGGGTGTCTTCATTTCTGCCGGATTTCAAGTGGTAGGTACTTCTGATTCAGGAAAGGAGTGTAATACCAGCACTCCTGTCCTACTGAAGGATCAGAAGTTGAAAGGGAAAGTTGCTGATGAAGAGAAGAAACCCAAGAAACAGCAACCTGCAAGTTCCCAGAAAACTAACATTGCCTGCATAATGTGTGGTCTGCACAACCACATGGCTAAAGATTGTTACTACAATCCAGCAAGCACACATTATGCAAATAATGTTAGAAAAGAAGGAGTCAGAGAAGGTTTCTCAGTTGGACCACTTCAAAAGGTCCAAATGGTGAAAAAGGGAAAGTTGGTCTCGGAAGCCAAGTTGCTTTCGGAAGAAACTACTTCTTCCGAAGGGAAAATGGCTTCGGAAGCCAAACCTTCTAAGGTTCGAAAGAACAAGAAGGCTCCCTTGAAACCATCTCAGAAGAAGACTACTTCGAAGAAAAGGTGGTGAAGGCTTCTTCCAAAAGAAAGAAGCTTCGGAAGAAGGCCATGCTGCACAAGCTTCAACAAGCTCATCTTCAAAGATCAACCAAGGGATGGATTGGAAGATCAAGGAAGATGCTGCAGCCCAAACCTCTTCTTCAACAATGACCTTATTGAACCCCAATGCATATCTTTTGGTTCAATTATGTCACTATCTTTGGAAGAGCCCAAGACCAGCAAGGCTTGGGCTTCCAAACAAAACTAACCATCTCATCTTATGTGCAGGGACGTCCATTTGACAAGAACAACAATGTCTGGATTGTAGATAGTGGATGCTCCAGGCACATGACAGGGAACAGATCTCTCCTTCAACAATTTCAGAAATTTGATGGAGGGCCTGTCCAATTTGGAGGTGAGGCCGGATGATATATTTCTGGCAGAGGAAGTATATCCAATGGCAGAATAAACATTGACAAAGTTCACTTTGTCAAACAGCTTGAACACAATCTGTTAAGTGTTTCTCAATTCTGTGACCAGAAGCATCAGATGCTCTTCACAGAACATGAGTGCATTATCCTCAAACCAGGGATGACAATTCCTCTGGAATTGGTGCTTCTTAGATCTCCCAGGAAAGGGGATATGTACAAGCTGGATATGAACAATGCTTCTCCTATGGGTGAAGTATCATGCTTTCTTTCAAAAGCTGATAGTGATGAGTCAACACTATGGCATAAACGCATATGTCATGTGAATTTTAAAACAATGAATAAATTGGCTAAAAATAACTTGGTACATGGTTTGCCTAAAAAGGAATTTTTCTGCAAAGATAACTGTGTTGCATGCCTGAAAGGGAAACAACACAGATCATCTCATAAATCCAAATGTGTTAACTCTATCACTACTCCATTACACTTATTGCACATGGATCTCTTTGGACCCACAAGTATAATGAGCATTGGAAGGAAATCATACTGCCTTGTGATAGTTGATGATTTTACAAGATTTACATGGGTATTCTTTTTAAGAAGTAAAGATGAAACTGCTGAAACTTTAAAATCTTTTATTCTTAAAATAGAAAATCAAATTGATCACAAGGTTAAGATCATTAGAAGTGATCAAGGGACTGAGTTTAAGAACTTCGTTCTTGACTCATTCTGTGACTCAAAAGGGATTGCCAGACAATACAGTGCTCCCAGAACTCCTCAACAAAATGGTGTTGCTGAGAGGAGGAACAGGACACTTATTGAGGCTGCTCGGACCATGTTAGCTGATTTAAAGCTGCCTCTAACATTCTGGGCAGAGGCAGTCAGCACTGCATGCTATGTGCAGAACAGGGTTCTTGTAGTTAAGCCCCATGGAAAAACCCCTTATGAGTTATGGAACAAGAGGCCACCGTTCATTGGCTTTCTAAGGTCCTTTGGCTGCAGGTGTACCATACTTAACACAAAGGACAACTTAGCAAAGTTTGCTGAGAAGTCGGATGATGCTATCTTTATTGGATACTCTTCTAGCTCTAAAGCCTATAGAGTATACAATATCAAGAATCAACAATTTGAGGAATCATCCAATATAGTTGTTAATGAGCACACTCCTTGTGTTAGGGGGAATGGACCTGAGTATATCTTTGATTTAGAATTGTTTCCAAACTATTCTAAACCATCTTGTAAGAATGTTTCAGCTGGAACAGGTGCTCAAGAGAATGCTGATGCTGATGCTGATGCAAGTCAACTGTTTGAGCTTCCCAGACCTCTTCCAAATTCTCCAAGAGCTGAAAGGCAACAAGCTTCAACCATTCACAGATCTGATAGTGTAACTATCTCCAGGAATAATGAAGCTTCAACAAGTGAATCACTTGATCAACCTCAAAGTTCTTCAGGTGATCCATTACAACACCAGGTTGAGGGAAGTAGTATTCTGAAGGAACATGCAACTGTTAATCCTACTTCACAACCAACCATTGATGATGTTTCTCAATCATTCAATCAGTCCTCATTGAATAACTTTGAAACAACAGTTGGACAGAGTGATCCAGTTCCTGATCA
Organism: Flaveria linearis; assembly: GCA_024085815.1. Classification (NCBI taxonomy): domain Eukaryota; kingdom Viridiplantae; phylum Streptophyta; class Magnoliopsida; order Asterales; family Asteraceae; genus Flaveria; species Flaveria linearis. The sequence goes on along the minus strand of CM044013.1, from coordinate 68,733,565 downwards.
GAATATGTCTAACCTAGACTTATCTCTGTAACTGGAAGTGATTCCTCGTCTTAGGATTCACAACACTCATCCAACTGAGAACATTATAGGGAATGTCTCTGAGGGTGTGAGAACAAGAGGACAAACTCATCATGGGAATGTCTGCTTGTACTCATGCTTCTTGTCTCAGATGGAACCAAAGAAGGTAGAAGATGCCTTAAAGGATAGTAGTTGGGTTGAATCGATGCAAGAGGAGCTGCTTCAATTCAGAAGACAAAAGGTCTGGAATCTATGCCCACTACCATCTGGTCAAGTACCCATAGGCACTAAATGGGTGTTCAGGAACAAGAAAGATGATAGAGGCTTGATTATCAAGAATAAGGCAAGACTAGTAGTTCAAGGATACACCTAGGAGGAAGGAATCGATTATACTGATGTCTTTGCACCTGTTTCAAGACTTGAGGCAGTTAGGATCTTCCTTGCTTATGCTGCATCCAAGAACTTCACAGTCTACCAACTTGATGTCAAGTGTGCTTTTCTATATGGGGATATAGATAGGGAAATCTATGTATGTCAACCTCCAGGATTTGAAGACCCACAGCACCCCAACTATGTGTGCAAACTGGATAAAGCTCTATATGGGCTGCACCAAGCACCTAGGCTATGGTATGAGACCTTGTCTCAGTTTCTTCTGAAGAATGGATAAACTAGAGGTACCATTGACAAGACTCTTTTCATCAGAAAGAGTGGAGAAGACATTTTGCTTGTACAAGTCTATGTTGATGACATCATATTTGGCTCTTCAAACGACCAAATGTGCAAGGACTTTGAAAGCATTATGAAGCAGAAGTTTGAGATGAGTTCCATGGGAAAAATGGACTTTTTCCTTGGAATTCAGGTGAAACAGATGAAGGAAGGGTTCTTCATCAGTCAATCTAAGTATGTCTCAGACATCTTAGATAGATTTGAAATGAAGAAGTGTAAACCAACCAAGACACCCATACCCAGAAACCATACTCTTTGCCCTGACCTTAAGGGGGAGGATACTGATCAACATCAGTATAGAGCAATCATTGGTTCTCTGATGTATCTCACTGCTAGTAGACCAGATATCATGTTTGCCACATGCATTTGTGCAAGATATCAGGCTGCTCCAAAGGTGTCTCACCTAGCTGCTACAAAGAGAATCCTCAGATACCTCAAAGGAGCACCTAAACTAGGTCTCTGGTATCCAAGAAATAGTGATTTCAATCTCTATGGATACTCTGACAGTGACTATGGTGGCTCCAACATTGACAAGAAATCAACATCAGGAGGATGTCAATTTCTTGGTGGAAGGATTATCTCATGGCAATGCAAGAAACAATCCTGTGTCTCTACATCAACTGCTGAAGCTAAATACATTGCTGCTGCTGCTGTGCTCAACTGCTATGGATTCAAAATCAGATGTTAGACTATGGATTCAACTTCATGACTACTCCTATCCATATTGACAACAACAGTGCTATCTCCATTACTGAGAATCCGGTGAAGCACTCCAAGACAAAGCATATTGATATCAAGTATCATTTCATTAGAGATATTCATGAGAAACAGCTGATAAAGTTAATCAAAGTTGACTCAAATGAACAATATACTGATTTGTTCACAAAGGAATTTGATGAACAAAGATTTAAGTATCTCATATCAGCAATTGGGATGATAAACATTGAATAACCACCTCTTTTGAAAACCTTTTTAATATGTAAAGTCTTGTGTCAATACAATTTAAGCCCTGTTACAAAAGATCTTTAAATTATTCCAAGTGCAAATTCCTTCCGAAGAGGAATTAACTCTCGGAAGATATTCTTGAATATCTTCCGAAGCCAAATTCCTCAATGGAAATTTTCTTCTCGGAAGAGTTTTTGGTCTCGGAAGAAGCGATTGATCTTACATCAGATCTACTTCCGAAACTTATACAACTCTCCATTCGGAAAGACAACTTTACCTTTGAAAGCAATGCCTTGCTTCGGAAGATAAAGTGCCTTCAAAGGACAATTTTACCTTCGGAAGCAATATCGTGCTTCGGAAGAGAAATTGCCTTCGGAAGAAAATTACCTTCGGAAATGTTTTACCCTCGGAAGTAAAGGTTTTTATATGTAACGGATATCTTTTGGGCCCCACTCTGTAAAAAGTAAAGATTTTGTCCATGATGGTCAGATTATTTAAAATTATCCTTGCCGCCACTATCATTTCTCCACCGTAAACCACCATACCACCCACAGTAACCCCAAACAGTTACCCTATTACCGCCACTACCACAATTCAATCCCTTTTAAATAATCTTGACTGATCAATTTCATCTTCTTTTACCACTTTACAGCCCTAACTATTCCCTTCACTGTCAAACCTTCAATTTCACCCAAGTTTCAAGCTTACCTTTTCTTCGATGGCGCTAAACCCTCAGCACAACCAAGTCGCATTACTTGATTCGTCAAGGGATGCCGACTTCACCCAAATCATCACATTTCTTGCCGAATCCACATACCTCACTGCACTAACTGTTAACCCAACCGTATACTCCAACCACATGTCCGAATTCTGGAGCAACGGTCAAATTGCAGTTCTGAATGGGGTTCGAGTCCTGAGAACCCGCATTTGTGGCCAAGAGTTGGTCATCACTGAACAGCTCATCAGGGAGCATCTCGAGCTCCATGATGACGGGGCTCCTACTGAGTTCCCCAAAGAAGACTTGGAAGGCACCTATATCCTCATGGGATATGGAGGAGATGTCAGCAGATCAACCGTGTACAAGTTTAATTTCTCTTACCATTGGAAGTTCCTGCTGCATATTATCCTGCATTGCCTCTCCAACAAATCAGGGGGTTGGGATCAAATCCCATATGAACTAGGATGCCTAGTTCATGGGTTGGTGAGAGGTCTTCGCTTCAACTACTCACGATTTGTGTTGACTAACCTTATCGGAAATCTGAGCAGGGATACATTCTTCATGTATCCCCGATTTATTCAACACATAATCAACTGTGAGATGGAACCGAGCAAGCTCGTCTGCGCAGCTGCTCTTACTGTTCCACAAGTGAGACCTACCATCTTCAAGATACTGAAAAAGATGTCCGCCAACTTCACTGGAAGGTACACTCCACTACCTCCAGAGATGACTGAGCGCATAGCTCCTGGTGACATCCCTGTTATCCCCACAGGTGATGAACCCACACCAGCACCATCCACCACAATGCCAAAACCTTCTTTACCCATCAAAGCTACATACCAGAGACGTCCAAAACGAACCCTTGTTCAATCTACTCTGATTGAACAAGCTCCTCCTGTTCACACCCAAAGGGCTAGAGTGGAATCATGGGCTCCCACTCAGTCCGAGGTCACACCATCCTTCACAATTGACCTCAATGTGGGTTTTGAGCCTCCTCAGTCTCAAACCCTGAGCCCGAACCCCAAGCCTTAAGCCCACAGGGTGAGTCTCTACACTCCCCTGTGCAGCCTTCTAGGGACAGCCCCACCATAGGCTCAATGCCTGTAGACATTGATCTAGGTCCCGGGTCAGTAGGACTAACCACCCCTCTTTCACTGACCTTTTACTCCACACTGATGAAGAGATTACATCTCTCCATGGCCATGAAGTTGATCTACAACACCCTCTGAAAGATCAACAGAGCCAAGAGGGATCCCTTGTCTCTAGCCCCCATCAGCAGCCAATTACTGAGGTGAGTCCCACTGATGTGGAGGGGACTCATGTAGGCTCAGCTGCCACTACTCAGAGTCTCTCATTGAGCTCTCAGGACAGTGGTAACATAATTAGGACTGAGTCTACGACAACTTTGCCCATTGACATCTCTGAAAGAGATGACTCTGAGCAAAGGAAACCAGGGTGCCAAGAAGCCACATCTGGTGGTGAGAGTGAGCATACTAGGTATGTTATCTCATCTCCCCGTGATTCTTCTCATGAAGATGAGGGAAGTATGCAACTAACACTTCAGTACTTGCTTTCTAAGGTCTCCAACCTGGAATCACAGGTGAGGATCTTAGAATCAAGGACTGCCACTCAGCAACTTGAGATTAATAACCTCAAGGCTAAACTAGCTGAGAAACAGACGGAGAGGTCTGTTAGGCATGTACCAATTCAGGTCTCAATGACTTCTTCCTCTAGCTCATCTAGCTCTCAAGATGATGCTACCAAAAAGGGGGAGAAAGTTCAGAGACAAAATCTGAGGAACCACAGACCAAATTCGTTTCTTCCCAACTCATCACATACCTGAGTCATCTCAATCCTTTCTAGAGATTGACTCAAAGATGCTTCAAGATCTCTACAGACTTTTCACAAAGTTTATATTGAGATCATCCCTAGAACAGCCCAGCCCCGACACCACACTTATATACTTTGGGGCTGAGGAGCTTCAAAGACTAACTGCACCTTCTACCACTGTGGAAGAAGTTGGTCAACCTAAGGTCCACATGGAACCTGAGATTAGCTTCGAAGGGGAAATGGGGACTGATGGCCCAGCAACTGAAACAAATGGGACAGAACTTGCAGCAGTCTCATCTTCCGAAGCTCAAGCTGAAGCTTCCGAAGCTTACATGGATGCCTCGGAAGAACAAGAAAAGTCTTCCGAGGCCGAAATAGAAGCTACGGAAGGCTTATTTCAGATGTCCGAGGAACTGACCATCACAGATGTTATTGCTGAAATAGCATCTGAGGTGAGCAGGGAGGACATTTCTGACATTCCTCCAACCCAAACACCAGCTGAACTTCTCTCTCAATCACAACCCTCCATCCAAGAACCACCGCAGTCAAGCACCGCCAAAGACAAAGGAAAAAGAAAATTGACTGCGGAAGATCTTCAGGAGGAGGAGAGGATTGAGAAGCTCCAAAAGAAAGGAAGGTTTCCTACTGAAAAGCTGCTAGCTGCTAGTTCTAAGGCAACTACAGCCAATCAGGAAGAAATCAACCAAAGGAGAAGAACAACACTCATTGACCAGCTCATCAGCCTAGGAGCTGTCAATGAGGAAGTACTCCTGCTACCATTAGAGGAGTTGGTGACTTTGGAGAGGTCAACCAGGCTAAAACAAGAAGAACAAGCCAGGTTGGCCTTGGAGAGAGAAGAAGAAGAGCAAAGGGAGGCAGCCCTGAAGCTGAGAGAGGATAGGATCAAGTTCCTGCTCTCAAGAGGCTTCAGTCTTCCTGAACTGTCTCCTCATGATGATGACATGATCCTGCTGCTCCACAACAAAGAGCAGGATCAAATGGAGAAGGAAAGGAAGAAGGCTGCTAGGGAGAAGTTGAGGGAGAGGAAGAGGAGGGAGGAGAGTGAAGGAGGTCACTGCCACCAAGAAGTCTAATGACAAAGCCTGGATGAAGGACTATCTCCGGGCTCATGGCTTCTCTGGTAGGCAGGTGGGACCTATGTCCGAAAGGACACTCCAGCGGATAGTCAGTGAAATCAAAGCTGACATCCGTTTGGGGAAGAGAAGGGAGATGTACAGGAGGGTACAGGGAACGGTCTCAACCCCAGCCACTCAACCACAGCCACAACCCACACCAGAACCAACCCCTTTTCCCATCAAAACCGACCCACTGATGAAACCTTCACCCCTCAACCAACAACTCTACCCAAACTACCACATCACCTCAACCACCCAAACTAAAACCAAGACACAACCCAAAACCACTAAACCTAAGCCTACCAACAAAAACCAAGACCATCCCCTCAGCCTCCTCAACATCTCTCCTTTGAGGAAATAAAGGAGTTTAAGACGAGGCTCATCAACTGCACCACTTTGAGCAGCATCTCCTGTGAGGGAGAGCTTATCAACATCACCTATGTTGATAACTCTTCAAGCTCCCTCACCCTAGGCCAATTTCTTGAGTTGCCTAGAGACACCTTGGGCCAGGCTGCAAGACTTCTTGGTCTCAACTCCGATATCCTCAATGCTGAGGAGAAGAGACTAAGAAGGAGACTGGTGACTCTGCTGGATACCAGGAAAGAGGACAGGATTTCTGGTCAATCTCCTGGACCTAGAAATGCTATAATCCAGTGGAGGTTCGATGAACCTTCTCACAACTTTGTTGTGGAAAGGGAGAATGGTGAAACCAACAGGCTTCTCTCTACTGCATCTCAGCTTTGATCTTGCTGAGCTTGCAGAGAAGCCATCTAAGACTGCTGCACACATCAGAAACCATATCAGCGGTCTCCACTTGGCTGAACGAAGTAGAAGAGCCAAGATTGAAGAAGAGTTGAAGTTGAAAGGAGTGGAAGACAAGGAAAGACCAACCACCAAAGGCACAGCCTTTCTACAGATGGTGGAAGGTCCTGAATTGGAACCAATAATTCGATGGGAATATGACTATACTTCCCATCAACTAACTCTTTTCAGAGGGACACAACAGAGGGTACACATAATCCAAGGTGACAGAGTAGAGGTTCTGTCCACCAAGGATCTGTACAAGATTCTCAGCACCACAGCAGGAAAGAATGAAGACACTGATAAACCCTTACTTTCCTTGGTGCTGAGAGCATTTGAGAAGAAGAGAGAAGTGAAGTTTTGGTAGCATCAGCCTAGGGGGAGTTTGTTGGATCATGATAAGGCTGGTGCAACCAAAACCACTTCATAGTCACTTTTGGTGCTACATTGAAGGGCTTCCGAAGCCAAGCAAGAGATCTTCCGAGAGTCTAAGGAACAACAGCTGAAGATATCTACTGAAGGCAAAAGCTGAAGTCAACTGCTGAAGACAACAGCTGAAGCCAACAGCTGAATACTATCTTCCGAAGACAAAGTCTGATGAAAGAAGCTGAAGACAAAGTCAGCTTCCGAAGACAAAGTCTGATGAAAGAGCTGAAGACAAAGTCTGCTTCCGAAGACAAAGAAGACTCCAAGCTTCGGAAGAAGCAGTCTTCCGAAGTATAAGTGCCTTCGGAAGATGTTACACTTCCGAAGCACTTTATCCTTCGGAAGACATTGCTATGTCCAGCAGATAAAAGTATGGTCCCTGTCAGTCCGCTGCAGACCTCTGATACAGCATGGCATCTTCCTAAAGAGCCATGTTGTTGACCATACTTTATTCTACTGTTCACCTTTTTATGATAGTACATGTTACCAACCTTAGTTGGTGATAAAAGGTAAGTCAGGGACATGTCCTGACTACCAACTCTCAGGCAAAATGTCTGAAAGACCTCACCTAGAGTCTTGTAGTATAGATGTAAGGTTAGAGGTGTCCAGCTGGAATCAAAGTATACCCGGCTGTAGGTAGTATTATATATATCTTCTCCCTGTAACTCTTTAGATAAGTGATTTGAGTCCAAGAGTCTTGTAATCCTTTGAGTTGAGAAGCAATATATAAAAGTACCTTGAAAATTTACATGCTGTGTTAATTTTCTTACTGCTTGTTACTTGTTATATTGTGATCAACTCTTCATAGACTACTTGCTGAGTGTTGTTCACAGTGAGTTGGGAGAAAAACCACCTAGAATCCGATCCTGCAGTTACAATGCATGTATTCTATCTTAGAGCGAGTTATCCTTAAGCCCTTGCGTTCTAGTGCTGCTCTCCACTGTTCTAATCTCTCGTTAAGCACCGTCTTAGATTCTGATATTAAGACAATATCATCCGCAAACAGCATACACCATGGGACTGGCTCTTGTATAGACTTGGTCATCTCGTCCAACACTACTGTGAAGAGGAATGGGCTCAATGCCGATCCTTGGTGGAGTCCCACTTCCACTAAGAAGAAGTCTGTGTCTCCGACAGGTGCTCGTACACACGTTTTTGTCCCGTCATACATATCCTGTATTATTTTGATATACCTCTCTGGTATCCTTCTAAGTCGTAAACTTTCCCAGATTAGTTTCCGCGGCACACTGTCATAGGCTTTTTCTAGGTCAATGAATACCATATGTAGGTCTCTTTTCTTTTCTCTATATTTCTCCATTATTCTCCTTATGACGTGTATAGCTTCTGTTGTAGAGCGTCCTGGCATAAATCCAAATTGGTTTACCGCTATCTGAGTTTCTCGTCGAATTCTCGTGTCAACAATTCTTTCCCATAGTTTCATTGTGTGACTCAATAGCTTTATTCCCCTGTAATTTGCGCAACATTGGACATCTCCTTTTTTTATATATGGGGACTATGACACTGCTTCTCCACTGCTCTGGCATCTTTCCTGTCTTAAAGATAGTGTTGAATAAGTCCGTTAGCCATTGTAGGCCCTCATCTCCAATGCACTTCCACACTTCAATGGGAATGTTGTCTGGCCCCACCGCCTTAGCCCTTCCCATTTTCTTCAAAGCTCTCTTAACTTCATCGACTGTGATGCTTCTACAATAACACTTGTTTTGTTGCGTCGTTTGAGTTGTTTCATCGATCTCTGTTTGTTGATTACGGTTCGTTATGTTGAAGAGGTTATCAAAGTAAGTTTTCCATCTCCCCTTGATGTCTTTCTCTCTCACCAAGACCTTACCATCCGCGGCCTTTATAAACTTCACCATTCTCAAGTCCTGTGTTCTACGTTCCCTTGCCTTGGCAATCTTAAACATGTCATGTTCACCCTCTTTCGTCTCTAATCGCTTATACATCCTCTCGTATGCTGTGTTCTTTGCCTCTGACACAGACTTTTTCGCCTCTCGTTTAGCCTCCTTGTATTTATCTTTTAGCCCAGCTCGTTCTTCCTCATTATCACAGCGTAAAAGCTCTTTGAAACTTTGTTGTTTAATTCTTATCTTCTCCTGTACATTTTCGTTCCACCACTAGGATTCCTTATGACCGATTGTCCTATTTGTTGTAGTCCCGAGCGTTTCCTTAGCTGCATCCCTTGCAAATATATGTTGGCATGTTCTGAGATTGAACAACAACTTTTTGACTCCCATACATGAACCGAGTAAAAGAAGCTCATTTTGAGAGCCCCGCAACCTCGGGAGACAACTTCTTAGTTCTACAACACGAGAATCCCTTTTCACAACCAAACTACTAATAAAACCCGCATTCCGGATAATGTCACCCCAAAGAGTTTCACACCCAACATCGGCCTTTCAATTTTATAACTATCCAGATTTTTAAAATTAAGATGGTTTTAACACTAAACCAAAACCGTTCTACAGATCGAACAATAAATATGGCTTTTTAGGGGGACGTATGAGTAGCGTAGATCGGTGACTTCAGATGGTATAGAATCATCCTGTAAATATCACTACAGAGTAGGATATATGTAAGTTTTATTTTGGTGTGATATATGTGAAATTAATCAAGTTTGTAAGAGGATGTATGTAATTCTTTCTTTTTAGAGCATTCACATTAGGTTCTCTTATTTCCATACCTATAATTTACCTAAAAATCATAATCCTCTAAGTTCATTTTATATTTTCTAAAAACCTTCCACATCTCATTCCTCATACTTATAATTTATGAGGTTTGTGAGTAGGTGACCCTAAATTTGAGAAAACATAAAGTTTTCCCTTAAAAATTTAGGAAATGGGGATGTTGGCGAGGTGTCTGATGTAGGGTCAAATTCTATAGATTATTATAAATCTCTCAAAATTTACAGATGAGAATAGTTACAGGGAACCAGATGTAAATGAACATATTAAAAGATGGTATTGTAAATAACAAATATAAAAGAAACAAATGAAATATTTAAAATTTTAAAGGAAGGGGTTTAAGGAAGACTAGGAGACGATAGGCAAGGTGAAGATAATAGAAGCTTGAAGGAAGTAAAAAAGAAAGTCACGAAGGAAGATGAAGACTTGGGAAGAAGAAGGTAGGAAACTGAGCTGTCATCTACTACATTTTGGTCATGTTTGGCAAACCAATTTTTTAATTAACTTTTAACTTATTAATTTTTAAAAAATTAAGTTAATAAGTACGTTTGAGAAAAATATAAAAAAATTGATTTTAAAGGGTTAATAAGTTACTTTTGATAAGTTAATAAAAGTAATTTTTGAAAAGTAACTTTTTAAAAGTTACTTTTAAAAAGTTGATTTGTATACAATTACTAGAGGGTATTACTAGACTTGGATCATGGTCAAGTCTGGTGATAGGATAGAAGAAGAACTAGTAGCTTTTTTAACAGCCAATCAATTAAAATTAAAACTAGCAAGGAGCTAGAATTACAAGTGAAAGGGAAAATTACAACGTGAAACTACGCCAAAGAGCCCAATCTAAATTTCCAATTTTACCCAAAGATATGATTCTGTTTGAATTTCTTCTGCAATTTGAAATTGATCCGCCAGTATGCAAGGGGTTTATGGATGAAATTGATCCGCCAGTAAGCAAGATTGATCGCGTTCTAGTATGCAAGGGTTTATGGATGAGTGGAGTAATGTAGCCTTGATGGCCCTCTTGACAGAATGGTCTGATCACTCCCCCCTATTATAATCCTCTAAAAGGTAGTATATGTTAGACTACAGTGGAAGATGATAGTGAGCTGGAATATATGGCCAATATTTTTCATTGTAAAAAGAGATCATTTCCTTGTAATTATTTAGGTTTGCAATTAGGGGCTAACATGAATTGTGTGCAAAGACCACCAATTTTGACACACTGAAGATCTGTTAGTTAATCTAACTTAATAAAAAGCATTTTTGGATAATTTATCTAACTTTATATTTGTTCAACACACTAAATCATTTTATATTAATTAATCGAATTTATTAAAACAACCCAAAACTAAACTTTTTTCTTTTAACACTATACTACTAGAGACTGTTAAAATGGGTCAAAAGTATCATTAATTTTTTTGTTACTCAATTCTTCACAAAAACGTTGAAGTGCTCTTTATTTTGGTTTTTGTTTTCAAAAGATGTCGACTTTCAAAATGATGTCATATTTTACATAACAAAACCCCATTAGTTATATTTTATTGACAGGTAAACACACATACTCCACTTTTATTCCCGCTCCACTCATAAAATCACCTACACTGTAAGATTTAACTCACAACTATTTACTTGAAAAAAATATCAGTTTACCATCAAAATGTCCCCTTAGGTTACATATTCCTTGAACATGATAGATAAACTTAACATTTAACTGTATTAACATGCAATTGACTCGACTCCTAATCCAGCTTAAACCTACTAATAATCTCGAACACTGAATGTCTTTTGTTAGTACACTACCATTAATTTTTTTGGAATAAATGAATTATCCAGGTTTCCGGAAAGTAACTTGACTCCTAACTCCAGCTTTCGTCACTTCACCAAAGAGACAATGCTCATCATCCACCATAATACTTACAGATCATATGCAGAACCCGCAAAATATAAATGATAGAACAAAGAATTAAGACCAAATCTCTTATAACACTTTCAAGCTACTCATTAAGTCTGTAAACACCGAACCCGTTGAGATAGGCTTAAAATGAAAGCAAATAACAGTTAATAAGAAACGAATCCCTTAAAAGATTCATGACATGAAATAAAAATTTACAAATACTCAACAAAAACTCTTACTCGTCCTTTTCATGGGTGGATGGACTTTCGTTTACCAGGTGTTTGACGCTAGCCTCGGCTTCTGAGACAAACTTAGGATCAGGCTCGTGTTTCTCTGAAGGCTCTTTCATCGCCAAATATATATAGAATGCAATTACAATGTTAACAGAAATGACAGCTAGAAACCCGCTAAAAAGTGTCAAGGAATACGGGGACATATCAGCAGAACCTGTCCAAGAATGCCAAAAGTCAGTTAATAGGTCAACAATCAAAAGTGACTTGACATTTTCAACTGTAATACTAGTCTTTCTGTTGTAAGTTGACCATGTTTGCCATTTTACTGTAAAATCATAAACCAAATATGTTTCAAAGTTATTTTGAGCAATCTATAAATGTCCTTCCTCGTTACAGTTTTTCTGCCACGACTTTATGATTAAGCATTAGTCTTATTATGTCAAAGCCACCTTTCGCTTATTCAAGAACAAAATAACATTACAAAAATCTAATAGCTTGGTTATTAAACATAGTGGACATTTAAGTTAATGAGCTTCCAGACATTGTAGTTTGATTTCTTCACATTTGAACTCACTCCTGTAAATATGCAAAGATACACTATACTCCGCACAAATGAGCAATTTCAGACAAAAAGAGCTAGCCAACCAAGACGTTTGTTTTCGTGCTTATATCCCCATAATTCGTCCAAAAATAGCTCATTTTTGCAAAGTGTAGTGTTGTTATAGGCATTTGAATAAAATGATTTTGTTTGCGATGAGGAGCCAAGAACAATGGTTCAAAAAGTATATCATGCATGGACAATATGACCTCTAGTTTGAAAATGTGAAAGGAGAGGTTCCAATTCTTTTGCAACGTCACAAATCGGTGAATATGGAAAATGTTCGGGTCAGAGGAAATAATAGCTTGAGATGAATTAAACTTGGAAACTTCTGTATCAAGCAGAAGTTAGAATCAAGTTACTGTTATAATGTGTGACTTCTAAACATGAATATAGATACTTGCTCATTCCGTCCCAAACATAAATCCACATCTGATATTTGAGTATCATATAGGTTTTTTTGTAACCTCAAAACAAACAAGAACTAGTTACTCATAACAGATACATGCCGAAACATAAGTAGCTAAGAATTCATGACAAATTTATCTTAAGAAACATGTTTGATTTCAAAATCAAGTGAACTATTCTCAAGAACAAGTGTCACACTTGTGTCTAACGCAACACATAAACCTACACACCAAAGTTGGCAAATTAGGCCCATTTAATAATAAGTAGGTCGTGTTGGGTTATATTTCATCTGAAAGGGTTTGCTAAGCCAAAAAATTCCAACTAAAACTAAAACACGTCAAATGGGTCAAATGTCATGATGATTATTAAAATGCATAAGACCTCGCAAAGTAAGTATTCATAAAAGCCAAAAGAATGTGAGCAAAAAGTATTTAGAGCTCCAGCGGATTGCCTGGCCTGGCCTGGCCCGCCCGTTTGAACCCATGCATCCAACATTACCTGTTATTATCCATTATTCAACACGTCCATTTTCCCACCTCTATAGTGCTAGGTAATTAGTTTCAAATTTTCAAGAAAAAGAAAACCAAACAAAGGCATTTAATAAGAAAACTATCTCAGCCGTCTAACAAAAAGAAACCAAATAAAGCAAGAATTCAATACCTATACAAAAGAATATTGAGAAATTCAGATCAAGCTTACCAGGAAATAAATTGTTGTTGAAGGCAATTAAAATTGCAACAGGAACTGCCCACATCAGCATGGATGCTATAAAGAACTTCTCTATCACTTTTGCCATGATCAGCCTCAAACTGCAATAATACAAAAGTCACATGGTCACCACACATATCAAGTGATACTTAAGAGCATATCAAGGGAATATGAAATCAATAAAATAGTATCATAATTCAATGCTAATATGTTTACATAACCTAATAACTATATTCAGTTTATTACCATATTAATTACCAAAACTCTTTTATTTGAGCTATGTTCAGTAGATAGGAGAAGCTTGTGGAAGGAAGCATGTTTATAAATAATTTTCTAAAACTGAAATGAACAAATAGATAATTTAGCAAGGTCTATATTGTTGTTTGACAGAAAACCGTCAAATTTCACTCACCCAAAGCAAACCTAAGAATATTCACTAAGATAGAGAATGACATAGAGGACAACAAGAAAACTAGATATCAAAAAACCCTCAATCATGATAAGTATTAATCCAAGAGCACCAGAACCTGCAAGTCAATCAATTTCCCAATACAAACGTCACCACTTGACTTTGCATGCCAAACAGGTTGTTCTCGACGTCTTCCAGATTACTTTGAACTCTAAGTATTGTTTTTGAGAAAAATACATACCACATTTGCTACAAGTAGTTCATTGCAATTACATTGGAACATAGACCATATGAATCTTGCATATCAAAAGCTAATACACATAAATCTTTGGACTTAACCACATTTGCTACAAGTAGTTCATTGCAATTACATTGGAACATAGACCATATGAATCTTGCATACCAAAAGCTAATCTTTGATATAAAAAAACAAAATTCAGCTCTGTTTTAGAAAAATAAGGCGGTATACAGAACAAAAGGAGGTCCAACTTCTCAAACGTTATATTAGCTTTCGAACACTGCTGCTAAACAAAAAATTACACAAAAGGAAAGGTTGGAATTATCATGAAGTTATAGTTCTTTGAAATCACAATCTCAACTGAATCAGGAAAAATTTTGCAATTGGCACAAAAAGACGCTTAATTTAACAGCACTAAGTAAGATGAAACTACAACAATTACTAGGGTTTCCAAACAACTCAGTTCTTGAATAAGTTTGCAATCATCAAGTGCTACATCTTAACCAAAATACACTACAATTACTAGCTACTAATTAAAGGGGTTTTTCTATGTGAACATCAAGAATCATGAATGAAGGAAGAATATGAGTTAACAAGAGTGTAGAAATCGTGAGTTGGAGACTTGCCATTCAGGATCTCTGGGCTTCGATCCGTACTATGTTAGTGATGAAATAATCGAAAGAGAGATTTGGAGACTTCGTCAGATCATCACATATGTGGAGAGAACGAGTAGGAAGAGCAGTGAATAGATCCAGAGATTTTAATTTTGATTTTGATTTCTCAATTTTTGAAAGCGGATGGATAGTGGAAAGACTTGTCACCACCTACCCCTTCCATACCCTGCTTTTGAGTAGGATATACTGAGTTTGTTTATTTGTTTGTTTTCTCAATTGTTGCTGTATTTGGAAAATAATAATAAGAGTAAATTACACGTGGTCCCCTCATATTTCAAATTTTGTTTTTTATTTAAAAATTACAGGTTTAATCATAAATTTAAAAAAAAAAACCTTTTCGTCCTGAATCAAATGACCGTTAATTTATTCCGTTAAGTCGTTGTAATGACCATTTTACCCTTCTTCTTCCTCGTTCAACCCAATATCAACCACCAGAGCACTCCTCACCACCACCACCACAACCCTCATCTACAAAATGACATCCAGAAGGGTGTTTTACTCCCTCAAACCACCACCAACAACAATTTGACTGGAGATTTGCCCGTTGAGGTTTCGAAAATGCCCAGTCTTCTCATCTTCACCTCGGTGGAAACAATTTCTCCGATGGGATTCTAGTGGAGTACGGAAAACTTAACTTTGATGCTACTAACTGTGGGCTCACCGAAGAAGTTCCATCTGAAATCAAAAACTTCCAAACCTTGATACCCTTTTCTTACAAGTTAATGGGCTCACCGGATCTCTTACGAAAGAGCTCAGAGCCTTAATAAGATTGAAATTGATGGATCTTTCGAATAATATGATCACTGGAGAAATACCCGATTCGTTCAAACACCTGTAGAACCACACGTTACTCAACTTATTTTGCAACAAACTTCACGGGTCGATACCGGAGTTCATCAGAGAGTTGCCGGAGTTGAGAGAGTAAAACACATTTTGGATGTGGTGGAGATGAGGGTGTGTGGTGGTGGTGGTGGTGGTGGTGATGAGTGGTGGTGGTGGTGGTGATGAGTGGTGGTGGTGGTTGAGATTGGGTTTAATAAGGAAGAAGAATGGTAAAATGATCATTTTACAACTACTTAACGGAATAAATTAACGGCCGTTTGACCTAGGGATGAAGGTGTTATATTTTTCAAATCTTAGTACTAAACCTGTAATTTCTCAATCCTAGAGACGAAATGTGAAATTTGAGCAAACCTTGGGGAAAATAAGTGTATTTTACTCTAATAATAATCATATAATAATAATACTATCAAATAACATAACAAAAGATAAACACGCATTCGTGTCTATGACCTTGTAGCCTAGACTAACTTCTTTTCTAACCCTACTAAAAACCCCATGTAGATGACATTGTTCTACCAACGTACAAATCAATACGGGTTTTTCCAAATCATAGCGAGTTAGCAACCATTCATTATCCATATTCCAAGTACCCCTAAGTTGTATTCAAAGAAACAAGTACCAAAACCAAAACCAATATCTAGTGATTCGAGTTCAAATCACCTATTTGGTATAGCATATTACAAGTAACTCATAACAGCTACTGAATAAAATTTGGTTTAAGAAATTTAAAAGAATTTCAGATATCAAAACTGAAATTGTATCTTTAAATATGTTGGAAAAAACCAAATTGTAGGACTTGGTAGTAGGTTCCAATGTTCTCATATCCTTTGGCTATTGATTTGATTTGTAGCATGTTAACAAAGTCTATGTATACTGAAAGGGCAAATACCATAAAAAAACCCAACATACTTTCAGTTTTTTCTCACAAAAGTCCCTGTACAAATTTTTTACATGTAAACGACCAAAATACTTTCTGTTTTGTCTTATAAAAGTCACTCAACAATTTTTACACATAAAAAACCAAACATACTTCTGATTTATCACATAAAAGCACTCAACAATTATTGACACATTAAATTTACTTCATTTGTTATAACTTAAATAAGTCAAGCTTGAGCTCCCACAACTTAAACAATCTGAACTCAAGATCCTATAACTTAAACGAATCACGTAGGGTGGAATATACACTCAAACAAAATAACTGGTGCAAAAGTTGTTTTATTTTCTTTTTAGATTTGCTCGAATCTCAAAAGTGAAGTGAGTTAAATGCGTAAATAATTAGTGAGGGGTTTTTTATGTGAAAAAACAGAAAGTATGTTAGTTTTTTATGTGCAAAAACTGTCGAGGGACTTTAACGAAACAAAATAGAAAGTATGTTGGTCTTTTACGTGTAAAAAATTGTATAGAGACTTTTGTTAGAAAAAATTAAAAGTATGTTAGTTTTATGACATTTGCCCCTATTGAAATTACAAGTTCAGAATGCTCATATTAAATACTTAAATATTTGAATTTGCTATAATACATTACTGTTCAAATATTGATACACTTATAATGTCTTTTTATCTCTTTATTATTTCTTAATGGTTCAATTTTTGTATAATGGATGGTATAGAAAAGTTGGGTTAGGTTTTTTTAGAACTTCTTTTATTTTCAAAACTCTAAGAATCAATATTGACCACTCATTAATTTTTCAATCAAAATAACTCAAAAAGGCGGCGAGGCAACACTGCCGCCGGTCCCCCACGCCGCAAGTTTTGCCCATCTCACGACGGGTACACACCGAGCCATACCACCACCCATCTCACTTTTTTTATCGTTCTAACGGTCCATTTTCTTACTGTTTCCCACCCCCAACCCCACTCCACCCCACCCCACCCCCTAACGGCTATATGCCAATTTAAAAAAGATAAAAAAATTTTACACTATAAATATTAACTAGTAACTCATATTTTTTACATCATTCTCAAACATTTCACATCTACACTTTCACAAATATACACTACTCTTTCAAAAGTATGGATTTCAACAAAAAATCCACAAAAACCCGAGCTCAAACCTCTAAAAAACATAGACCGAAGGTGCTTTCGGGTCTAAGCGAACCGCGCCTTCTACCCTACCATACATCCCACCACCACCATATAAAACCAATTGGTTTAAAAATTCTTACAAATCCTCCTAACCATCGGTCTACCGCCCAACTATGCCCACATTTCAATCATCATAATTTTCTTACTACTATAACATGTACGTCAAACCTTTTCAAAACATAGTATAAGAAGAAGAAGACAAAGTGTCACATCCCGGAGGAAGCGTGAAATGCTTGGATGTGACTCGTTAGCTAAAAATGCATTGATTATCACAACATACAATCATAACGATAAACTAAACATTACTTTCATTAGTTATATAAGTTATAGGATTACATGATACAAAATTTAGTCTAATCTACTAGACTTCCACAATTGTAACCCTATTCAAAAGCATATCTTTAACACATCACATATCTCCAGCTAGTAGTGAACGTGAACGTCCATGTATAAACTGAAGTCAAACAAGTCGATAGTCAACCATATGCACAACTTTCCTAGGTAGTCGTGCCGATCACTATACATGTTGAAAGTATACAAGAGGTTATAATACATTTTGCTGACCTGAAAAAACATACTCAAAATAGTCAACAACAATTGATGAGAGCATAGGTTTAATCAATATTAATAATTTTGAATTGATGTAATATAATCAAACTCACAGCCAAACCTACATGTCAACTGATTCATAACTATTAAATATAAATCACACACAATCAAATAATATAACATCATTGCCCTCAAATCAGCATATGCAGGTTGATATTTTCTAAGTAGCGCTACTTATATTATTTGACGGTTACTCATCCGAATTAATAGTTGGCCAATATGATAGTAACAAATCAAAAATGCATCCAATTCACCACAAAACAGTATGCTTTTTCTTCAAAAAATTTATGAACAAAAAAGGGGCCATATTACTCACCTTAATTCTAGCCAAAAGTCAAATAGTTCCTATAAAACAGTTATTTGTTAGAATAAATCAAATTTCTTTAAAATTTTCAGCACCTTAATTCGTAAATCATGAAAATTACAAATTAATAGCTACTTTTATTCAAAACTCACCAAAATTTACTAGTAGAAATACTCAAAAATCTAGTTTATCTCATAAATTTTTAGATTAATAATTCATAATACACACTTTACTATGATTTTTACAAGTTTCACATAGTTTGGCAGAAATAGTTAAGCATCTCTAAAAATTCCGAAATTCATACATACTTTCTTATTCTAAATATATATTTTATATAAATTTTACATAATTGTTCTTACTGTTTTGCTATTTCTTTTGAATTTTCTATTACAGAATGTTCTAAAATATAAAACTCAGCCATATATGTGAATCAAGTCATGAAATTTATTCATTAATTCATATAAAATATAAGGATTATTATATAATTTTCCAGATTTTTACCAGGTTCGTAGCTTCTGTATAATAATTTTCATTCGTTTCCTTGAATTAATTATATAAATTAATCTACTCAATATTATTACATCAAAATTTACAACTATTTCTAATATTTCTTAACAAGTTCCTAATTTTGTTCTCTCAATCATAGTCATTTAGGTATTTAATCTAATTCAACAAGAGCATCTATGTTTTCAACCCTTTAATTTGTAATCTTTTTGTTTAAATCCTTGGTTTATAAAACTTTTCAAGTTCTCACCTTTTAAATTTCAAGTTTTCAGCTCTTAAATCCGTATATCTTACTAATTTTTGGATAAAATCATGTGTTCATGAGTTATTGTGAATATTATTGATGATTTAGCCTTCAAGAGTTTGTTTATATGTGTTTATTTAAACACATATATATTTCTTAAACTTGTTAGTTATAGGTTTTATAAATCTAACCTTGTTTGATGAAAAGAACTAAGAGAATAGTTTGGCTTGATTTCTTAAGAGCCCGGTTTAGGTGATAGCTCTTGATGCTTGATCAAACTAGTCAGTGGTGAACAACGGGTGGTGATGGTGTTGGTTGTATGAAGTGAGAAATCGAGAGTTTGAGGGTGAGGGTGAAGATGGCTTGAGAACCGAGAGAAAAGCCGAGGGGTGGTGGCGGTTGTGGTGGTTTTGGTTAGTATGAGGCCGAGAGTGGGAGAGAACCAAGAGATTGAGGGAGGTGATGGTGGTTTCTGGTTGTGGTGGTGGTTGCGGTTGATGGTGGTTGTGGGGGTTCCTTTGGCCGAGAAGTGGTGATGAAGGTGGGATTGCCATCATTAGTTCTAGCCTAGGTTTGATGAGGTGGGGATTATAGCTTGTATTAGTGGCTTATTAGGACGGTGTGGTGTCAATTTCTAAGGGTGTCTAGTGTCATGTAATGCTAGGTGGTGAAGTTGGAAGATGATTAGTGTCCAAGGATGGCTAGGTGGCGGTTTGGTGTTAATGGCTTTACTTATCATTAAGCTAATATTATTCAAAGACTTAGGTGATTAATCAGGTTGCTTAGTATCCTAATGAACGGAGATTAGAGCTAAGGTTGTGTTTGTGTTGGTGTTTAAGTGCTTAAGGTTTGATTAGTTTTAGTTTTGATACAAAGTTTCTTGATGTAATCTTGTTTGGTAATGTTTGATTAAGTTTTGATCTCAATTCATTTCGTGTAAATATGAGACATTTATAATTCAAGTGCTAGTCATATAATCTTACAACTTGGTAACTAGACACGTGCGTTTCGATAATCATAAAATTCACATGAAAGGAATACATGCGCACGTAAACATTTATGCATGCATGCATGCATGTTCATATATCATATGTTCATGTTCAATTAAGCATGTAAAAACTCATACAATCAAATAAAATTATCTTAATAAATTCTAATAAGATAAGCATTTACTATCAATTTATAGAAAATATTGAATTTACCTAACCTTGGTTCTAGGGTGTCACACAATGAAAATGAAGAGCATAACGAATCTTTCGATGATCTTAAAGTTTATGAAAGTGAAGATGAAGAGATTCGTGTGGAATAAACACCCCCACCTAAGTCTAAGTCGAACGATAAATCGACAACCTGGGCTACTAACAAGCCTTTGGGATGAAAATGAAGAGAAGGAATTGGTAAAGGGTTAGACATCCGTATCGTAGACCCTAGAGTGGAAGATCCTGAGAAAAGTGGCTTGTTTTGAAAAAAAGGTGTTTCGACACTTTACCGTCACTGGTTTGATGAACCGAACCATTGATAAACTTAACTCAAAGTGGATAGAATGAACCACGTGATGAGTCATTTTATCGGGATATATATCCAAATGGTAAATATATTACTTTTACTTTTACATATTTACATTTTATTTTTATAATTATATTTTTTATGTAATACAAGTTTTTGTTCTTAATAATATAGAAATTTTATTTTTATAATTATATTTTTTATGTAATACAAGTTTTTGTTCTTAATAATGTAGAAACATCATTGGACGAATAAAAGCAACGACGATGATATTATCCTAAAAGCCTTAAGCGAACACAAAAAGGTTTACGAGAAAAAAAACTTTACAAGCATCAAGGTGTGGAGGGTGGTAAGAAACCACACCAAATAGGAGCCGGTGGAGGTTAATACAAAATGATCCCTTGAAGATTTGATAATATTACCAAAATGAACATTAATTATAAGCCACTGATTTAATGATTTAAGGTTCCAGATAAGTTATTGCGGTCCTGAAAATATTTACGAGTTCTGTAATAATCCTATACCGAAAAGAAATACACCATCTTCGAGACCTAGTTTAGTTGATTAAGAAATATTAGGTGGGGAAAAAAACGTCTGTATGACCGTCGCACCACCACCGCCTCCGCCCGCCGCAGCCGTCGATGGTCGCACCACCGCTGCCTCAGCCCGCTGTCCGCTGCGTGATATTTCTTTGATTCTTCTTTGTCTGGGTATGAATCGGTGTTGTGGGTTGTCAGTGGAGCAGGGTCATGGTAGTGAGCATATGAACAATGGTTTTTGATGGTGGTTTGTTGCAGCGGTGGGCGTCGAATGGACCGACGACAACGGTGGTGGATTGTGATGGTGGTCGAATGGACCGGCGACGGAGGAGGGGGGTTATGGTTGTTTGCTGCAGTAGTCGGTAGTGTGTGCCGGTGGTCGGAGTTGCCGGTGGTCGGATGTGCCGGTGTGAGTTGTGAAGAATAGGTTAGGGTGGTGGGAGGTGGTTTCAACTGTGATTAGAAAGAGAGAAAGGGGAAATGGGGTTGTGGTGTGTGTGAAAATAATGTATTTATATTAATTTAAGGTGTGTGTAACCAAGCACACTTATTGGTTCAGACTCCTTTATGGTCCAGACCTCTTACTGATTAAGACCCTCTTATTTATTCAGCATTTATTCAATCAGATGTTTCCAAACAACCCCTAATACATTAATAGTGTGATAAAATGTGAAAATTATGCCAACTTCAATGGTGTGGTCGATATTGCTAGAGTTATAATGGAAACGAGTCAACATATTTATTTATTTCAGTTTATCGATTATTATAGCTAATATTAGTTTTTCTTTGTGCAATGTTGATAGATAACTTTCAATATGAATATTGTAAAGACAAATTTAGGTAATTGAATTAGTGAAGTGTAAGGCCCCGATCCCGGGCACCTCACAGTTGGTCATTCACAGCATAAAATATTACATATTATAAATTCTAGCAGCGGAATTAATTTTAACAAAAGCCATCCATTTCATTAAAACACTGTTGCTAAGCAATACACCCTGGTTTAATCAGTTTACAAAAGAATAGTTTAACTGCATTACAAAACAACAGTGACTTCTGTTAAGAATGGATGTCAGTCTTTCCCTGCCGAGTAGCTTCACCCTCGTGCCATCCTCAGCAATAATTACCTGCCAACTGAAAATGTATTAAACCATTTTTACTATGTTTATCTATTGATACCCGTATGTATTTGGCATGTTTGATGATGTTTATTAGATGTTTATGTGTAGTTCATTCTTAGAAGGACCTTGGTAAGCTTAGAATAATTAGGCTTAACAGAAGTCACTGTTGTTTTGTAATGCAGTTAAACTATTCTTTTGTAAACTGATTAAACTAGGGTGTATTTCTTAGCATCAGGTATTCTTTTCTTTAAGTTAACCAGAATTATGTGCGTGTGCTATTTGGCTTATGTGTTCTTAGTAGATTTAAATATTGATTAAGTCGGGATAGGAAATGCTTGGGGTGTGAAAGGTAAAGTAAGTGGCTAATCACAACTAGCCACTGTAATTAGGGACTTACTATACTTGACATAAACTGAGCCATTACCTTGAATGACTGTGTTAGTGTTTGAATCTTATAGCGTTTAGGAAATGGCTGGGAAGAAATCTTCCAAGGCTTCTAGAGGCAGAGGTCGACCACGTACGACCAGGAGTAGTGCCAAGGCTCCTGAGACGGCCCATAAGAACCCTGAGGTTCAAGACCGGAGTGAAGGAAACGAGAATGCCAGCCTGAATGCCTCAGCTCGAGAGGCGATTACTGACGAGGTGCACCAGGTCATACAGATAGTCTTACCGTCTGTAGTGACTGAAGTTATTCAAGCTGTGAGGAACGAGGAGAGAAAGGAGAAGGAGGACAGGAGAGGGTCGACTGAGAAGGAGAACATGGGAGAGGAGAAACGACCTGAACCTGAAATAGTGTTGTCCGATGAAGAGGATGAGGATGTGGTAGGGGTGACGACCAAGGGATGCAGCTATGGGGTATTCCAGAGGTGCAAGCCCCCGACTTTCGACGGTAATGGCAATGCTGCTGCCGCTCACCGCTGGGTGAGGGAGATGGAGGCAGTGCTAGAGATCAATGAGTGTCGCGAAGATCAAAAGGTGAAGTTCACGACTCACTCTTTTGCCAACTCGGCATTGTGTTGGTGGGACAATATTGTCCAAGCTGAGGGTACTAGAGCCATCGGGAAGATGCGATGGAGGGAGCTGAAACAACTAGTGATGGAGGAGTTCTGTCCTCATAGGGAACTCGACAGGATCGAGAGGGAGTTCCTGCAACTTGAGGCGGGGACCATGACCCACCAATAGTACACCACCAAATTTAATGAGATGGCGAGACTGGTGCCGAATCAGGTGACGCCGGTGTCTCGAAAGATTAACCGGTATATTCAGGGACTGCCAGCTGACATTCGTAGACACATGATTGCTGCTAGACCGAGCACCTTTAGGTCGGCAGTGGATCTGGCTGGGAGGCTCTACAATGAAAGGGAAGTGACGGTGGTAGAAGTGAAGAAAGCCGGTGGTGGTGACCGAAGTTGGAATGGAAAGAGGTTTAGGCGGGGTGGTTTCACCCCAAACAACAAGAGGATGAGGGTAGATGATCGTAGGGCATCGTCAAGATCGGGGCCAAAGAAATGTGGCAAATGTGGAAGGGAGCATCCTGGTGAGTGTAGGTTGGGACTGAACGTATGCTTCAGGTGTGGCCAGCCTGGCCATATCGCTAGAGACTGTAAGAAGCCGAGGGCGGAGAGCTTTGGAGCGGGGAGTAAGAAGCCGGAAGAAGGAGGGCAGAGGGCAAGTCCTAGAGCTTACACCATGACCCGGGAGGAAGCCAGAGCTGATCCCGATGTTGTGTCAGGTATGTTCCTTGTAAACCAAACTTATGCCTCTGTATTGTTTGATTCTGGTGCTAGCCGGAGTTTTATTTCTGATACTTTCTCTGCTAAGTTGCCCGTTAGTAGTAGAAAGATAAGTGCACTATTCGATGTAGAAACTGCTATTGGTAAGTCCACTAGAATTATGGATGTGGTAGAAGACTGTGTCATAGAATTAGAAGGTCATAGGTTTGCTGCTAGGTTACATGTGATGCCCCTAGGTGGATTTGACGTGGTACTAGGGATGGATTGGTTAGCAATCTATGAAGCGAATATCGTATGTCGTAAGAAGGTGATTAATTTGACGTGGATTTGACGTGGTACTAGGGATGGATTGGTTAACAATATACGGCGATCGGGTTACGACGATTCCGAAAGTGATTTCGATGGCGGTGGCAGGAAAGTGCATGAGGCATGGATGTAGCGCTTATTTGGCCTACGTAAAAGATGTGGACACACCGACACCCCAATTGTTCGATGTGCCAGTGATGTGTGACTTTCCCGATGTATTTCCAGAGGACCTATCAGGCGTGCCACCGGATCGCGAAATTGAATTTCAAATTGACTTGATACCCGGTGCCCAACCTGTCGCCAAGGCACCGTATCGATTAGCTCCAACTGAGATGAAGGAGTTAATGGAGCAACTGCAAGAATTGCTCATAAGGGTTTCATCAGACCGAGTATCTCTCCTTGGGGTGCTCCGGTCTTATTCGTGAAAAAGAAGGACGGTAGCATGAGAATGTGTATCGACTACCGTGAGTTGAACAAATTGACGAAAAAGAATCGGTATCCATTACCGAGGATTGACGACTTGTTCGACCAGCTCCAGGGTGCCAATTGGTTCTCGAGGATAGATCTTCGATCTGGCTACCATCAATTAAAAGTGAAGGAGCAAGACATTCCTAAAACAACTTTTCGTACGTGCTATGGTCATTACGAGTTTCTCGTCATGTCTTTTGGGTTGACCAATGCGCCAGCTGCTTTTATGGATTTGATGAATCGAGTGTGCCGGCCGATGTTGGATAAATCAGTGATAGTGTTTATCGATGATATCTTGATTTATTCAAGGAGCAAAGAAGAGCATGCCGGTCACATTCGAGAAGTGTTGGAGACTTTGAGGAAGGAGAAACTGTATGCTAAGTTCTCTAAGTGTGCTTTCTGGCTACGCGAGGTGCAATTTCTGGGTCACGTGGTAAATGCGGAGGGAATCATGGTGGACCCAGCAAAGGTTGAGGCTATGATGCAATGGAAGTCACCAAAGACGCCATCCGAGATTCGTAGCTTCTTGGGATTGGCGGGCAACTACAGAAGATTTATTCAAGACTTCTCCAAGATAGCCTCACCTTTGACTAAATTGACCCGCAAGGACGCGAAGTTCGTGTAGGGTCGAGAGCAGGAGAGTGCCTTTGAAGAGTTGAAGACGAGACTAACACAAGCTCCTGTCTTGACATTGCCCGAGGGAAGTGAAGACTTAGTGGTATATTCGGATGCATCCTACTCTGGGCTTGGTTGTGTATTGATGCAACGTGGAAGGGTAATAGCCTACGCATCCCGACAATTGAAAACCCACGAAGTCAACTATCCCACACACGATCTAGAATTAGCCGCGGTGGTTTTCGCATTGAAGATTTGGCGGCACTATCTATACGGGACTAAGTGCACCATCTTCACAGACCACAAAAGCTTGAAATACTTTTTCAAGCAAAAGGACCTGAACATGAGGCAGAGGCAATGGTTGGAACTCATAAAGGATTATGATTGCGAAATCCATTACCATCCGGGCAAGGCCAACGTGGTGGCAGATGCCCTTAGCCGGAAGGAGAGACCCGAGCCGATTCGGGTGAAGGCTTATCAGTTAATCATGACCTCCGACGTGATGACACAGGTTAAGGAGTTTCAAGATGAGGCTTTGAAAGAAGATCGACTTAACTCCGAAAGGATGAGAGGTCTAGTTACGGAATTGGGTGAGAACACTCTTGGTGTTAAGACCTGATTCGGGCGAATGTGGATTCCTCAATACGGGGATCTACGTAGAAAGATTATGGACGAGGCCCATAAGACTCGATACTCCAATCATCCCGGTGCTACCAAGATGTATCACGATATGAAGAAAGATTATTGGTGGCCGGGTATGAAACGCGACGTAGTGGAGTACGTGAGTAAGTGCCTTACTTGTCCCCAAGTGAAGGCGGAACACCAGAAACCATACGGGAAAATCCAACCGTTGGACATACCCGAATGGAAGTGGGAACACATCACCATGGACTTCATTACTAAGCTGCCTCGCACGTCGAGGGGATATGATACTGTTTGGGTGATTGTCGACCGACTAACAAAGAGTGCCCACTTCCTACCGATCCGCGAGACGTATTCATCCGAAAGATTGGCGGATCTGTTCATCAAGGAAATCGTAGCTCGTCATGGCGTGCCGGTGTCTATCGTGTCGGATCGTGACACCCGGTTTACATTGAAGTTTTGGAGAAGGTTCCATGATGCAATGGGGACGAGGCTACACATTAGTACAACCTATCATGCTCAGACGGACGGTCAGTCTAAGAGGACCATACAGACGCTCGAGGATATGCTTCGAGCATGCGTGATCGATTTTGGAGGAAGTTGGGACGACCGCCTGCCGTTAGCAGAATTCTCGTACAACAACAGTTATCATGCCAGTATTGGCATGCCACCCTACGAGATGCTATACGGTAGGAGATGTAGGACGCCCGTATGTTGGGGAGACATTGGGCAGAGAGAGCTGGGAGGTGTCGAGGTGATCGAAGCTACGACTGAGAAATCGGAAAAGATCAAAGCCTTCATGAAGGCGGCGAAAGATAGACAAAAGTCGTATGCTGACAAGAGGCGAAGACCAATATAATTCAAGGTTGGAGACCGAGTCATGTTAAAGGTCTCACCTTCGAAAGGGATCATCCGATTCAGGAAATGAGGTAAGCTAAGCCCGAGATATATAGGACCTTTCCGAATCATTGCACGAGTAGGAGAGGTAGCCTATCGACTTGAACTGCCAGATGAGTTAAGTGGAATTCATCCCACATTCCATGTATCTCATCTGAGAAAGTGCTTAGCTGATGAAAATATGATTGTTCCGCTGGAGGATATTGAAGTAGACGAACGGCTCAATTACGTGGAGCAACCAGTGGCAATCATTGATTGTAAAGAAAAGAAGTTAAGGAATAAAGTGGTTCCTCTCGTGCGTGTACAGTGGAAGCACATAAAGGGATCTGAATCCACATGGGAGACTGAGGAAGAGATGAGGCGGCATTATCCTCATCTGTTTGAGGAATAACAGGTTTCGGGGACGAAACCTATATAAGGGGGGTGGACTTGTAACACCCGGATTCTTTTTTTAGGGAATAAAAGAATAAGAGAGAAGGACAAGAGAGAAAAGAAAGTCAACTAAAAGTGGAAGGGTTAAAAGTGTCAAATGTACAAAGTTTATATTTATTTTGTACAAAAAGGTAGTATGGCCGCCCTTAACATCCAATCCCACCTGCTTTCTCGACAAAAGAAAAGAAAGAAGAGTAGAAGAGAAGAGATTTCGGATTCTAGAGAGAGAAAGAGGCTGTTCTTCACCAAGGTAAGCAATTGTCGCATAATTAGCTCGGTTTTGGTTGTGTTTTGACTAAGGAACTGAGAATGTATGTTCTTATGTGTGTATATGTGTTTGGGTTTATGTGGTTTAGACATATCTGGGCGTTCGAATCTTTGGAAAAGCCCAAGTTGAGGAGTTCGAACTTGGAAGCAGCAAAGGTGAGTTTCTAGACCCCGATTCCTACTTGTTTTAAACTCTTTTGGGGCTGAAAATGTATTAAACGATTTTTACTATGTTTATCATTGATACCCGTATGTATTTGGCATGTTTGATGATGTTTATTAGATGTTTATGTGTAGTTCATGCTTAGAAGGACCTTGGTAAGCTTAGAATAATTAGGCTTAATGTTTGGGTTTGGAAATATCATAGTAATAAGTTGGACAGAAGGTTGATACGCCTACATAAGGCTCATACGCCCATAATTGCCTTAGAAATGTTCTAAGTAGGGTCATGAGTCCAAATAGTTCTCATGTGCCCAAACAGTAACCTCATACGCCTAAATATTGCCTTAGAATTTCTAAGTATGACTCATGTACCTAAACAGTATCCTCGTGCGCCTGAACAGTGGCCATATGCCTAGAAAAGTTAGCCGGACGACTAAGTGCAAGGTCATGTGCCCCAACAGTGCTCATGCGCCTGAATGGCTCATGCGCCCAAAGTGAAAAATGCTAAGTGTAGGGTGGTGCGCCTACATAGTGATGAAAAGTCTGAACAGGGCTCATGCGCCCAAATAGTTCTCATGCGCCCAAACACTTAGAAATTTTTACAGAATTTTCTGGGAGTCTGTGCCTTAGGGATTTGACCGAGGTTGACTAAGGACTTATAAATGATGATGTTCTATGCATAATATGATTACTATGATTGTTCCATATTATAGTTATTGCTACTACTATTATTACTTATAGTATATGACTTTAAGTGGTATGTTATTATCGTAACGTAAAGTATATTGTAATAATAAAGTGAAAGAGCAATAAAGAAAAGAAGTGAAACATAAATAAAATGTTAATAAGTCTTGCAAGCATATAGGAGGGACACGACCGTGTTGTCGTTAGCTCAACTGTGTGGCGGGTTAGCTACCCTTTATGAACACAGGGTCAATCAATTGAGATTGGCAGGACCTTTGTAGCGTGCCCTGGGTGATTGGGTCGGCCTTGTACACAGTACACATATCCCCTTTCGAGGGATATAGTTGACCCTTTCGAGGGATATAGTTGACCCTTTCGAGGGATACAGTTGACCCTTTCGAGGGATATCGATGGCCCATCACCCGTTTTCCATCGCGCATATAGTTGGGGCATTGCGCACTGGTCCATACAGACAGTGGAACATAAAGTTAAAAAGTTTACAGACAAGGCATACAGTACAGAGAACGAACAATATTTGTTCATACAGTTAATGCGTGCTCGCATATACAGTACATAGTTGTATTTTATAGAAAATAGTATTTTCATATACTACATATAGAAAGTATTTTATTACGTATAAAACTAGAGCTCACTCAGCAACGCTGACTTTTATACATTTTCAGTTGGCAGGTAATTATTGCTGAGGATGGCACGAGGGTGAAGCTACTCGGCAGGGAAAGACTGACATCCATTCTTAACAGAAGTCACTATTGTTTTGTAATGCAGTTAAACTATTCTTTTGTAAACTGATTAAACCAGGGTGTATTGCTTAGCAACAATGTTATTAATGAAATGAATGGCTTTTGTTAAAATTAATTCCGCTGCTAGAATTTATAATATGTAATATTTTATGCTATGAATGACCAACTGTGAGGTGCCCGGGATCGGGGCCTTACATGAAGGTTTTTAAATGCTTGTTTACTTTGTATTTAGAAAAAGACGAAATTGGAAGTGTTATGAATGAAGTCTTAATTGACCATTTTGAAAGATCAATCACGTATAGGAAAAAAGTATATTTTTGTTTTGTTATATTTTTGACATTTATAGTTTACAATTTTAGTGACGCTTATTTTTATTTTTTTTCTAGCCTCGCTAGGGCTGTTCACGAGCCGATCCGATCTGAGCGAAGGTACGCTTGAACTCGCTCGGATTTAAAATTGAGCCGCTCGGATCGGATCGAATTTATAAAAGCGAGCAGAAAATTCATGCTCGTGCTCGGATCGAATTTAACCGAGCAGCTAGGTTTCGCTCGGTTACGCTCGGTTTTATAATAAATTTAGCATAACAACAAAATACAGACCGACTCCGTTTAGCTTGGTTTTTCATTCATTCAAGAGTTTCAAGTTTCAATAACAAACCTAACAATTTTAAGAAAACAATAGGACATAAAAGTTACACAAAATACAAATTCAAACACATTAAGTTTTAAGTCAAACTTAAAATTCTTAGAAAGATAATATATCTAATCTACATAAAATCCACCAATGATGATTTTCACGACCATTTCCATATCCACCTAAAAAAAGTCAAAAACAATTTTAATTTAACATTTTAGACTAAGCATAATAGTATATATTGTAGGCTTCAATATTATGGACAATGTATATACAAAGGTTTTATAAAAATATCTATCTTTCATGTCTGTTAGTTGCTACAACACTCGTTTGGAATCAAGACATCAATCTCCAATTTTTCTTCTTCTTTTGCAGATTTCTAGACAATAAAAAGATACCAAAAATATTAGTTTAAAGTATAAAGTAGAAACAAAGAAAAATATGAATATAAACTTACTTCCAATGTTTGTATGGTTGTTTTTGAGATGACCTTTAACCAATCGCTTTCACAAACAAAAAGTTCAACCATATCCTTTGGCAGAGAGCTTGTATAGTCATCCAATATACGCCCCCAGCACTAAATGCCGATTTAGAAGCCACAGTTGTGATCGGGATGCCAAAAATATCTTTAGTCATTTTACTTAAAATGGGGAACTTGATTGAATAACGACTCTATGATTTCAACACTTAAGACTTTGACTCCTCACATGTATAATTAGGCTCTTCCAGATACAACCCAAGTTTAGTTTTTTTGTCCGGTCTCGATAGGTCTTGATTTAAGGTAAGTTAAAAAAATCATCTCCGGGCAAATTTTGTTCATTAAAAGAAGATGAGGCCTTTGAGCAACTTGTGGCCACCTTAGATGCCTTAAATGCATTGAAATACTTTTAAAAAAGAGTTTTTAACTTGCTAGCGACATCTTGAACCCGAATCTCATGCTCCCCTACCGGATACAACCTCTCAAAAGTCCAATCAACTGACATCAACTTAAAACGGGGATCTAAAATAGATTCAATAGACATAACCACCCTAATTTCCCCTAATACTTTTCAAACTTCATATACGTCATTACACTCATCTCCGCCAAAAAAAATCATCTGATATAAATGCATTACTTATCTCTTTTTTCACATTAAAAATTTGAGTAAGAAACAAGTTTGAAGTCGGATATGATGTACCTGAAAACAAATTAGTAGCTTTCAAAAAAACTTCAAGAAGCTTGCAAACCTTTTCGGCTCTTGTCCACTCATCAATTGTGGGACCATATGAAGTTGGAATCTCTTAATGCGTAGCCTTGAAAAGCTTGTTTGTAGTGAATAGCTGACTCAAGCATTTGATGTGTTGAGTTCCACCTAGTTGTTACACCGGTACAAAAACAGACGAGTGTGGATACCCAAAGTTATAGGTATTTTATCAAATTTCAATAGACGACTAGGAGACTTCCTTAAATACTTAATACCTTCTCTAATTTTGGAAAAACATGGTTCAATAGTTCCTCATCCATCTTGTACGACCAAATTCAAGATATGTCCACAACATCTAACATGAAAAAACAATCCCTCAAAATTTAGTTTTCCTTTCCCCTAAAAATTATTCCTCAAATTATGGCTGCCCTATCATTGTTAGATGGGTTATCTAGAGTAATTGTACCGACTTTATCTTGAATGCCCCTATAATAAGGGATTCTAAGATAGCATCTGATATAACCTCACCATTATAAGGTGGTGTAAGCTCACTAAAACCAATTATATATTTTTGCATTTTCCAATCAGAATCAACAAAGTGAGCTGTCAAACACATGTAACCAACGGTCTGGTTTGATGTCCAATGGTCTGGTTTGATGTCCAACAATCACTTGTAAGTGAGATCATATTAACATGTTTGAAAAGCTTTTTTATCCTCTCGTTTTCTCCATCCACCACTTTTATACAATCTTTTGTGATAGTTGATCTACTTACTTCTGATATAATAGATTATTATACTTCATTAATTGATTAAACCAGTGATACTCAACAAATGAGGAAGGCAACTCATGAGCTATGATCATTTTTGCAATTATTTCCCTGCACTTCATTGTGTTATAACCCCTAATTGACTCAAAATTGATGAAAGTAGTTTTATTATCACTACCATTTGAGTCAAAATTATTAAAACCTTTCTTTTACCCATCGATCTTTGGTAATATAAACAATCTGTGAGGTGTCGTTTAAGACTTGTTATTAAACTCGAGCTTCCTGCTACATAGTTATGCTTAAAATAAATGCACTGTTTTTTTCATCATTTTTCCTTTGTACATACCATCAATGTCTACAAAATATGGATGCACATCATAAGAATTCTTTTTCTTCTTTGTACATACATCATTCTTATCTTTCAGTTCATCAACTAGCTTGATGCTTTCTTCGTCACTTATCTCAACATTAGAAGTCACAATTCCATTAGATTCTTTTTGAGAAGACATTCCACAAAAAATACATATATTAAGTTTAAACAAACAATACATACACATACTCTTAAATATGACTTTTGAATCTAAACTACAAATTATCGATATACTTAAAGATCAATTAACATATGACTTCATCTTGATGAAATTAGCAATTAACCATAAATTATCAATTAATTACAAATTATCCATAAACTACAAGTTATCTAAATTACTACTCTATATGTTTCGAGGTTCTCTATCACTAAAAATGTATTTCTTGATTATTTATTTTGCAACACCATGAAGTCACCATTTATAACAAGTAATAGCTATAAGCTCATGAGCAGGTAAATATCGATAATCACAATCACTACCAAAATCATTATGAAGAAGAAAAAATAGAATCATGAAAATAAAAATGCCTATAACACATACATGAAATCAACAATCTTGAAGCTCATATGTAGAATAAAAATACAGAGAAAACACATACCTTCCAACAATCCAGCCCTATACTTAAAACATAGAAATCATTAAAACAAAATCATTAAAAAATATAGGGTTTGAATCTAATATAGACAAAAAACAAACTTAGAAAATTAACCTTACAACCTTCAAAGCTTGAATGAAGGCCAGCGGGGTTGTGGGGGACTAGAGTTGTCGTCGGTCGCCAGCCGACGGGGTCTGGATTAGTGCAGGACTGCAGTTTGACGGGGTTCTGGGGGACGCAGGAAAGCAGGACTCGTGACTCATGAGGCTTTGTCATTGTGGTATCGCCGGTGGTGTTGTGGAGGGCGCGACCACGCAAGGAAGAAGGGATGCTGACGGTTATGGTATGTGGATAATGGGTTTAAAGTGTTAATTGTGGTGAATTGTGTAGTGGGTTGATAATGGGTTTAGGTATGAAAGTAATGGGTTTTTGAATTAGGGCAAAAATGTAACTTTAACCATTTAAAAATGTATTATATATCATATATATTAATTCAAACAAAACCGAGTGAGCATTGAGCAAGAGGACCTTTGCTCGTGCTCTGCTCGTTTACAAACCGATCTAAGCTGCTTTACTCGTTTACAACCAAGCAGAATTCAAACGAGCATTTTCCAAACATTTTCCAATCGATTGTCGAGCAATGCTCGAGCGTCGAGCAGGTTGGACAGCCCTAAGCCCCGCTAAGTAAAAACCTAAATCCAGACTAAATCCACTGGTGAGGGAATATCACAATCTAGAAATAATATGTGATAAGAAATACATAACATATTTATAGTAAAAAATGCGATGAAGAAAATTAGTGATGCATATGTGTCACACCCTCAAAATCCACCGGGGTTCTATCGCAAGGCGGAGACATACCAGGATCTGAGAGGTTTTATCAAACGACATTATATGCGATTTAAAATAAACGTTTGATTGTAAATCAGAGTAAAACATAGTTTTCAATGTAAACAATGTGAAAGTGTAAACATCTGTAAAACTATAAAGAAATAAATGCGCAAACAAGACGCCCAAAGAAATGTAGGAAATGTAAATGAATTTGCTTTCAAGTGAAATAGATGATGCATGAGGCTCAGACGTGCAACCTTAGCCTTAAGCATGACGCCGACCTGAGAAAACATGCGAAAGTGTCAAAAAGGGTTGGTGAGTTCACTGACATAAGGTTGGTGAGTTCAGAAGTTTTCAAAACAAGTTTATAAATGTAGTACATAGATAAAGTAAACAAAGTAAACCAATGTAGATAGCTACTCTACAATCCATGTTACTAAAGTGTATGAAGTTTGTGATCGAAACTGACAATGTATAAGTATGAATATCTCAGCCATGTATTCCCAAACATGACAACAATAAATAGGTCAATTTTACACATGTTTGACCTCTAGTCGTGCTAGCACGACTAGCCCGAGTGGGGGTCGTCAAATCCACTAGTACCCTGGTTAACCCCAAATTAACTGTCCAAAAAATAAGGACTTGAATGCTAATAACACTAAGTAAACTTGTGATCTTATGGTTTTACTAGATCCAAAAAAGTATTTAAGCATGCTCTCTCCCTCAAAAGAGTACAATAAGAAGAAGAGGCTATAAAACTCACCTTAGAATGTGTAGAAAAATATCGAAAGTCATACCCAAAAAGTATTTAATCATGAATCATATCATAACCAACATTTTAATTATGCAAGTAATTTATTTAACAACTACCCACAGCATGTTACACAACCTAAAACATCATCATACCCATAGTTTTCAGATTTAGAAATGCAAGAACACAAGTAGCACAAATTTCATCAAAATATCCTAACATGTTCCTATGATCATTTTATCATCAATCAAATCATCATATCATGTTTTACACATATCGTATTTAACATACATCAAATCATGTCATAACAGTTTCCATAAATAGCTAATATATTGATGTGTGGGGGTTTTTCACTATTTTAAAATGTTTAATTATGTGTATTTATGTGTTTAACATAGTGGAACACAATTACTTTGAGAGTTAATTGATTTTTAGGATTGCAAAGCAAAAACAGACACATTTCAGGTGTTTTCAGGAGTTAGAATGAAGCCGGAATCTCACAAATAAGGAAACACTTGAGAAATAAAAAAAGTGAATAAAAAGTGAAGGGGACATAAATTACATCCTTAAGGACGTAAATTACGTCCTATGTGTGATTAGGATGCACACAAATTAGGACGCAAAACAGGAGGAAAAAATGCTGATCAGGGGGCTAGTAAATTACATCCCTTGGCTGACTGATACGAATTTTTAGGGATTTGCCCTAATTAAAGGTTAAAAAGGGGGCTGTGAATTAGAACTTCACCAAGTCGTTTTTGGCCATCCAAAGAGCAATTTTGAAAGCAAAGAACACCTATGGATCCAACCTTTTATGAAATTGATTCCTACGAAAACCAATTTTGATTCCATGACAACCATTAGCGGCTAAATCACCCGTGATCTTCTCCGGGTGTAGGGTTTGTGTTTATGACATTTATTTAACTTTAGCTGTTCTAAGATTAGGTTTAAGTTTTGATTGGCACGTTAAGCTATATGATTTTATTTATTGGTTGATTACTTTATATGGTTTTTCATTGTTTTGAATCTTCATCTAATACTCATTAGTTTTTGGTTTCTTTACATCATGAGTATTGTGAGTTTTTGGTTTTGATTAGCAAATTGAAATTGATAGTTTGTGAATAGGCCCTTTTAGAACCCGTTCCATCTCTATCACTAAAATCAATCAAACTAAAAGGCCCCGTTCCTGGGACGCTTACAACTGGTCGATCATCGCACAAAAACATACATTTTTATTTATCTTATATAAACATTACAGCGGAAACATTTAATTAAAATCATTCTATATATTAATAACTACTTTTGCCAAATAATACAACATCATTACAAAATATCATTCGTTGCATTACATCACAAAAGCATTATATAAATGGATGCCATCCAAAAGAGCTGAGTAGTCGCCCCGTGCCATTCTCAGCAACATTACCTGCCAACTGAAAACACATCAAAAGTCAGCGTTGCTGAGTGAGTTCTAGTTTTATAAATAAAACATACTTTTCTTTCGTTAAAACCGTTCTTTACTTTCTTTAAAATCATACTATACTTTCGTACATGATCACACATCATACGTACACATAGATAATATCATTATTATCTTTCATTACGTTTGTTAACTTTCGTTCATTCAACGTACGTCATTATCATTCATTTCTCATCTACATCCCGTCAAGCTTTACCCTACTCATGACACACAGCCACGATTACTGAGGTCGAATGACAAGGATCCCATTTCGGTCTATATTGTGATATTTCGTTAACGTTCAATTCATACATTCGTTCATTTCATGCATATTTCACTTTTCGTACATCATTTATTATCTTTTACTTCTTTAAGGTTAAGGGGGTTTCTTCTTCTTTGTCGTTAGATCCTGTCAAGCTTTACCCTCTTCATGGCACGCAGCCACGATTGCTGAGGTCGAATGACAAGGATCCTGTTTCGTACTTTATTATTTTATTTTGTTCATTCATTCATTTCTTCGATCATTACTTTTCATTACTCGAATCTTGTCTCATGCAATATCCTCGACTCATGCTCGAAAGCTGATGCTGTGCCGGGGCCTGTACACAAACCCCCGACTCATGTTCAAAGAGTGACACAACACCGGGATACGCGACAAAGATCCCATTTGAGTCAACCACATGGATTGAACTCCATCCGAGTCTATTGCAACACAAGGTCGCTCACCTCATTATCTCGTCTCATCGTACATATCGCACAAATCGCACCAATGGAGTGGTCACTAAGACCGACTCCCCCTGTGTGTGTGAGAACTCTTGGGGTTTAGCCAGAATCGCATGCCATCTCATGGGTTAGCAAAAATCGCACGCCACATAATCCACATGAGGTAGCCAAAATCGCACGCTACATAGCACACAGTAAATACCACATTGCACGTATCGGAGCACTTACCAAAACTGAACTCCCTACTGTGTCTATGCCCCCTTATGAATTAGCCAAGATCGCACGCTATAATACACACACAGTTGAGCTAACAACTCTCAATGAGTTGTGAACCTCCTTTCTTTATCTTGCAAGCCATCCTGACTCTCATTCATTCGTTCATGCTTGCGTTCAGTCATTACGTTCCTCTGTTCATTATCTTCCACTTTACGTTACATAATACTTTCATTACATTCATTAACGTTCATCGCAACCACGGGAAGACAATCATGCATAATAATAAAGAACATAACAACATACAACATCAATCACACAAGGCAACATCGCACACCCATAACATACATCATGCATAACATACAACATGCACAATCACACAACATTAAACATCACACGAAACACGCGCATCGCATCATATAAAACCATACGGCATCAAACATCATCATGCATCGCATCATCATCATCATCAGCTCATCATCAGCTCATCATCATAATCATCTTACATCGTCCATGCCCATCGCATCATCTACAACCCCAAAGGTCCGAGCCTACGTCCGCACTTTTCCAAAAGTCAGACAACACTATGGTCATTCGGGCATATGGACCCTATTCGGTCGCATGGTCTTCCATGCGTATGAGAACACTCAGGCGAATGGACCTCCAGTCGCATAGCGTCCAATCGCATGCTTCCCATGCGAACGAACCTCAGTCGCATGACATCCGGGCGCATGGGCCTCAGTAGTATGACCTTCATGCGAATGGCCCTCAGTCGCACACCTTTCGTGCGTATGAACCTCAATCGCACGACTCATAGGCGTATGGAATCCAGTCGCATGACCTTCAGTCGCATGACCTTCATCCGTATTTCATTCAGTCGCATGACCTTCATCCGCATCTCATTTAGTCGCATTACTTTCGTGCGAATGAACCTCAGCCGCACTCCTTTTTTACGTATGAACCTCAATCACACTCCTTTCGTGCGTATGGACCCAGTCGCATGCCATTCAGATGCATTGACCTCCAGTCGGTTGCCTAGCCCTAGCTGATGCAGAATGCAGTTCATCCCGACCCCAATCTGCCATTTTTGACCTCTAAGCTCATCCAAACTCATTCTAAGCCCAAATCAACCATCCTAAACCTTTAGAATGCATACCACAACACCATTCAAGCACACACAAGCCCGGAAACAAACTCAAAACGCATCACACGCAAACACATCCAAATAGGTCAAACACACACACATCCAAAAATGGGTTTACTATGTGTTCCAGCTCCAAATCAGTTGAAAACGAGTAAAAGAGGGGTCCTAGAACTCACACAAACAATGCCGTCGAGTAGAGCTTTGATTTGACCCGCTACACTTCGATTTTGCACACTTGAATCCACCCGAACCAACTTTTCTCTCCTTTTCTCTCTTCTCCTCTCTTCTTGGCTGAATTTTGGGTATGGGGAGAGGGTAAGGGCTGCCCTCTCCCTTCAAATACCTCCACTCACCCAGCTTTCTCTCACTGGCGAGTTTAGTCCCTCGATATTGGACTTTATTTCTTTTCTTCTTTCGTCAGCTTCAAAGAAAATTTCCGGCCGTTACAAGTCCACCCCCCTTATATAGGTTTCGTCCCCGAGACCTGTTATTCCTTAAACAATTACGGGCAATACCGTCACATCTTTTTTTCGGTCTCCCACCTGGAGTTCAATCGGCCT
Organism: Flaveria linearis; assembly: GCA_024085815.1. Taxonomy (NCBI): domain Eukaryota; kingdom Viridiplantae; phylum Streptophyta; class Magnoliopsida; order Asterales; family Asteraceae; genus Flaveria; species Flaveria linearis. Next base: position 68,695,154 of record CM044013.1, on the reverse strand, counting down.
ACGTCGTTTATCAACACACGACTTCTTGTCTATCTTTGGCTACCTTCATCAGGGCTTTGATCCTTTTGAGCTTCTCAGTCAGCCTCGATCACCTCAATACTTTCCATACGGCCTTTGGTGCTCAACCTTCACTTGTAAACAAGTAAAGCATTTACTCCCGTACTGGGCTTTGATCCTTTCGAGCTTCCCAGTCAGCCTCGATCACCTCAATACTTTCCATATGGCCTTTGGTGCTCGACCTTCACTTGTAAACAAGTAAAGCATTTACTCCCGTACTTCACCATATCACGCTTCATACCCGGCCACCAATAATCTTTACTCGGGTCTCGGTACATCTGGAAGTTGGGATATTAGTGTATCCACATACCTTACATCGGCCAAGTAGGCAATACTTTCACGCCTCATGCACTTTCCCGCCACTGCCATCGAAATCACCTCCGGAATCGTCGGGACTCAATCACCTGTCACCGTGATCCCGTCAGGCGCTGTCAACCGTATCATCTTTTTGCGACACACAATTTTCGCTCTGTAGTCTGCCAAACAATCCACTCCTAGGTTCACATCGAAGGGCGTATCTATATTCTTACCACTAACAGGTAGTGTAGCACAGAAAGCAGTAGGAATAAAACTTCTACCAGCGCCAGAATCGAATATCACAAAGGCTAAAGGTTGATTTACTAGAAAAGTACCTGTCACAACATTGGGGTCTGCCCTAGCCTCCTCCTGCATCATTGTGTAGGCGCTGCATTCGCCCTCTGTCCTTCTCCTCCGGTCCTCTTCACTCCCGAACCTTCCGCCCTTGGCTTCTTACAATCCCTGCTTCTGTGGCCAATTTCTCAACAATTGTAACATCTCACAGTCCCACATTCTCTAGCCACATGACCAGGCTTCCCACACTTGAAGAAAGTATTTGGTCCCCTTTTCCATTCTCCCGAATGCTCCATCCCGCATTTACCACACCTATTCGACCCCGCACCAGGTGTGACCGCACGAGGGTCATTCCCCCGTGTGTGCTTATTATTCGTCGGGACACCACCCCGTCCAGTTCTCTTCCCCCTCCAGTTTTCGTCTCCATCACCTTTCTCACTGTCTTCAGCCACCACCACTATAGTTCTTTCATCATACAACCTTCCTGCCAAATCAACTACCAACCTAAACGTGCTCAGTCAGGCAGCGATCATGTGCTTACGGATATCCGCCAATAAGCCCTGAATATACCTCTTGATCTTTCGCGAAAGAGGTGTCACCTGATTCGGCACCAGCCGTACCGTTTCGTTGAATTTGGTGGTGTACTGTTGATGCGTCATTGTCCCCGCCTCCAGCTGCAGAAACTCCCTTTCAACTTTATCCATCTCACGGTGAGGACAGAACTCCTTAATCACCAGCCTTTTCAGCTCTGACCATCTCATCCTTCCGATAGCCCGGCTACCCTCAACTTGGACTATGTTGTCCCACCAGTATAAAGTTGAGTCCACGAAAGAGTGGGCAGCAAACTTTACCTTCTGGTCTTCCTGACACTCGCTGATATTTAAAACAACTTCCATTTCCCTCACCTATTGGTGAGCAGCAGCAGAAGTGCCATTACCATCAAAAGTTAGGGGCTTGTATCATTGAAACGCCCCATAGTTACAGCCTCGTGCCACCTCCTGCACGGGCTCTTCTTCTTCTTCCTCTTCGTCATCAGAGAAAACCGTATCAGTCTCGGGCCGTCTTCACTTGCCCGTAGGTCTACCCCTTTCCTTTCTCTCCCCATCTCTAACAGCCTTTATCACTTTAGTCACCACAGTCGGTAAGATCGTCTGCATGGCCTGATGCACTTCCTCCACAACCGCCTCTTTCATCGAGGCTCTTAGATTAGCACTCTCATCACCACCCTCTAGATGAGGGGTCTCGGGCTCTTCATGAGCCGCCTCTTCCGCTCTAGGCCTTCCTCTTATGACCCGCGGTTCTGCACCACGTCCACCACGACCTCCACCGCGTGAAGCCTTTGATGATCTACCACCGGCCATCCTCTAACACATACTAAAAGATTCAAACACCAATATGGTCATTCAAGGGAACAGCTTAGTTTATGTCAAGTATAGTAAGTGCCTAATTACAGTGGCCAGTTATGATTAGCCACTTACTTTACTCTTCATACCCCGAGCATTACTTGTCCTGACTACATCAGTATCTAAATCTACCAGCAACACATAAACCAGATAACATGCACACATAATACCGGTTAACATTAAGAAAATACCTGATGGCACGCAACTACTCAGACTGGCATCCCTCCCCTTTCATCCCATTCTCAGTTTAAGACTAGGTTTATTTTGAAAATTTACCCATTTCGCTTAAACTTTGGCTCTGATACCAATGTGTAAGGCCCCGTTCACGGGACGCTTACAGCTGGTCGATCATCACACAAAAACATACATTTTTATTTATCTTATATAAACATTGCAGTGGAAACATTTAATTAAAATCATTCCATATATTAATAACTACTTTTGCCAAATAATACAACATCATTACAAAATATCATTCGTTGCATTACATCACAAAAGCATTATATAAATGGATGCCATCCAAAAGAGCTGAGTAGTCGCCCCGTGCCATCCTCAGCAACATTACCTGCCAACTGGAAACACATCAAAAGTCAGCATTGCTGAGTGAGTTCTAGTTTTATAAAGAAAACATACTTTTCTTTCGTTAAAACCGTTCTTTACTTTCTTTCGAATCATACTATACTTTCGTACATGATCACACATCATACGTACACATAGATAATATCATTATTAACATTCATTACATTTGTTAACTTTCGTTCATTCAACGTACATCATTATTGTTCATTTCTCATCTAGATCCCGTCAAGCTTTACCCTACTCATGGCACACAGCCACGATTACTGAGGTCGAATGACAAGGATCCCATTTTGGTCTATATTGTGATATTTCGTTAACGTTCAATTCATACATTCGTTCATTTCATGCATATCGCACTTTTCGTATATCATTTATTATCTTTCACTTCTATCTAGATCCTGTCAAGCTTTACCCTCTTCATGGCACACAGCCACGATTGCTGAGGTCGAATGATAAGGATATTGTTTCGTACTTTATTATTATATTTCGTTCATTCATTCATTTCTTCGCTCATTACTTCTCATTACTCGAATCTTGTCTCATGCAATATCCTCGACTCATGCTCGAAAGTCTGATGCTGTGCCGGGGCCTGCACACAAACCCCCCGACTCATGTCTGAAGACTGACACAACACCAGGATACGCAACAAAGATCCCATTCGAGTCAACCACATGGATTGAACTCCATCCGAGTCTATTGCAACACAAGGTCGCTCACCTCATTATCTCGTCTCATCGTACATATCGCACAATCGCACCAATGGAGTGGTCACTAAGACCGACTCCCCCTGTGTGTATGAGAACTCTTAGTGTTTAGCCAGAATCGCACGCCATCTCATGGGTTAGCCAAAATCGCACACTACATAATCCACATGAGGTAGCCAAAATCGTACGCTACATAGCACACAGTAAATACCACATCGCACGTATCGAAGCGGTTACCAAAACTGAACTCCCTACTGTGTCTATGCCCCCTTATGAATTAGCCAAGATCGCATGTTATAATACACACACAGTTGAGCTAACAACTCTCAATGAGTTGTGAACCTCCTTTCTTTCTCTTGCAAGCCATCCTGACTCTCATTCATTCGTTCATGCTTGCGTTCAGTCATTACGTTCCTCTTTTCATTATCTTCCACTTTACGTTACATAATACTTTCATTACATTCATTAACGTTAATTGCAACCACGGGAAGACAATCATGCATAATAATAAGGAACATAACAACATACAACATCAATCACACAAGGCAACATCGCACACCCATAACATACATCATGCATAACATACAACATGCACAATCACACAACATTAAACATCACACGAAACATGCGCATCATATCATATAAAACCTACGACATCACACATCATCATGCATCACATCATCATCATCATCAGCTCATCATCATAATCATCTTACATCGTCCATGCCCATCGCATCATCTACAACCCCAAAGGTCCGAGCCTACGTCCGCACTTTTCCGAAAGTCAGACAACACTATGGTCATTCGGGCATATGGACCCTATTCGGTCGCATAGTCTTCCATGCGTATGAGAACACTCAGGCGAATGGACCTCCAGTCGCATAGCCTCCAATCGCATGCTTCCCATGCGAACGAACCTTAGTCGCATGACATCCGGGCGCATGGGCCTCAGTCGTATGACCTTCATGCGAATGGCCCCCATTCGCACACCTTTCGTGCGTATGAACCTCAATCGCACGACTCACAGGCGTATGGACTCCAGTCGCATGACCTTCAGTCGCATGACCTTCATCCGTATTTCATTCAGTCGCATGACCTTCATCCGCATCTCATTTAGTCGCATTACTTTCATGCGAATGAACCTCAGCCGCACTCCTTTTTTACGTATGAACCTCAATCGCACTCCTTTCGTGCGTATGGACCCAGTCGCATGCCATTCGGACGCATTGACCTCCAGTCGGTTCCCTAGCACTAGCTGCTGCAGAATGCAGTTCATCCCGACCCCAATCTACCATTTTTGACCTCTAAGCTCATCTAAACTCATTCTAAGCCCAAATCAACCATCCTAAACCTTTAGAATGCATACCACAACACCATTCAAGCATATACAAGCCCGGAAACAAACTCCAAACGCATCACACGCAAACAGATCCAAATGGGTTAAACACACACATACAAAAACGGGTTTACTATGTGTTTCAGCCCCAAATCAGTTGAAAACGATTAAAAGAGTGGTCCTAGAACTCACACAAACAATCCCATTGAGTAGGGCTTCTATTTGACCCGCTACACTTTGATTTTGCACACTTGAATCCACCCGAACCAACTTTTCTCCCCTTTTCTCTCTTCTCCTCTCTTCTTGGCTGAATTTTGGGTGTGGGGAGAGGGTAAGGGCTGCCTCTCCCTTCAAATACCTCCACTCACCCAGCTTTCTCGCGTTGGCGAGTTTGGTCCCTCGACTTTGGACTTTATTTCTTTTCTTCTTTCGTCGGCTTCAAAGAAAATTTCCGGGCGTTACACAAACCAATACAATTATGTCTGTGTGATTGTTTGCTAAGTATAACTAGGTTAGAACTTTGTTTTACAAACTTGAAACCCGAATGGATAATTCTTCTTATTATTGCTTTCTAAATCAATCATAAATCCAAAGCTGCTTTCTAATATAAATTAACGTTAGTGAACTACAAATACGCTTTCCACATATTACTCGTGGAGACGACCTTACTTACTCGTACTAGTATAGGTGAGCTAAGTCTTAAATATATTTGGTTTTAAGTAGAGCACGACAATTTACATCAAAAATGGTGTCGTTGCTGGGAAATTAGTGCGCAAAGTGTTTTTATTTCATTATTTTTTTCGTTTATTTATTTGACTTATTTATTCAATCGGTGCTACTTAGGTGTGTTTGCTTGTGTAGGTGACAACATTGCGCATGCATACCTGAGTAATTTCTTTGGAGGCATAATAGAATCTTAAGGAATTTGATCGAATCATGAATTGGGATGAAAATTATGATCCATGTTTACGTTACGGGAGCCAATGTCATTGGGTTCAAGAATGTCGTGAAAATTTGAGAGTTCATTTCACCACGGTTTCACCTGAATAAAGCATTAACAACACCCAATCAACCATTGAAGATCCAATCATGCCAATGAGTGGCTAGTTCGTTTGTGATTGCTTCCGGGAGAATCGATTATGTTAAGTAAGACTTTCTATGTGTTCTTATTAGGGTTTTGTTAAACAATGGTATTTGAATGTAAGTTTAACTTTTGATTACGTTAAAAGATTCGTTTATAAACAAAGTTGCTTGTTGAAATTATCAGTTTTCGGTTTTCTTGCATTGTAAACGCAATAAAATCGAGAGGTAACTTGATATAAATGAGTTAATAACATCATGAATGAGCGAGTCTTAAAAGTTTGATCCTTTGTTATTGTGTTTATTGAAAAGTTGAAGTCTTTAGAACTAGGTTTTGGCAAACCCTAATTTGATTACATAAATTGTTGATCTTGCATAATTGAGGATCTGGAAGTGATTGTTTCTTATTATTTAATCAAATTTATTTTAAAGTTTCTTGCTTTACACACGTGTGATCAGTAATCCATTCAAAGTTTTATTTTTTATTTCAAAGTTCGTGTCTTTTTGTTAATCAAGTAGAAATCATTAAACACTTTCCATATATTTCCTGAGGAGACGACCTTACTGTAAGGCCCCGCTCTTGGAGACCTCATAGTTGGTCGTTCATAGCACAAAAGATACATAATAATATGCATTTCATAAAATAAGTAGCGGAATTAATTTAACAAAAGCCATTATTTTTATTATTAAATACTGTTGTTAAGCAATACAACGGAGTTTGAGTTACAAAAGATTGTTTAATTGCATTACAAAATAACAATATCATAAATATTGAATGGATGTCAGTCTTGTCTCGCCGAGTAGCTTTTCCCGTGTGCCATCCTCAGCAATATTTACATGCCAACTGAAAATGTATAAAAGTCAGCGTTGCTAAGTGAGTCCTAGTTTTAAAAGTATTAAAATACCTTGTATACATATATGAAAATACTCTTTCAATAAAATACTTTCCTTACTTTTGTACGTGAGCACGCATCAAGTATACATCAAGGTAATACTTTCTTTCTTTCTTTCTTTACTGTACACCTTTGTTCATTTCGTACTTTTAACTTTATTTTTCACTGTCTATATGGACCGATGTGCAATACCCCGAACTATGTGCGTAAAACTGGTGCTGGGCCTGTGGTCTATAAATTGACCACGAGCTATATGCACGAAGCTGACCCAGTCACCTAGGGTATGCCACAAAGGTCCTGCCAATCTCAATGATTGACCCTGTGTGCATCCTTTGGGGTAGCTAACCCGCATCACAGTTGAGCTAACAACAACATGGTCATGCACCTCCTATGAGCTTGCAAGACTTTCATTATTTTATGTAACACCCCGAAAAGTCAAAACGAGTCATCGTGAATAATAGGCTTAAGTTGTGGGTATTTAATAAAGAAAGAAAAATGGATTATGGGCTAATTAGGCTAATGGACAAGAGCCTAAGTGGATTGAGGCCCATAATCAGCCCTTAACCCACCCAAAGCAGCCACCATCTTCTTCATTTCAACCCTAACTCCAAAAATCCGTAGAGAGAGAAAGTAGAGAGAGAAAGTGATAGAAACTCAAGATTTGGAGCCTCTAAGGTCAAGGGATTGAAGATCTGGGTGTTTGTGCAACAAATCTCAAGAAAGGAGCAACAAATCCAGGTAAGAATCAACCTATAATGCCTTCTGTAGATCAAACCCGGATTCTAGGGTTTTGGGGTTTTAAAAGTCTCAAAGAAACACATAAAGGTCGAATTTTTACGTATGAGAACGTGTAAAAAGGTTAGAAATGGTTTCCTGGAAGGTAAACCAAGGATTTGGACGTAAAAAGCTAAGATTTTGGGTTAAAAACGGGCTGGTTCGTCATTGATATGCATCCAGCGAAACTGTGCCCCGATCCAGCGAAACTGTGCACTCATCTAGCGAAACTATGCAGCGAAACTAAGAGAAGTTCCAGCGAAACTACAGTTTCGCTGGGGCGAAACTACAGTTTCGCTGATAAGTTCGCCAGTGCCCAGGTTGACCCTTAGACATTGCGAAACTAGGAAATTCCAGCAAAAGTTGGGCGCTAAAGACAGCGAATCTGTCTAGCAAAACTGGCAGAAGTGCTGCCCAGCGAAACTGGCAGCGAAACTGGCAGCGAAACTGCCAGCGAAACTGTGAGCGAAATTATGAGGAAAATGACGTTTTTGTGTATTAACCTTCGTGCAACTAGAGTATTTGGACTATAGCTTAAGTAACCTAGGATTGAAGCTATTTGCTAAGTTCAGGTGAGTTCTAGACCCCCTTAGTTAAACGTTTTTCCATGTTTTTGGGGGCTATTATGCATAGTAAACATAAGGTTTTCAAGGTAAGGATTTCAAGGTGTTTTAACAAGAAAATACATTTTTCTAAAGTAAAATATGACATTTAAATAGCTCAGAATAATTTTCGGGCGCGCTGACGTGGCAGCCCGGCCCCAGCCAGGGGCGTTGCCCCTTGGACCCCACTAGGGGCTGCTGCCCCTGGACCCCGCTATCAGGGCTGCCGCCCCTAAACCCCCGCTGTCCCGCGGAGGGTCGGTTACGTGTTATAATGACTAGTACTTGGTATGTTGTGTACTTAATAAGCTAAGTATTATATATATATTAAGTGAAAGATAATACTAATGAGAAGTGGAACTTAACGAATGTTACCCTCGGGCCCGTTTGATGATGAAAAGTCTTGCAAGCACTATGATAGACTTCACTTGTGTGAGTCTTACGTATGAAGATGGATCCGTATTCATGAGCGGGCTATGTGCCTGGCAGTGTGGATCAACTGTCGGGGGTAGCTACCATGAAGATGTGTACAGACAGGGATCGATCAACTGTCGGGGGTAGTTACCATGAAAAATGTGTACCGACGGGGATTGACATTCGTTGTCAATCAACATGGAGATCTTGCTTTATGCAATCTCGCTTATGATGAAGTGAAAACATAATGAAAGAGTGAAAGATAATGAACGTGTTTAATATGATGCAAGTAATGTTTTGAAGTATGATGTATGCGTGTTCATTATATGGAGGATAAAAGCTTATATTTTCTTATTTACATAAAACTAGAACTCACTCAGCGTAGCTGACTTTTTATGCATAATAGTGGACAGGTAAGCGCTGATGCTGAGGATGGCACCACGAAGCTACTTGGGGAGATATGGATGGCATTCCTGTTAATGAAGTCTTTATTGAAATTAATGAACAAGGAATATGTTTTGTGTACATTTAAAGGACAAATGTATGAGTACAATGGGGTTTTTAAGTTTTAAATGAATGTTTAATTATTTTCCGCTGCAATGTTTTGTTATTAAACTGATTTTATGCTATGAATTGCCAACTGTGAGGTTTCCCGGGAACGGGGCCTTACATTTTAATTACGTTCCACTTTTCCTTATCATTAATCTTTCACTTTGTTAATGATAATACTTGCATTTATGATCATAAACATACCACATAAGTCACACAATAATAATTATTATGGTCATAAGAACAACTTATAATAATACCATATTATAACCATTAAAAACCCTAAAGTCAAACTTGGGTCAAACCTTAATCATTCTGTTTTTCTCAAAATTTTAGAAAATAGTCTAAGTGTTCCAGGCGCATGAGCACTATGCAGGCGCATGAGGCCTGTTCAGGCGCATTGCAACTATGCAGGTGCATATGTTTACTTGGACATTTCAACACTTAGGCGCATGAGCCATTTCAGGCGTATGAGAACTATTTGGACGTATGGGTTATACTTAGGCGTCTGAGACTAAGTCTTAGACGCATGGACTACTATTCAGGCGTATGGACTTATACTTAGAAATTCTAAGGCATTTCTAGATGCATGGGGGTACTATTTGGGTGCATGGGCCCTATTTGGGCGCATGACCCAACTTAAAAACTTTTCTAAGGCAATTTTAGGCGCATGGGCCTTATTTAGACGCATGACCAACTTGTTTGACATGTTTCTAACATATTTTCAGTCTCAATCATCATATTTACTTATTCTAAGCTTAATAACACTTTTCTAAGTATAAATAACACATAACAACCATAAAACATCATCATGTAATCATAAAACTTACGGGTACACATGCATAATAATTATAAAACCTTTTTAATACATTTTTAGCCCCAAAGAATTTTTAAAACAAGTAAAATACAAGGTCTAGAGCTCACCTTTGATGCTTTCAAGCCTCAAACTCTAAATCTTGAACTTTCCAAAGAATCCAAACACCTAGATATGTCTAAAACACACAAACCCGAACACACATATACATATAAGCATGTAACCGAGGCTAAATCTAGCCAAGAACAACTTAAAAACACTAAATCTTACCTTAAATTCGGTTTCTTCTTGTTCTTCTACAAGAACCCGAAGCTTCTGCTCTTCTCTCTCTAAAATCCAAATGAAAAAGGTGAAAAGTAACATGGCATGGGCGGTCATGTTGCTTTTGTACAAAATAATTATTAAATTTTGTGCTTTTGACACATTTAACCCTCAACTTGGGTTAAATGGCATTTTCCACTTTTTTTGCAACTTCTTAAAATATCCGGGTGTTACACTTACTCACCCTTACACAATAAAGGTATCTAAGACCGGTTATTTAACTTATTTTTTATCTAGTCTAGACACCAGATCAAAATGAAAAATGGCGTCGTTGCTCAAGAATTAGTGCGCTTACTCTTTAATTGCTTTTATTTTTTTTCTTAAAAAGTTATAAAAACCCAAAAAGATTTTACTTTTTCTGTTTTTCTTTTTATTTGTTTTCTTGTTCGGTATTACGTGAGGTATTTTTATGTTTTCTTGTTTGCAGGTAACCATTACGTTAATGCATACAAGATTTTCAGGAAGGACATCACCATTGCAATTTGATCCAGAAATCGACAAGACTTCAAGAAATAAACGTGTTTTTCACAAAGTATCAACTTCAAGGACTTCTCAATTTCGTGGTCAAGCAAGATTGGAAGAAGGTACATCATCAATAACTGCTCATCGGATATTAAGCAGACTTTCAAGAACACCTGAAAGTAACCAATCAAGAATGATGAACAATCCAGAAAAGCAAGGAGTACCACAACCAGTGCAACCTCAACCTCAGGGGCTGATCCCTATAAATCAAGGTGTGTAAAACCAACCCCCGCCCATGAACTTCCAACCGATGCCAAATTTCTGGGTTCGTAATCCAAGTTTTCAGTATGACATGGAAGGGAGCTATCATAGCAATTAGGACCGGTTTTTAGTCAAGGAAGTCATCTCACTAATTATGTGGAGCAGGTGGATTGAAGATCAAGTTGACATGGATGGACCAAACCAACATGATTTGTGGGATTATGGGAACCAACCAGGCTATCAAAACCATCAACCAAATTGGGATCAAGAGGTTATGCTCAACCACCCATTTGGAACAACGTTGGAGGTTAATCATTTAATGCCACACCTGCCAATCTAGGCGCACAACAATATATACCAGCACATGGTGTGGATAGTCACCTTCGTCCTTCTATTGCCATCAATTCATCTCCTATAGTTTTACCAACACAAAGAGGACGAGCTTTTGAAGTCCAACCATAATGCTTAGGAATTCTTCCTCACTTTCACGTGATGGAAACCGAAGAACCAAACTTGCACATATAAGAATTTGAGGCATCATGTAGCACCAGTGGTGGCTGATTCTTTTCACCGGATGAAGTTAAATTGGTCCTATTCTAATTTACCCTTAAAGACAAGCCAAACAATGGTTCCTATCTCTGCCATCTGCAAGTATTCACACATGGATACAAATGCAACAACAATTCTTTGATGAATACTATACTTCCAAAAGGACAAGTGATGCAAGGAGAGCCATTCGAGGATTTACACAACAATAAGGTGAATAGTTCCATGAAGCTTTTCATTGATTCAAAGAGATGCTAAGAACTTTTCCACATCATGGCATAGATAAGTAGGAGTTGATTTCATCATTATATGATGGGCTATCACCAGAGGATGCTAGAGATGTATATTCCATAAGTGCAGGAATGTTCACCTTAAACCATGAGGATGATGACTGGGATATTCTTGAAAGGATGAGTGTAATCTCTAAGAAGCATGCATAATCAAGTCAAAGATCAAGGGGTGAAAACATAAAGATGGTGAATGATCATGTGGCCATAGATAGAATTGTGGTTCTTGAATGAGAAATTGCAAGCCTTAAAGTTGGAAAGAGTGGCGTGGCAAACACATCTAATGAGTATGAAGTGTGTGACATGTGCAATGACATCAGCCATACATCGGTCACATGCTACTTGAATTTGGGGAAGAATGAAAGTGTACATCAATTACAAGGCCAAGGAGAAAGGAAGACATACGATATGAACTCTAACACATATCATCCAGGTCTTAGAAATCACCCAAATCTTAGATATGGTAATAATTACCAACTAATTGAATCCTCTTTTTTAGGTACCAAATCAAGGAAGCAACCAATATCAAGGCCAACAACACGAATACAATCAAGGTGGCTGTAAAAGAAACAACTGCAATCAAAGAAGCTACCAACAAGGTGCTCAATATCAACAAAGGAATCAACAACATCAACAAGGTGCTTCTACTAACAATGACAATGATAATGCAATTTTGTCAGGAATTCAAGATCTTGCAAAGGAGATGAAAGAGTTTAAGCAATTTTAGGAGGTGTAAGAAAAAACCAATGAGGTCATTGCCAAACAACTTGGACAATTAGCTGAACAATTATCCGAACGAGAACCGGGGAAGCTTCCTAGTGATACTACAAAGAACCCTCCACCTCAAGCTTCATGTTCAAAGAATGTGCACATCAATTCAGTTAGTATCGCTCCTAAATCTAAATCCATTGATTTGATTTAACCAATCTTTCTCAAGTAGTTGAAGGTAATGACAAGGAAGTTGATGAAGTGGAAGGAAGTGACTTAGGAGAACCAATTATTCCCATTTAAGTTGGGAAGTTTAAAATCAAGCGGACACTTTTGGATTATGGAGCCGGTGTGAACATCCTTCCGGGAAGTTTATATGACCAATATGACTTTGGTCCGTTACATGAAACTGACAAAACAGTGTGCTTGCTGATTTGACATGGAAACAACCCCGGGGGATGGTTAAGGATGTGATAATCAAGTTAAGAGAGTTCCACTACCCTGTAGACTTTATGGTTCTTGATTATGCATCAGTAAGGATGAATAAGCAACCAAAGGTAATTTTAGGACGACCATTCTTGGCAACAACCAAAACTGAAATCAATTGTTGAGACGGAATTATCGATATGAAAAACATAAGTTGTTCTTTAATGTGTTTTCAAAAACAATTACATATGTAGTTACCAATGATTTTTCTATATCAGATGCTACTAACGGGTGTGTTCCTCCTTACAATTCAAATATAAGCGAGGATATCACCAAGAAAAGTGGTTTTGATCCTTATACGTTTGAGTTTGAGAATGTGGAAAAGGAAGAGAATGTGAAGGTGGAGCTGCCAAGGAATGAAAGTCCAAGATGAAAGGTTAAGATGGGTAAACCACCGGATCATACGAATTCAAGGATGAAATATGCAATGTTTGGCCGAAGCTTCGGCGAACAAGAGAATCTATCAAGCCAAGAGAAGCAATTATGTGAAAAGAAATCTGGAGAAAAGCATTCAATATGACCACCATAAGTGGTTGCAGGTACGGTCTGGCTGAAGATGTTAAACTTAGCGCTAACGGGAGGCAACCCACGAACTTTGTGGATGTGTTCACTACAAACCCTCACGAGACTATAACTCATCCACTTGGGTCTACTGAGGGGTTTAAAGGCTTGTTGCATATGCTAAATTTAACCGTGATTCCTACGAAAGTGAGTTTAGTTTTTACTAATTTCTTATTTATTTTTTTAAAATTAGTTGTTTTTATATAATTCTAACTTAAATGTTGCATTGGGGACTATACAATGTTTTAAGTTGAGGAAGGGGAACATCTTTGTTTCGAAATGGTAGTTTTTGATTTAAATGAAAATGGTGCACATTTTTTATTAATATTATGTGTTAATCATGATGTGAAAAGATAACTTCTACATGATTTTTATAAGATTTTGCAGGTTAGTGAGATAAGATTTTAAGAATCGTCACCAATCACAAGATTCTTACTACAACAACTCGATCAGGTGAACTCATTTCTTTTATGAATTCTTAAAAATTAATTTATTTTATCTTATATGTTAATTTCAGGTTATTTGTGTTAACAACCCTTGAAAAAAATTATTAAAGTCCTTGAAAGAGATTTTTGCATTTATGGAAAATGATAGGAAATTAATAGGTTGATGCTTATACATGAACTATATCTCTAGGGAGGATAACAAAGATAATTTATGATATGTTGATAGGCTCGACCTAAACTTAAGAACACCCATGTTGCATGCAATAACTTGAGAAATATATGTGTTTAGTATATCATCCTGATATGCATGGTTTAAAAATCTGAGTCCCAGCAAAAACAGGTTGCGAGTGGTATATATACCTAGTATTCTTTTATCACACCCCATGTTTCTATTGTTTATGACACCTCCCTATATATATAATGGATTAGTTGATATATGCAAAGCAAAAAAAAAACAAAAAAATAAAAAAAAAAGAAAAACAAAGAAAAAAGAAGCAGAGATATATATGAGAAAATAAAGGGAGAAAAGTCTCGCATATCATGTAGAAGGAAAATGAAAAAAACTTAATAGTTATTGTGTCATAATTATGGTACATGGTTGTCTAAGTGTGGGTTAGTGAATCCTCAAGAAACCATGAAGGTGGGTAGGTTTTGCTATTTACATTCGGGTGTGGGGCGGTTAAACCATGATGGTAACTTTGTATATTAATAAGCAAAATACATTTGGTTGAGATTTAACGGGTATGAGTTTTAAGTGGATCAATATATTGGCAATCATAATTACTTTGTTAGTACAATTCTATTTGAAATAAAAATGTGTAATATTAGCTTATCAATTATGATTTCATTGCATATCTTTTTCGGGACGGAAAAATGTTAAGTTAGGGAATGTGATGTGTTGGTGTTCGGTATGAGTTTTAGATGTTTAAAACATTGTTTTTAACCTAATTTTGATATCCAATATAATCACTTTGTTACATGTTTGAAATATAGGTTAAATGAAGTTTAATGAACATTATTTGAGAATGATACAAAGGATAGCAAGACTATGGCTTGAAAGGTGCTGAAAACGAAGAAAACTATGAAAAAATCAGGGAGGCCGTAAGCTACGGCCTGAGGACGTAACTTACGACCCTGTGCTGAGTCCGTTTGTGAACCCCGTAAGACAGAAGGTTTGGCCATCTGATTGAAGTTAAGTCGTAACCTACGGTCTATAGGTCGTAAGTTACGGTCTAACCCGATATATGGATGATTATTTCAAATTTTAAATCCTATTTAACCCCAACCATTAGGGTTTTGAAAGAGACTTTTCACATGTGAATTTTGGACGTTTTCAAGGCGTTTTTGAGAGTTCTTTTCACCACAGTTTCACCCGAATCAAGCATTAACAACATCCAATCAACCATTAAAGATCAAATCATGCCAATGAGTGGCTAGTTCGTTTATGATTGCTTCCGGGAGAATCGATTATGTTAAGTAACACTTTCTATGTGTTCTTATTAGGGTTTTGTTAGACAATGGTCTTTGAATGTAAGTTTAACTTTTGATTACATTAAAAGATTCATTTTTGGTTTCCTTGCATCGTGAACTCAATAAAATCGAGAGGTAACTTAATATAAATGAGTTAATAACATCGTGAATGAGTGAGTCTTAAAATTTTGATCCTTTGTTATTATGTTAATTGTAAAGTTGAAGTCTTTAGAATTAGGTTTTGGCAAACCCTAGTTTGATTACATAAATTGTTGATCTTGCATAATTGAGGATCCGAAAGTGATTGTTTCTTATTATTTAATCAAATTCGTTTTAAAGTTTCTTGCTTTACGCACGTGTGATCAGTAATCCATTCAAAGTTTTAATTTTTAATTCAAAGTTCGTGTCTTTTTGTTAATCGAGTTGAAATCATTAAATACTTTCCACATATTCCTAGACGACCTTACTTATCATTACACAATAAAGGTATCTAAGACCGGTTATTTAATTTACTTTTGATCGAGTCTCGACAACCATATCACCGATCGCCTTGGTCGTTGAAGAATTTAAGGATGGAACCACTAGGGTTGAAGTGACAACAAAAAAGCATGTGCAGAGTCTTACAGAGACTGAAATTAGCTCAATTGTTGATTCATGGGGGCTAGTAAATTACATCCTTGAGGACATAAATTACGCAACTGGGCTGACTGGTACGATGTTTTAGGGTTTTGTACCGTAATTAAAGGTTAAAAAGGGGGCTATGAATTAGAACTTCACTAAGTCATTTTTGGCCATCTAAGGAGCAATTTTAAGAGCAAATAACACCTAAATGATCCATCCTTTCATGCAATCGATTGCTACGACAACCAATTTCGATTCCATGACAACAATTAGCGGCTAAATCACCCGTGATCTTCTCCGAGTGTAGGGTTTGTGTTTATGACATTTATTTAACTTTAGTTATTCTTAGGTTGGATTGAAGTTTTGATTGGCACGTTAAGCTATATGATTTCATTTATTGGTTGATTACTTTAAATGGTTTTTCTTTGTTTTGAATCTTAATCTAATACTCATTAGTTTTTGGTTTCTTTACATCATGAGCATTGTGAGTTTTAGGTTTTGATTAGTAATTGAAATTGATAGTTTGTGAATAGGTCCGTTTAGAACCCATTCCATCTCTATCACTTAAATCAATCAAACCAATACAATTATGTCTATGTGATTGTTTGCTAATAATAACTAGGTTAGAACTTTATTTTACAAACTTGAAACCAAGTGGATCATTCTTCTTATTACTGTTTTCAAAACCAATCAAGTTTATTACTTTACAATTTTGCTTTCTAAATCAATCACAAATTCAAAGTTGTTTTCTAATATAAATTAACGTTAGTGAACTACAAATACACTTTCAACACATTTCTCGTGGAGATGACCTTACTTACCCGTACTAGTATAGGTGAGCTAAGTCTTAAATATAATTTGTTTTTGAGTAGAACACGACAATCTACATCATATATTCATATGAAGTGGTTTTCACAAATTGATTACTCCCTATCCATTCCTAGGTTTTAAACATCATTTAACAATCAAATCAACTCATCAAACATGCATAGAACAACATCTATAAACCAAACTACCTAAAAATTTTCTTTTAATGGAAGCAACAACTAACATCTTAGAATCATCAATTCATTTCAATTTTATCAAATTTGTATGAATTTCTATAAAAGCCCTAAATTAAAGTTTCCTTTATAAGTAAGTCTTGGTTTTTGACCTAAAGACATAATTTTACAAAATCAATCCGTACAAACATCATAGTATTACATACTAACATACAATCAAGCATTGATTTCAAACAATTTCATGTTTTAATTTGAGTTTTGATATCTAGGGTTCATGTTCATCATGGAAACCAAAGAGTATGAATTTGAACTAAATACTTACGTGGTAGCAAGGAATTGATGTCTAACACTTGTTTGATGCAAGCAATTACCGAAGTCACTAACAATTTCTTGAAAGATCAAAGTGTGTGTGTACTTTTCAAGGTGAGAGGGAAAAAGGGGAAGGGGCCGGTTGAATGGGGATTAGGGTTATGGGGTTGGGTTTTATATATATATTTTTTACAAGAAAGGCCCTATCGTTTCATAAAGTTGTTTTATCATTACACGATTGAACTTTTTCTAAACCGAAACCACTAAATGATCACACAATATCAAATAAACTTAATAACATGAAATAATATTAATGTTGCTAGTTTGAAGTCATTTTTATAATAACTAGGCATTAAAAGCTGATAATGCGCGAAAACACATAAGTGCTAGAAAATTCACAATTTTCACAACTAAACTACACATTTAATAATGTAATCGTATAATACATAGTTTCACACAAATGATGATTGTTTAAAAGCTATTTTGATAAATCACTAACATTCGGGGACAAACGTGTGTGCGATCCATCAATTCTTCGAATTACCGTTACATAAAGGTTCGTGAATGTTGGTGTAATGAATGACACATTTAAGTGACCAACGCTAAATAAATGGATGTATGATTGGGAAATAATGTTCGTGTTGATTGAAAAGTGGCCTAAAAATATGGGTGACACAAGATGTTTTTTTACATATAAACTAGTGTTGTCCCCCGGTACGTGTTGCACACCCGACGAATGGGTTAAACTAGTTTTCATGTAAACCCACATTACCATCATAGCCATTTTTTTACTAAAGAAGCTCTGAGAAATTTATCAAGCGCAAAAGGCTTGAAAATGAAAATATGTTGTGGCTGCAAACATTGCATTACCGCGCCATAACACAAACAAATTATTTTTTTAACATCGTCATCGCCTACTGAGTGAATCAGAACAAAATTTGACAAGATCATGATTCTCACTACGCCAGAACGATAAACTTAGATCATGGCTCAAAATTGATGGTGATTGTGGCCATATGTTAGAAATGGCTGGCTGCCGGGCCAGGGCAACCATGTCCATTTTAGGAATATCATCACGACCGAAATTCCACAAAATTAAAGAAACGTCTTGTTGAGAAATAAACGCAAAATATCATCGACTTCTAACATAAACCAAATACCAATATAACCATATAGCATAAGATATGTCTACAAAGGGGCCGAGTTGTATTGGCCATCATTACCGACAAATAACTTTCACTAAAAGTACACACAATTAGAATATTTTTAAAAGAATTCAATTTATCTTACAAATGTAAAGTAACCTTTAAAGTTAAAAACATTCGAGCTTCGAAAGCATTCGATCCATTAATTTGTGAGATTTACACTACCCTGCATCCTATTGCAATGAGATATTATTGTTATAATAACAGTCGGTGACCACTGACCACCATTATTGACTCCCCACCACAAGCATAAAGCCCCCAAAACTCATTTAAAAAAAATCAAATATCTATCACTGTTTCTAAATGGGTTTGATCTTTAGGTTCAATCTGCTAACCACTCATCACATACCCAGATCAAGAATGTGTGAGTGTGTTACATGTGCAAGTATAGTCTATATATATTAATATACAACAACCAAAAAGGCAATATATAGTGTCCCTCTAATCTTCTCTCATCTCCCTTACTCTCTCTCGTTAAAACCTGGGTGTTACAGTTGATCAGTTGTGTTCCTTCACAACCACCAGAACTACCGTCATGATCCTCACTATCGCCAACATCCGAGACCATCAACGCCACTACAACCTCCCATTTTTCACTCTGCAAAAAAACAACAACATAGGAATAATAGGTGAGGAGAACAATAGTTGGAACTGGACTTGAACCCTCAGGTCCACTTGGGAGAGACAACTTCATTTATGGTTTTGTATTTTTGCTTTCCATATCTTCTTCGTATGAGTTCTACGAGAGATACGAGTTGTAATCTGTTGGATGGATTCCATATCTTCTGTGTACATAAGACATGCTACACATTTTACAGCTTTTTCACCACCTGCTACAGTTATTGAAGTGAGTAGACTACCACCAGACCAATCATCACACTAAAAACCCCGCAACGAAGTAAACGGTCTATAGGAAATCCATGTATTCCCAAACTCAGCTGTCGCGGATGCATCAAGCTGACAATAAACCTCTTTCGGACTGTTGAAAATTCCATCCCTTTTAAATGTGAACGAGATAAAAGGACGATAATCATGTGTCCCCCGCCACTCCCCAGGAAAGACACCACATATTGAAAACCCAATGATTTTATTGCATCTGGGAGGTATCATCAATGTTATTTTGTACCCAGGTTGTTCTTCTTTGAACCAACTTGGAATTCTTTTTCCAGGAATAACAATCGTTAGCGGACGATCTGCAACAGCACATCTCTGTATGCAGCAAATTAAAGAACATATGACCATCAAAACTTATTTGAAGTACCTACGTAATTGAATGCATATGTCTGGGTAATGCAAAATAAAGTGCTAGAAATGGAGATAGAAATAAGTAACTTTGAGGAATGATTGCTGCAACATCTTATCAAGGTATCTTTCATTAACTTCATTCTCTACAAGTTTCTTGCAATTAATGAATGAAATATAATACCACCAGTTATACACCTCAGATAGATCTTCAATCTTTTGTAGAGAGTAGCAACTGTTCGCCTCCAATGATTGTATTTTTGATGGGAGGTCATGCAAGATTTGAAGTCGGAGACAATTATTCACTTTTAAGCTTTTAAGATGAGAAAGATGGTAGATGCTTGCAGGTAATCGGATTAATTTGTTGTTTCCACTCAGGTCTAAATTTTCCAGGGACGAAATTGCATGGAGATTTTCGGGGAAGTCTTCACTTTCCATTTGTCTCCAACTAAGATTTAATGTTCTCAACGAACGCGAATTTGTCAGAGTATGTAAACTGATGGACTTCGGGAGGCCGTCCTTGACTAACTTTTCTACATGACCATGCTCCTCTGGAATATTATGCTGCTCCTTGCATACTGGAATGTTGATGTTCCAAAGAATCGTACATCTTCTGAGATTCAAGTAGTCTAGACTTGCTAGATTTCCGAGTGATGATGGCAATTGCTCTAAACTAAGGCAGCAATCAAGATTTATTCTTGATAGGTTTACGATACATGAAGACACGTCTGGAAATCTCTCAAGACTTGAGCATTTATTCAGCTTTAGAAATTTCAAGGATCCCATCTTAATCCTGGATGGCAGACATTTGAGCCGCTCATAACCAATAATGTATAACGTGACAAGCTTTTTGTGATATCCGAGAGACTCATGAACCCCATCCAAATTCGTACAACCGTACAAAAACAATTTCTCAATATTTGGAGCCCCTGAGACATCTGGAAACTTTGTTAGGCACAGTCTAACTGTTGAAGCTTAATGAACCTCAAGTTTGGCATAATCTGTTAACAGAATCCATGTAAAGTTTGTTTGTTAACCTATATATGTAAACACTACAATGCATGACAAGCTAAAAGTGTGTCAACCAATTTCTCCACACCAAATTATTAGCTAATCATATTTTGTGGTAAAATATAATATGACTCGAGTTTCTTTTTAGGAATATGATTTAATTTATTCAGCTAATTACCTTTATTCCCTGCCAAAACTGTTTAATAGCTCCTCTAACTACTTCAAGACCAACGAGCTTACTCAATTGTGCCAGTGGGAGTGAAGAAAATGGGTACTGGCTCCAGCAAAGCCATCGTAAGTCAATAGGGAGACACGTAGGCTCACTAGAAGTAAATCCGCCTCTAATATCAAGTAGACGAAGATGCTTCATGCGTTCAAAAACATTGGGTTCAAAACCTATCTTCTCATATTCTGCAGCCTCATATTGCTTATAGGACACAACGATCGCTTCAATTGATTTTAGTTTCTAAAACAAAGATTAAGCTGAGATCAAACCTTCCTCACTCTAAGAAAAAAGTATGACTTTAGGAGGAAGGGGGGGTGGGGGGATTCATTACCTTATTTCTGCTGATGAAATCATGGATATCTTCAAGCTGCCATAACCTGCTATTAGGGAAACTTTCACGAACTATCTGCCAACCCATTTCTTGTATGAGATCATGCATACCTATTTCTTTACCGGAAATTGTGATCAAAGACTTCTCAATAAGAACACTAATCCCTATTTGTGGGTCAAAACCACAGCTCTCAAGTACTTTAGTTACATGAGGTAGGGTTTTGCCTTTGAAGAAGCATGCAATGTCTAGGAATATCATTTTCTCAGAAACCTCTAACCCATCAAAACTTAGCTTCAGTGTCTCAAAAATCTCTACATTTGGTGCTTTTGCTAGTCTATTAAAAGCACTTTCCCACATAGATGCTCTCCTACCATGAAAGAATGAGCCTAAAACTTTCACAGCTAATGGAAGATAGCCCGCACAGTGAATCGCACGACATGACAACTCCTCATACCCTTCTGGAGGGCTATTTGTTTCGAAAGCATACCTGCTAAACAACTCAAGAGCTTCATCAATTGGCAACCAGTCTGGTTTGTACTTCGCATTTGCATCGGATATCAATTGCTCATTTCTGGTGGTTATAATGATTCTACTACCTGGACCAAACGAGTCATGAGCTGCAGCTAGGAACTCTAATTGTTTACGATCATCCACATCATCAAGAACAACAAGAACTTTTTTATGCACAAATCTTGCTCGTATCATGTTGGCTCCATCTTCAGGATCCTGAACATTGAAATTGTGATTGATCATCAGAATCTCCCGTAGAAGCTTTTCTTGTAAGGCACATATATCTCTTTTACTAGAACTGTTCTCCCTAACATCTTTCAGAAAGCTACTACCCTCAAACAGATAAGCTATTCTTCTAAATAAAGCTTTGGCAATAGTTGTCTTGCCAATTCCTCCCATTCCATGTATCCCTACCACGCACACCTCTTCTTTTTCCTTTCGTCCCATTAATGAATTCAATGCATCCATATGAGCGCTGATGCCAACTAAATTGTTATCCATATCATAAGGTTGTATATCATCTAAGATTTGGTGTACAATCTTGTTGATATATGTAGATTCACCCCTGTAAATTTAAGACCACTTTTAGCTAGCTAGGTAACATGTAAATTATAGATCATTGATGAAGGTTTCATACTTCTAAGTAGTGTCTGTTTGTGCATAAATATATTGTATTTGAGCTTAAATGTATACAGGTGAGGCTATATATAAGTCTACATGCTTGTTAGGGAATTTCTCGGCCCATACGACTACGACTATAGGAGTTACTCTTGATGGGTCAAGTCTGATCACGGGTTAGTCGTATGGATCATTAATTGAAAAATGAATCAAGCAATCAATACTCATCACTTGCATGTGGGATTAATCAAGTTTGAAGAAGTCACATGTGTTGGATTATGTACTGGTTCGGTTACGTCACGTT
Source organism: Flaveria linearis (assembly GCA_024085815.1). Classification (NCBI taxonomy): domain Eukaryota; kingdom Viridiplantae; phylum Streptophyta; class Magnoliopsida; order Asterales; family Asteraceae; genus Flaveria; species Flaveria linearis. Next base: position 68,672,432 of record CM044013.1, on the reverse strand, counting down.
GCCAACCGAGCTATGACCCGTAAGAGTTACATATTGGGCAACAAATATTAAGTCCACTTAATTTGATTAACTGGCGCTTACGAACTATATCGGGTTTTTATAATTTATAATTGTTATAAATTATTTAGTATTAATGTTTATTTAAATAAATAAATAAAGGAAAAGCTGAGATTGCTTTTGAATATATTAATCATTCAATTGACAGCAAAATAAAAAAGGAAGTTGAATTGCGATCTGTAAAGAAAAAGGTTAGATTCTTTTTTCAATATATATATTCAAAATTTCAATTCACAGTAAGATGGAGAAGGCAAGTTGGATTTTAGTTTCTATTTAAAAACAACATTCTCTCTCTCTAGATATACACCTACACTCAATCACTTCATCTCCTACAAATTCATGTCGAAGAAAGAAGAGGTATAGTTGGATTTTTCTACCTATCACAAACAACCGATACATTTGATTGCAACCGTGGACCACGCCTCTTAGAGCCGCAACCACTGTGTTCCAATTTAGTGTTCGTTGATTCTAGCATTTATTCGTTGTCCCTCGGTGTCTCAAACGGTTAACTATTAATCACAAAGGTATTATTATCTCATCAGTAGGTTAATAACATTCTGTATTTGCATTGTTTGTATTCTCAAATCCTGTCGGGTTCACTTTTGGTATTTTATTCTTACTCCGCTGCGTTAACTGTTATTAATTTGATTAATAATTATCAAAACTGTTTTGATAAATAACCTAACGAAGATACCACTGAACCCAACAGTGGTATCAGAGCCAGGATTACAACATGCAAATCAGATCCGGTCTGTTAACCGGTTATAGATCACAAACTTTAAAATTATTTGAAGTTTCTGATTTATATTATTTTGGGCAACTTGTTTATTTTGATTAAATATTTATTAACCAAAAGATTGCCCGTATTATTTTGATTGTGTTTTAATATGTGGGCTAGACCCTGTGGTTGAATGGTTGTGATGTGATTTGTTATTGTTTAAAGTTTTTGGTTTTATGGTTTTTGGACCATTTGATGGCTCAAAGTTGTAATAGATTAGAGTTTTATTTTATTTTTCTTTTGTAAATATTGTAATATTTGAAGACCCGAAGTCAAAACTGGAAGCAGGACAAATCAAGGAGTTAGAGGGAGCCATCAAGACAACTAGATGCACTTAGGTCCATCCTTGTGGTTGTTATGTGTTTTGACCCGTGACCTGGCTTGATCTCGCTATTTGACTCTAGCAAGATCAAACAATCATAGCCATTAGATTTACATATTACTTTGCTATTATGGTTGCTTTATTTTATATCACCCAACCTAATATCAAACTAATTAAAAAAAGTTTTTTTTACAATCAAAATAAATAACAAGTTTTAAACTTATTTTTACAACTTGTTAAATTATTAAAACAAAATGTTTGTTTTAAATGGGATAATCGGATAAGTTTTCAAATTCAAAATTAGTTTGAATTTCAAAACTTAAAACTTGATAATTTTTAAATTAAAATTAATTATCCATTTAAAAGGATAACTAGATAAGTTTTCAAATTTAAAATTAGTTTAAATTTTAAAACTTAAAACTTAATAATTTAAAAATTATCAACTTAAAAGTCGGTTGTCTATCTCGCGATGAACCTAGTTTTAATAGGGTATTAAAATCTGGTGTCCCGAGAGCTGAAAGGGTTCGTCATTTATTATCACGGACTATATATTGTAAAACTAACTTTTACGACGCACGTATAACTTAATTATACGTTGTGTTTGACCCTATTCGGTAAACACTAAAATTGGATCCCATAGATAAAAATCAATAGTCTATGCCACCCTACTATAAGGAACACTTGGAACATTAAGCGAAACATCAGTGTTTGGAGCCACAGCACCGCACTTGATGTGTAGTTTATTCTTCCAAGGTGCAAGGGTTTTGTTGATACATCCGGCCCTTTCACAAGTAACTGTTTTAGGATGACTATTACTTTTCTCTCTTGTTACGTGCCACAACTATCTAGAGAGAAAAGTGGGCATGGATGAGGCTAAACGTATCAATGTATTGACAAATGTTGTCATTGCGGCCTCATACACGAGAGTTGTGCAATTTTCACAATTGATAAACATTGTCAGTCTGCCTAATCACTTACTAATGTTGCGTGCCCCAGCTGCCTTTAGTGACTGACCAAGCCAGATTCTCATTCCTTATTTAAAATTACTGTAAATGGGTCATTAATTAAAATAAGGAAACAATACAATGAAAATACTAATTAATTTATTTTGCTTATTTAAATAGATGTCTTCAGAAACCAACAACTCCTTCATTCTCAAGTCTATTCTTGAGAAAGAAAAACTTGATAACACCAACTTTCTCGCATGGCACCGCAATCTGAGAATCGTTCTCAAGATGGCGAAAAAGCTCTATGTTATAGATAGCGCTGTTCCCAACGAGCCTGAAAACAATACGGCCATAGCCCGTAGAACTTGGGAAAAATTTAAGGAGGATGCCGATGAGGTAGCCTGCCTTATGCTAGCCACCATGTCTCCTGATCTCCAGAAGAACATGGAGGACATGACTGCATTTGACATGATTGAGCAACTTAAGGGCATGTTTCAGAAACAGGCCTGACAAGAGCGCTATGATACCATGAAGCAGCTTATATCCTGCAAAATGCAAGAAGGCTCGCCTGTTAGTGCCCATGTGCTTAAAATGAAAGGGTACATAGACCAAATGGCTAAACTTGGTTATCCTATATAAGATGAAATGGCAGTAGACTTCATTTTGAACTCCTTGCCTAGTTCTTACGACCAGTTCATGATGAACTTTAATATGAATGCGTGGGTTAAGAGGGTAGCTGAACTACACGGTATGCTCGAAACTGCTGAGCAAAACATACCAGGTAAAGCCAGTCAAATGTTGATGGTCCAATCTACTGGTGTTAGGAAACCAAATCCCAAGAAAAAAACTTATAACAATAAGGGTAAAGGTAAAGTTGTTGCTGCCAAGCCTGCCACCAACAACAAACAGTTGGCTAAAAACAAAGCAGCACCCCCTCCTGAGGAGCAACACTGTTTTGAATGCAATAAGATGGGGCACTGGAGACGTAGCTGTCCTGACTATCTAGCCAAGCTGAAGGTGAAGAAGGCCAATGGTGAAGGCTCTTCTTCAGGTATTCTGATTTATGTTATTGAACTTTTCACTGTTTCCAGTAACACATGGGTATTTGATACTGGATGTGGTTACCACATCATTAATGTCTTACAGGAGCCTGAAAAGTGGAAGAAACTGAAACAAGGCACCATGGAGCTCATCGTTGGTGATGGGAAAAGAGTACCGGTTCTAGCAACTGGAACATATCATCTTTCTTGTCCATCTGGTCTTGTAATTACTTTAAATAATTGTTTATTTGCTTCTGGTTTAACCAGAAACATTATTTCAGTTTCTTTACTGTTTGAATAAGGATTCAAGTATGTTTTTAATGATGCTTTTATTTCTGCCTACTTGAATGATATCTTTTATTTTGAGGCTAAACCTCGAAGTGGTATTTATGAGATTGATATTCAAACAAACAATAACATATATAATCTTTCTAAACGTATCAAATCTAGAATTAACAATACGTTTCTATGGTATTGTAGACTTGGCCACATAAGCAAGGCCTGTGTGAAAAGGCTTCAGTCCGAAGGGATTCTTGAATCCACAGGACATGAATTTTTTGATGAATGCGAATCTTGCTTAGCTGGCAAACTCACAAAGGATCCTTTCACCCATATTGGTGAATGGGCTAAGGATCTGTTAGCACTTATACATTCTGATGTATGTGGTCCTTTCAGAACCATGTCTAGAAATCATGAAAGATACTTTGTTACATTTATTGACGATTATAGTCGATACGCCTATGTCTACCTTATGAAGCATACACATGAAACCTTTGAAAAATTCAAAGAGTTTCAGAACGAAGTAGAAAACCAACTTGGTAAGACTGTCAAAGTACTTCGATCAGATCGAGGTGGAGAATACCTAAGCCAAGAGTTCATTGATCATCTAAAGGAATTTGGAATTGTTTCACAGTTCACTCCACCCGGCACACCCCAACTTAATGGCGTGAGTGAGAGGAGAAATCGAACCCTACTTAATATGGTTCGATCGATGATGTGTAGAACTAACTTACCTCACTCCTTTTGGAGTTATGCTCTTATGACCGCCGCCCGCCTTGTCAATCTGGCACCGACTAAGAAGGTAGACAAAACTCCATATGAGATATGGCATGGGTCTAAACCCAATTTGTCTTACCTTAGAGTACGGGGATGTGATGCTTATGTCACTAGCGAGTCTAATGACAAGCTAGATCCTCGAGGTGAAAAAGCTATTTTCGTTGGATACTATAATAGAAGCGGGTATTACTTTTACCATCCTGATGAAAATATGATTTCCATCAAAAGGAAGGCATATTTCCTCGAGAAAGATTTTCTTGATCGAGGAACTGGAAGTAATATTGTGGATCTTGAAGAAATTCGAGAACCACAAACAAACGCTGATGTAGTCGGTGCGTCTGAACAACAAGAAATTGTTACTGATTCAGACATAAACACAAGCGTTCGTAGAAGTAGCAGAACTCGCAAAGAACCTGACAGATATCTTTGGAATCTAGAGGGTCCCGAGGTTCTGGTAGTAGCTGATTCTGGTGATAAACCTACTAACTACAAATCTACTATCTCAGATCCGGAATCTGTGAAATGGCTAGATGCCATGAACGCCAAGATGCAATCCATGCGAGACAATCAAGTCTGGGACTTGGTTGAGCTACCTCCCGGTTCACGGGCTGTAGGGAGCAAGTGGCTTTTCAAGAGAAAAACCGACATGCATGGAAATTACACACCTATAAAGCACGGCTAGTTGCGAAAGGTTTCACTCCAACTCAAGGTGTTGACTATGATGAAACTTTCTCACCCGTTGCTATGATCAAATCGATTAGGATATTGCTTGCCATAGCCGCGTACTATGATTACGAGAGATGGAAAATGGATGTCAAAACCACTTTTCTAAATGGACATCTCTCTGAAGATGTCTATATGGTTCAGCCTGATGGTTTTGTCGATCCACAATATCCAAATAAGGTGTGCAAACTGAATAAGTCCATTTATGGACTTAAAGAGGCATCCCGTAGCTGGAATCTTCATTTTGATCAGAGAATCGTCGAATTCGGTTTTGTCAAAAGTGAAGATGAGCCTTGTGTTTACAGAAAGGCTAGTGGGTGCATTATATCGTTCCTCATATTGTATGTGGATGATATACTGATCATTGGAAACAACATCTCAATGCTTAACAAAGTTAAAAAATAGTTGGGAGCTTGTTTCGCAATGAAAGATCTTGGAGAAGCTGCTTACATTCTAGGAATAAAGATCTATAAGGATAGATCTAAGCGGCTTCTAAGGCTTAGTCAAAGTACATACATAGACAAAATGATGACGCGCTTTAAGATGGAAAACTCCAAGAAAGGAGGTGTTCCAATGACTAAAGGTACCCTGTTGAACAAATCGCAAACTCCTTCAATGGACATTGATATTAAGCGAATGGAAAAGGTTCCATATGCTTCAGCGATTGGTTCCATCATGTATGCTATGCTGTGCACTAGACCTGACGTCTCGTATGCTTTGAGCATTACTAGCCGTTATCAGCAAAACCCTGGCTTTGCCCATTGGACTGCAGTTAAGAACATTCTGAAGTACTTGAGAAGGACTAAAGACATCTTTTTAATATATGGAGGAGTTGAAGAACAGCTCACTGTAAGATGTTACACTGATGCTAGTTTTCAAACTGACCGAGACGACTCTCGCTCACAATCTGGTTTTGTATTCACACTCAATGGTGGAGCCATCTCTTGGAAAAGTTCCAAGCAAAGTGTGGTGGCAGATTCTACCATTGAATCTGAATACATTGCAGCATCTGATGCTGCAAAGGAAGCTGCTTGGATGAAGAATAGCTCACTGTAAGATGTTACACTGATGCTAGTGATATGTTTTGATTTAGTATTTGGATGTATGAACTTTTGACAGTTATACTTTTGAATTCATTTTGATTTATTGATTTAAATATAATTATGAATGCTATAACTGTGTTCATTTTAATACGTTTAATCCATGGATATTGTATTCTAAATTATCCATAGTTGGTCAGACTTGTGGGAACAATTCTGAATTAAGACTATTCTGAATTTAGACTCAAGGAGTTGACTTCTAAATTCACAGACCTCATTATGAATGACGTTGGATGTAACTCGCCACAAACCATCTTTATTATAAGATGCTTTGATACTGGTATACTCATTTAGTATCCTATGACCTGAGATGCATACTAGAACTTCCGTTTACCAAGAGTTATTCCTTGATCACTCTCAAACGCTGTCGCGTAACTGCCAGTTATAAAGGCTTTGATTAGGAATAATTCTGAAGTTCAGTGGGAGTTGTATGTAGTCAATAAGGGATTCTGTACTCTTACATTATATGTAACAGTTAGACATCGTGGCGCCCTCGTTGATTCAAACTGGTGAAGTGTGAGGCCTCACCCAAACTGACCGTGTGTTTGATTGGACCATTTTGAATCTAGATCGAGAACTATAATAATTGAGTCCTATATGAGAATTAATCTCAATGACTCAATTGATGTCTTTTACAGAAAGGATAAATGACTATGATCACCATAAGTTTATTGTCTTGTTATAGTAAAATGATACTAGAAGAAGATGTTTGGTTAATGACTTTAAAGTGTCATACCTTGTTGGGGGCAGCCATGTGCAGCTAGAGCGCCGCTGACTATCTACGTGGAATTTAACCGAATGTCTTCCAAGTGGGAGCTTGTTGGATTATGTACGGGTTCGGTTACGTCACGTCACCAACCGAGCTATGACCCGTAAGAGTTACACCTTGGGCAACAAATATTAAGTCCACTTAATTTGATTAACTGGCGCTTACGAACTATATCGGGTTTTTATAATTTATAATTGTTATAAATTATTTAGTATTAATGTTTATTTAAATAAATAAATAAAGGAAAAGCTGAGATTCCTTTTGAATATATTAATCATTCAATTGACAGTAAAATAAAAAAAGGAAGTTGAGTTGCGATCTGTAAAGAAAAAGGTTAGATTCCTTTTTCAATATATATATTCAAAATTTCAATTCACAGTAAGATGGAGAAGGCAAGTTGGATTTTAGTTTCTATTTAAAAACAACATTCTCTCTCTCTCGATATACACCTACACTTGTAAAACCGTGGAAATCTCCCAAGAAACAATCAACACACGAGCTCAATCATGTGAATGCGGAATGTAAACACGATTGGATTGAAAGAAGAATCGAATTGATCACACAATGATATTGTATTGAACAAAAGCAACCTATTACAGGTCTTGTGCGAAATCGCACAGTACAAAAGTGATATATGATCAAAAGCTTAATTACAAAACGAAAACTAAGCTATTTATACTAAACAAAAAGGTTCTCGCGCGACTGGCTTGTCGCGCGGTAATTCCTATCGCGTGGATGAACAATTCGCGTGAGAACTTAATTGTCGCATGAGTGTGTCTTTCGCACAAAGCAACCTTGCGAATTTGTCTTTATTCAGTCATCAAATGTTTTGCCGAGCCTCGATTAGTCTTCTACAATCTCCCCTAGGCTCGGTGAAACATCATTAATCAAAATCAACGTTAGCCCTTTTGTAAGATCCTGAATAAGCATACCATTTGTTCCTAAGGATTCGGTCAGTCATCCACACATACTGGCAAGATAGAAAATAAACTGACTCATCAGCTGAAATGGGGCAGTGTAATAGCTTGATTAAGTCGTCTTTGCCAAACTTCATTAAGTCAACTGGATCAATGATTCTAAATGACCTGTCAGTACATCTGATCACAGCATGACCTGAATCCTTCTCACATCTCCATGAAAGTAATTGCTTCAAAGAATTGGGAGGAACTGGAGCATGCAATGGAACCTTTCTTTTCTTGTAAGAATTTTCAAAATGAGATCATATAGTTCTTTATCAAGTCAAGACTCTGTCCAGCTTTATTTAAAATAAACTGGTTAAGTTGATTGTCAATATATTTTGTCCCTTTTAAACTTGTACTTCAGGTTTTACTCAGAAACATAAGGAGTGATACATATCATGTTTTGTTTGATTTAATATCATTCAGTGGATCCCACAATCAGAACTTCTGTAAAATATTTATTATCCTTCAAGACACTGTCGAGATTTCAAGTCATCCCAAATTGACTTAAACCATGCATTGTTGATCAGTGATACCATTTATTTATTCCTAAAATATAACTATTTGAGCATAACTAGCCTGAGAAATATCTCTTAACCCGGAATATTAATAAGTTTAAGGACTTACTGACAGCCATCCGGACTTACGTCTGCCCTCTCAAGATGTTTAGGACTTACAAGCCATCCGACTTACATGCCCCATCTTTTGATTTTGCCTTCCATGATCAGAAAATATTCTCAAAATAGAAAATATATACCATATAGTATGTATGTCTTTAGACATATCTTTTGATTTGTCGTGCTTCTTGGCATCTTATATCCTATATGGCCTTTTGGCATCTTTTTGCTCAATTATTTGCTCAACTATTTTCTTTTTATCTTTTTATTTCTTTTTGTCTTTTTGTATTTTCTCTTATATATATATATAGTTATGATAATCACTGAATCAAACAAATACAGGCTTGAATATGACAAGATTATAACTCTCAGTCTGTGTTAGAACATTTTTGACATTGTCACAGAATCCTGATATGTTCCCCACTAATTCATATCTCTTTAATTCAAGTATAATCACTTATTTTATGATCTTTTAATTTCTGAAAGCAAAGCCTATTGACACATCAAACATAATCCAAGTCTATTCGTATTTAAGCCTTTGAAAGTACTTAGACTCCTTTTGAACTGTGTAAAATCATTTCTCATTTAATCATGAAAATTTATTTTATTGATCCAATCTTGACTCCCCCTAAGACCAAAAATATTTTTCAAAGCTTATTTTCAAATTTCTCCGTTATATGACTGAACATTTTGAAGTAGAGATAAATTTCCAGTCATATGTTTTGAACAACCCCTGTCTTCATGCCATAAGCTTTATATGATCTTTTGCGTTCGTTCCTGCATAAGTGGAAAATTACTTAGTCTTTGGTACCCAAATCAAACAAGACTTGAGCACATTCTGTGTTGCTTTCAGGCAAAATGATTTGAGATTGTTGTATTTGCCTTGCACATCAAAATTATCTTTAACGCTTCTCCATTGAATTTTGTTTCTTAAATCATTATTCAAATACTTGTTCGTTTCGACATCATTAGCATTATCAACTTTTGATTTCATTTGTTTTACAAATTTTCCACGAGTGAAAAACAATTTTCTATTATGAGCAATAGAATTATGAAATCGTTGTTTGCTTAGAGATTTTTGTCGAAAAGAACAATTATTTGCTAAATGATTTATGTTTCCACACTGATAACATTTCCTTTGTTGTGTGTGGAAAACAAACTGTGGATGACAATTATTAAAATTGTCATAAAAACCAAAGTCAGATTGACTTTTTGGTTTAACATTCTGCACAGTCTCTCGAATCTTTGCCTCATTTGATAATTGCTTGTTCATCTTTTGCAAATTCGAGGAAATTGTTGAATTATGACCACTTTGTATTTGAGATTTAGCAGCTGTGACTTTTGGAATTGATGATGCTGGAACATGACCAGTCTTAGTCTTTGCTGGAGTAGGACCAGACTTTGAATTTGCTGGAGGAGGACCAGGCTTTGATATACGAATTGGTGCTGGAGAAGGACCATGCTTTGATATGCGAATTGGTACTGGAGAAGGACCAGGCTTTTGAATTTTCAGATTGAATGCAGAAAGATCATTCACTTGCAAATCTGGGCTACAAATATCTTGATTCACAAGGTTAGCATTATAATGAAGTTTATTTTTAAAGAATCAAAAATTCGTTTCTTTAAAAATATGTTCTTCATTTTCAATTAAACCTTTAGAAACGAATTTACTTTTAAAGTCCTTTTCAATTTTTTCTTTCTGATTTACCCTCTGATTTGCATTCAAATTACATTTATTATTTGATTTAATCTCATTCAAATCAACAGTCTTTTCATTTCCTGACAAAGTTTGATTACAAATAGATCTTAAAACTTTTACATTCTTATTTTTCAAACTATCACTCTCATTTTCCTTTTCATTGTCACTCTCCCATTCTTCAACCAACCCATCCACCTTCACATTATCTGTACAAAAATTTTCAGTTGATTGTTTAGGTTTTATTATTATGATAGGATCAACAGAAAGATTTACTTTAACTGAAGGTTTTAATTTTAAGGATGGAGAGAATTGTTTAGGTTTTGTTATTATGATAGGATCAACAGAAAGATTTACTTTAACTGAAGGTTTTAATTTTAAGGATGGAGAGAAACCTATCCCATAGCTCATATCAGACTCAGAAATGACATCAGATGAAGGTAAACATGAATAATCATGATTAATTGGAGGAGCAATGTTTGAAAATCCAACACCGCATTTTCCTCCTTTTATCTTCTGTGTCATTTGTGACTTGATAATACCTTCAACCATAGTTGATGAAAGTTCAAACTTTTCAACAGTCAATTTAGCCGAAGCTAGTTCACTATTGAGTCTATTTATTTCTAAGGCGAGCTCATTGTTTCTATTTGTCAAATCATTATTTGTACATTCTTTATCATGAAAATTTAATTGTAAATTGTATATCGTTTTATTTAAACCTTCAAGTTTTTCTTTAAAAATCTTTTCATTTGACTTGTGTTTTCGAGCTTGATATTGAAGTTTTTCAACTTCCATTATCAAGTTCTCATTATGAACTCTATACCTTTGAACTTTCTCAACACAATAATTTGTGCATAAACCATCATATACCTTTGGTTCTGAACTTTCTTCTTCAGGCTCTTCAATCTTCTTTACCATGAAAACCTTCATAACATCAACTTGTTCTCCCTTTTCTTCCTTCTCAGCTTCCTTCTTACATTCAACTTCTTCCTTCTTTTCTTCAACTTCTTCCTTCTCAGCAAACACTCCATCCAAGAGATCATCAGATATAAACTCGGCAAACAGATTCTTATTTTCCTCTGGCATAAGATGCTTCAAATTTGGTGTTGATGACGACATATTGATCAGAAAATCAAAAATCAGACCTTTTGTGCAAAAACTCAAACCGTGCGACAACACCTTTTCGCGTGAGATCTTATTTTCGCGCGAGACCTTCTTTCGCGCGAAAAATCTAATCGTGCGAGTTTCCCACTAAGTCAACAAGCGAAATCGCGTGAAACAAACAGTATAACTGCCTGTGCGAAAATGTAGTTCTCGCACGCGAAAACTCCCAGTTTCGTGTACAATCAATTCTCCAACTGTTTGTTCAAGCGAAAGTCACCTCCAATTCACTGAATAGGTCTGATTAAACTCATTTTAGTCCGATTTTAATGAATTTAGTTCAATTTTAAGCTTAATTATGATTAAAATTCAACTAAAGTCCACTAAATCAGTCCAAATCAGCCCAAAACTGCAAAATTTGAGCAGCATAACATCACCATAGCTGAATCTCAAGTAATCAATGATAAATAGCTCCAGAAATGAGTATAAATCAATCCAAATCTTCTTTAAATCGTGGTTCTAGAGCCTAATGCTCTAATACCAATTGTAAAACCGTGGAAATCTCCCAAGAAACAATCAACACACGATCTCAATCATGTGAATGCGGAATGTAAACATGATTGGATTGAAAGAAGAATCGAATTGATCACACAATAATATTGTATTGAACAAAAGCAACCTATTACAGGTTTTGTGTGAAATCGCACAGTACAAAAGTGATATATGATCAAAAGCTTAATTACAAAACGAAAACTAAGCTATTTATACTAAACAAAAAGGTTCTCGCGCGACTGGCTTGTCGCGCGGTAATTCCTATCGCGTGGATGAACAATTCACGTGAGAACTTAATTGTCGCGTGAGTGTGTCTTTCGCACAAAGCAGCCTTGCGAATTTGTCTTTATTCAGTCATCAAATGTTTTGCCGAGCCTTGATTAGTCTTCTACAACACTCAATCACATCATCTCCTACAAATTCATGTCGAAGAAAGAAAAGGTATAGTTGGATTTTTCTACCTATCACAAACAACCGATATATTTGATTGCAACCGTGGACCACGCCTCTTAGAGCCGCAACCACTGTGTTCCAATTTAGTGTTCGTTGATTCTAGCATTCATTCGTTGTCCCTCGGTGTCTCAAACGGTTAACTATTAATCACAAAGGTATTATTATCTCATCAGTAGGGTAATAACATTCTGTATTTACATTGTTTGTATCCTCAGATCCTGTCGGGTTCACTTTTGGTATTTTATTCTTACTCTGCTGCGTTAACTGTTATTAATCTGATTAATAATTATCAAAACTGTTTTGATAAATAACCTAACGAAGATACCACTGAACCCAACAACATGCATGTTGGTGATCGATCGACCTAGTCTTTTGTTTAAATATTTTGAATAAAGCCTACATAACTAGTGTGTTGAATTAGTCCAAGTCTTAAGGTTATTCAGTTGGTTGTTGCTATGTTAATCTATTTAAGAGTCCATGTGGTTTCAGTCGTTAACATATAATTTTTAGGTGAATAAAAGAAACTTCTCCGTTCAATCTTTATTCTAACTTTCCGCAGCAATTATAATTCATTTTGTTGAGTTTGTGAGTGTGTTTTGAGGCTTCAAACCTACAAGGATTCATTAAGATACTATTAATCATCCTACGGAATATTGAATTAGTTGTGTTATATGACTGACTTGTGGAGGTAATTGATAAAAAGCAATAGATGTGTGAAATTCTATTTACTGTTTGATTGTTTCTGAGATATGCATGCCAGATAAATTGGCAGTGGCTGTTAAAGCCTCCTTCCACGCATTCACTTTATCCATGTCTCCTCTATACTTTTCTTCGTGTTGCTGAAAGAAAATAGCGATGTGGTTCTTCTGTCCGCGAATATCAGATGGATTGACATGATAGAACACTGGTAACACCTTCTGTCCCATCCGATTATGACATTCTATGATTTTGGCAAGTTCAATCAAACACCATGAAGAGTTGGCATAGTTTTTTGAGAAAACAACCACTGCAAACCTTGAATCTTCAATAGCTCTAAGGAGTTCTGGAGAAATCGCTTTACCACTCCGGAGCCTCTCCTCATCTTTGAATACACATAATCCTCTCTGTACTAGAGCTGCATAAAGATGATCTACAAAATTGTATAGAGTATCCTCGCCTCTGAAGCTTAAAAAGACATCATATGTCCACCTCCTTGTCCGTACAGAATACAGAGAAGACGTGAAAGGTGCCATTGAAGTAGATTGATATGCAATTGTTCCTATTTATTTTAACACAAGGGTCGTTAATAACAATCAAAGATGAACTAGATCAACCGGTCACATGAAACTTTGGAATTAGAGACTAAATAAGACTACTAGAAATCTACAAGAAAGAAAATGTCATGATGTGATGTTGAAAATGACTCCATTAAAATAATTCTTGTTTTCATATTGGCAATTGAACTGAAGAATCATCTTTTAACGTCTTTCATATGGAATGGAATCTTGGAATTATGAAAAAGACTATAAAATTGGGAAACATTAACTTTTTTGTTCTTCTTCATTTGGCGTGAAAATATTAAAATGAACATTTTGATTGATGTTTTCAGCAAAATGGACATTGATTTTATCATTTTAAAATATAATGTTAACCAATAAAGTACGCCATGTTGAGGTTTATGGCTAACACGACAACCTCATAGCCAGCTCTGAATTTCAATTTACGTAATTTATACAGGGTTGTTAATCAATAAAATCATGACAAGTACACAAAAACGACTAAAATGCAGTCGAGGTCCTAGCCTGTAAGGCCCCGTTCCCCGGATACCTCACAATTGGTCATTTATCGCACATAAAATATTTTAAAACATACATTACTTTTGTAGCGGAATTGGAAACTTCCATTCATAATTAAAAACATGTCATTCATTATATTACAACATTCGTTTTCATATTAAAATACAATGACATGTCAAAATATAGATGCGCGTACTCAAAATGCTCCTAGTAGCTTATGCATCCATGCCTGCAACTCCTCAGCATCCACAAAATACCCGCCAACTATCATGCATATAAAAAGTCAGTGACGCTGAGTGAGTTCTAGTTTTTTTTTTATAATAAAATGCTTTACTTCCTTTAAAACTAGTCTTTACATTTAACTGTGGTCATACACCATACGTACACTCATTCTATATTCTTCATTTATTTTATTCCTTCAGACTCTCATCGTTTCATTCTTTACATTAATACTTACTTTCATATTCATACTTTCGTTCATACTTTTCACTGTCTTTTACTCTCTTTCTCCTACTTTCTTTTCGTACTATTCGTTCGACAGTGGTCATACATTATTCGTACATAATGGTAATAATTGTTATTATCTTCATCGTCATTCGTTCATTCTTTCATTCCTTCGTTCATTTATTATTATCGTACATTATTATATGGATCCCGTCTCATGCAATGCCCCCGTCTCCTACCAAAGACAGTACCAGAGTACGCGAAAAAGAATCCCTTTCGAGTCAATCTCAAGGATTCAGCTCCCTTCGAGTCAATCTTAATGTTTGATCTCTATCCAAGTCTTTTGCGACAACAGGGTCGCTTACCTCATTGTCAATCTCAATGATTGATCTTTATCTGAGTCTTTTGCGACAACGGGGTCGCTCACCTTATTGTCAATCTCAATAATTGATCTTTATCTGAGTCTTTTGCGAGAACAGGGTCGCTCACCTAATTGTTAATCTCAATGATTGATCTATATCCGAATCTTTTTGCGACAAGGTCGCTCACCTCATTGTCAATCTCAATGATTGATCTTTATCCAAGTCTTTTGCGATAACAGGGTCGCTCACCTCATTATCAATCTCAATGATTGATCTTTATCCGGGTCTCTTACGACAACAGGGTCGCTCACCTCATTGTCAATCTCAATGATTAATCTTTATCCGAGTCTTTTGCGACAACAGTGTCGCTCACCTCATTGTCAATCTCAATGATTAATCTTTATCCGAGTCTTTTACGACAACAGGGTCGCTCACCTTATTGTCATATCATCTTGTCTCATGCAGCACCCCAACTCATGTTCGAAGACTGATACTGTGTCGGCGACTGTAAACAAACCCCCCGACTCATGTCTAAAGACTGACACAGTACCGGGTACGTGACATGGATCTCGTCATCCGTCACTTCCATACTGCTCATTTGTTATCTCACGTGTTTGTTCATTTCATACTTTATCATATTCGTTCGTTTCGTACTTTATCATTATCTTTCACTTTGTTACATAATACTTTAAGTTTATTCATTTATTCACTTTATTCATTCATTCATACATCCTACCATGTAAAGTCATACATATCGTATTACATACCATAATACATATGTTTTGAAAACTCTTTAATGAAGAAAGATAACATATCACTCACACACATACACATCATAATTTCATCACATCATCATGCACACATCAAGCATAAGCCATCACATCATGACATCGACTATCTCCCTATTCTACCACTTAAAACCACTTAGAAAATCCTAAGTCCAAAATGGGTGCATGGGACTTTTCAGGCGCATGAGCATAAAAATTCTAAGTGTAAAACAGTCTAGGCGCATGGGCACTATTTGGGCGCATGAGCCCTGTTTGGGCGCTTTACCACTATGCAGGCACTTGACGCCTGTTCAGGCGCATCAACCCTGTTTGGGCGCACCACCCCTTGGGCGCATGAGAACACTTAACCAAAATTTTTAGGCGCATGGAACCATTCTGAAATATTTCTAACACTGCCCAAGTAACCCGGACATCCTTCCAGTACCACCCAAACATAGATCTAACATTCTAAGGCATCTAAGCATCCTAAACATCCATTTCTAACCACCAAAACACATCTAAATCATAAGCCCAGAATATCATTTGAATATAACAAGCATAAACATTCGGTTATCATAAAAATATTTACCGGGTATACATTATAGCCCCAAACACTTTAAATCTGTAAAAGAAGGGTTCTAGAAACTCACCTTGAAGCAGCTCTTCAAACAACACATCTCCACTAGCAAATTCAGCACTGAGAAATCCCGAACACAGCCTCTAAACACTGAGAACTTCGGTCACAAGTTGCGAACTAAGTCTAAACCGAATGTAAACTCAAGAACTAACCTTTTGTAGCTTCTTTTCCTTTTCTTCTTCTCCAAAGACCCGATCTGATCTTGTTTTCTACTTTGGCCGATATCCAAAAAGTAGAATTGCTTTTAAGGAGGTGACCATGCCTCTTTTATTAATAAAATATTTAAGTTTCGTACTTTGTACGCTTTACTCCCTTCAACTTGTATCTATTGTCTTCTTCTTTCTAGATGCTTTTCGTTGCTCTTCTTTTTAAATAAAAATTCGGGGTGTTACAAGTCTACCCCCCCTAAAGAGGTTTCGTCCCCGAAACCTATCGCTTCTCGAACGGTTACGGGTATCACTGTCTCACCTCTTCCTTGATCTTACACGTAGACCTAGATCCTTTTAGGCTTCACCATACTCGCACCAGTGAAACCACCATTCTCCTAAGCCCTTCTCTTCCTTCTATCAGAAACGGTGACTAGTTGCTTCTCGTAGTTGAATACTTCATCTATCTCAGTGTTCTCTAGTGGCACGATCATACTCTCGTCGATTGAGCACTTTCTTAGACAAGATACATGGAATGTCAGATGACTTCCACTTAACTTATCGGGTAGCTCCAGTCGATGTGTCATTTCTCCTACTTGAGCAATAACTTGGAATGACCCTCTATACTCTAGTATTAGCTTTACTTGATTTCCAAATCGAACAATCCACTCTCCTGGACGAAGCCTTCATCATAATTCATTTTCGTAGGTCGGCACAAAACTCTTTTCGGGTACGGTCAATCAATCCATCTTCTGGCAACACTCAGGGTTTGCCTCATGGGTTACCGGCCAATTCACCCGGAGGTGTAGGTTTATCCACCTACGTCTGTCCTGAACAGTCTAGCAGGAATAAACGCTCTCTCTTGATTCTATCGCGCAATCTTCTAGGGCATTAGGTAACCTGGTGGTCTTACTAATAGCAATTCCTACATCTAAGGGCTCAACGATCTTCCTACTCCTGACATGCAACATCACAGAAGGCAGCAGGAATGAAACTACTACTAGCACCACAATCAAAGTATAGATGCACAAATCGAAATTACCAGAAACGCACCTGACATTACCTCGGGGTCTAATCTAGCCTCCTCCTGGTCATAGCAAAGGCTCTAGCCTTCACCATCTGTTCTCCTTCCTCGTACCGGAGCTTCCTACCCTCGACTTCTTGCAGTCTCTACTCATGTGTCCTGTCTTGCCACAGTCGTAGCATTTAGCCATTTGATAATCCCTCGCCCTGTGGCCCTTCTTTCCATACTGAAAACAGACGTTCAGTCCCCACT
This sequence comes from Flaveria linearis, assembly GCA_024085815.1. NCBI lineage: Eukaryota > Viridiplantae > Streptophyta > Magnoliopsida > Asterales > Asteraceae > Flaveria > Flaveria linearis. The sequence continues at coordinate 68,654,855 of CM044013.1, read as the reverse complement.
TGCACTCCCCTTCGTGGCCTCTACCACACTTCTTACGTACCTCGACCTTCCTTGTTATCCGCTTTCGATCATCGACCCCCGTCGTTTTACCTTCAACCACAACTCCACTATCGTTACCTCACCTTCCATTCCCATTCTTAACATAGTTCTGCTCCTCTTCTTCGTCCGTTACCGTCATCACCTCTCGCTTGTCATACAATCTCCCAGCTAAGTCGACCACCGATCTAAATGCACCTGGTTGGGCAGCGACCAGATGTCTGCGGATATCTATCGGCAGCCCTTGAATGTACCGCTTAATCTTTCGTGACACAAGCGTCACCTGATCTGGCACCAACCTAGCCATCTAGTTGAATTTAGTGGTGTACTACTGCGTAAGGCCCCATTCCCGGACACCTCACAGTTGGTCATTCATCGCACATAAATCGCACATTTATTTAAAACATTGCAACGGAACCATTTAACTAAAATCATTTCATATATTATAACTGCTTTTGCAAAATAATACAACATCGTTACAAAATATCATTGTTTGCATTACATCACAAAAGCGTCATTTTACATAAAATCGATGTCATCCTAAAATGCCAAGTAGCTGCCCCGTGCCATCCTCAACAACAATCACCTGCCAACAGGAAAATACATAAAAGTCAGCGTTGCTGAGTGAGTTCTAATTTTATAAAATATTTAATTAACTTTTGCTCGTTAAAACATTTTCTTTACTATCGCACGTGGTCACACATCATACATTTTGTTCTTATCGTACGTTTCATTCTTATCGCATGTTTCATTCTTATAGCATGTTTCATTCATTTCGTTCATATCACACATTTTATATATTTCGCACTTTTCACACTTTTATTATTATCTTTCACTAAATCTAGATCCTGTCAAGCTTTACCATCTTCATGGCACGCAACCACGATTTCTGAGGTCGAATGACAAGGATACCATATTGCACATATGGAGAAGTCACTAAGACTGACCCCACTGTGTGTGTGAACCCTCATGAGGTAGCCAAGATCGCATGCTACATAACACACAGTTAATACCACATCGCACGCACTACTAGAAAAACTGCAATAGATGACGCGCATTGCGCGTCATCTTTGGGGTCAGATGACGCGCAAATGCGTGTCAAGGAAGGGGTAGTCATAAATGACAGATGACGCACGCGCATCATCTATTTATGACGCGCAAAAGATGACGCGCATTTTATGAGATGCAAAAGATGACCCGCAATGCGCGTCAAGGAAGGGGTAGTCATAAATGACTAGATGACGCGCATCCGCGTGTCATCTATGAAATTTTTATGACGTGCAATAGATGACGCGCAATGCACGTCATAATTTTTTTTATTTTTAATAAATTTACTTGTTGTTTTCTAAAACAAATTTTCGAATAACATTAAAAGCGAAATCCATTAAATACCAACAAAGTTTACAAAAGTTGTTAATTAACAACTACAAAGTATAAAACAAGTCCAAATTCAAAGTACCAATTACAAGTCCAACAATACTAACACAAGTCCAACAATACTATCATTTCAGTCCTACATATAAATGAAATTCGATACATAGCGCGCCCAATCTTCACGAACTTCATCCAAATCACCATCAGTGTATTCTTCTTTACCTTCTCCAACCTAAGACAATCAATTTCATCAAATTAAAGTTGTTAGTTTTGACCCAAAAACCCCTTTATGTAAAACATGAAATATGAAGATTATAGTGAATATGATGACTGTTATGAATGTTGGCTGGTCCAGAAAAGTAACAGGCATCATATTCACTATAATCTTCATATTTCATGGATTTATTAAAACAAGACAAACCTTTGGAAGAAAATGTCAATACACAAACCTTCCTCGAGGACTTCTTTGTAACACATGAGTGGGTCCATATCTTCAAATTTGATGACTGTTATAAATGTTGAAATTATTTGTAATAAACCCTTGTAACAAAATGTCATTATCTAAAGGGAAAAAAATTTAATCTCATACTAACAAGAAATAACATTTGTATGCCTCTTGGTAGAAAATTTCCTCTCTTCTAACATGATTCATAAATAAACAAATATTACTTCAAATATGAAGGTTATCAGAAGTTAAAATCTGAAATAGAAGACTACAGGATCCACACCTGAACTGTTGTCCGACCTGCCTGATGTCTTCGTGCTTTCCCCATATTATGCCGAAATCCTGACCGGTCCCCTTCAACGAGCATTAGTGAATGTCTAGAAGTCATATAATTAGTGAATGTCTAGAAGTCATATAGATGTTTGAATTGGAAAAAAATATTACTAATAAAAACAGAAGTTATAGACACTACTTGAAAGGTGAGAATGCATAGATGTAAAGCAAGTGAGATGGACCATGTACTTCCATAGACTGAATAGTATGAACAAGTAGAATAGATATTAAGGGGCTTACTAAATGGTTAAGAAATGAAGTTAGGGGCAGCAATTAACTTTAATACAGATAACAAAAACACTTCCTTAATTAGAAAAGAATAGTGCTAATGAAAACAGAAGTTATAGACACTACAATGAAAGGTGAGAATGCATAGATGTAAAGAACGTGAGTTGGCCCATGTACTCCCACAGACTGAAAGTATAAACAAGTAGGATAGATATTAAGGGGCTAATTGTAACAGTTAAGAAATGAAGTTAATTAAAGCAGCAAATAATTTAATAAGAGAAAAAATCTACTTTTATTGAAAATGATGGAATTAACAAACTAGCTAGTGATAGCTTGTTCAAAATCAGCAGTCTAATAAACTAAGAAAGAAAGATTATTGTCAATTACAAATATGTGGGATTGTGGTCCATTGGAAAGTCAAAATTCAAGATAATCAATAAACAGAGAACTGAAATAACCATTGATACCTTCCAAATGCCTTCCCCAGTAAAACATGTGACCAAATACACATAATATATCAGATTTTCCCATACTTGATAAATTATATGTAACACGCAACAAAACATAGTAACAAAACGTTTAAGTATATGGACCTCTTCTGCCCAATATATCCTGAAGGGCAACAAAACATAGTAACAAGAATTTAAACCATCAATAAGAAAAAAAGTAAAGCAACTAGAAGCAATACCTTACTTGTTTAGTATTTCTGTCTAATACTTGTCCAGTTTCCATATATCTTTCTGTTAAGAGGTTTTTTGTATCCCAAAACATGAGTAACAACTATATTATAGGCAACAGATCATTTGTATTCAATGCTGTAGATTTATTCATGGCTAAACTATAGAGAAATTCTTATTTTTATATGATTGTAAATGTAGATTTGGTCATAGAAGTTCCCAGCACAAATTCACGCAAACACATGTTTTCCTTCCTGCACATTCAAACACATTGTTATCTTAAATCCATTATTATCTCCTACCAGATCTCAAGTCTTATCCAAACTTAGATTCAAACTCCCCAACAAAAATAAAGTAAGCTCAATCAATAACTTACTTGCTGTTCAGTTTTTCTGTCTGATCATTTGCATAACAAAAATACGAGTTGATCCACCCAAGAAAAAAAGATACCTAAAAGTAAACAAGAAATATATCATAAATATATGCAATTAAGTATAAAATCACAAGATTACAGTAAAATTATGTAAAACAGAAGCATTAAAGCATGTTTGCACTAAAACTAAAGGATAGTTATTCCTTTCAAAAGATCCCGGCACAAACTCGCTGCAGACCCACGTTTTCCTTCCTGCACATTCAAACACATACTGTTATATTCAATCCATTATCATCTCCTACCATATCTCAAATTTAATCCAAACTTAGATTTAAACCCCTCGACAAAAAATAATGTATGCTGAAACAATAAATTACTTGTTAAGTGTTTATGTCTGATCATTTGCATACCAAAAACATGAGTGGATCCATCCATGAGAATAAGATACCTAAAAAGAAACAAGCAAGTATATCACAAGTACATGCAATTAAGTATATAATCATAAGGTTCTAATAAAATTTTGTATTAGCAGAAGCAGTAAAGCATGGGTACACTTAAACTAAAGGATATATAAATTTATCATTAAAGGGTAACAATAATATTATAATAAACAGAAGCAATGAAACATGTGTGCACTAAAACTAAAGGCTTTCGCATATCAACTGTCAAAAACTACAACTAAATTACTTAAAAGTATTAAACAACTAAAAGTATAATAAAAAATTTGATCCACACCTGACTAAGTGTCCTACCCGCCTGATGACTTTGTCGCTTTCAGTATCCTCCGTGGTCTTCTTCCATATCAATTGTAACCCCTAAAAAATTTCAGCATCATCAATACAACAGAAAATGGACAATTTCACCCCTCAAGAAACGAGCACTTGATAGAAACATGAACCAAGTTGATCCAAAACACTTAAAGACAATTTAGTGATTTTAATTTCTATAAACAACAATAAATGAGGATCTGGCATAAAAGGCTAAGAGTATAAATATGAGTACATGAGAACTCGTGATTAAGTCAATGAATCTCTTTATGAAAAGAAAAGTTTACAAACAGAAGATGTAAATATGATGGTCCGGTTTGTTGAGTAGACAGACGATTTGAAGAAATACCTTTCTTGGAAAGTCAACTATGAAGACTTTTCTGGACCAGCCAACATTCATAACAGTCATCATATTCACTATAATCTTCATATTTCATGGATTTATTAAAACAAAACAAACCTTTGGAAGAAAATGTGAATACACAAACCTTCCTCGAGGACTTCTTTGTAACACATGAGTGGGTCCATATCTTCAAACCTTCCTCGATTGAGGGCTGCGGGTCGATTGGGGCTGCGGGTCGAAGGGTCGATGGTGGTGGTGGGGGGTTGCGGCCGGCGGTGGAAGGTCGGCGGTGGCAGTGTGGTGGTCGCGACCGGCGGTGGAAGGTCGGCAGCTGGCCGCGGGTCGATTCGGGCAGCAGGTCGAAGGGTCGATGGTGGTGGTGGGGGGTTGCGGCCGGCGGTGGAAGGTCGGCGGTGGCAATGTGGTGGTCGCGACCGGCGGTGGAAGGTCGGCGGTGGAAGGCGCGTCTGGCGGGGGAAGATCGGCGGGGTAAGTGTTTAAGGGCTTTGAAGCGGGAGAGGTGTTTTGGAATGAGAAGCAGGTCGCGTGCTAGCATATAAGTTATACAAATTTTTAAAAATGACACATTAAGATGACACGCAAAAATGCGTGTCATCCTTTCTAAGAAAATTTTAAAAAATGACAAATAATTTATGATACGCGTAAATGTGCGTCATCTTTTTTCGCGCATCATCTTTTGCGCGTCATTTATTAACGGTTTTCTAGTAGTGACGTATGGAGCAGCCACCAAGACTGACTCCCACTATGTGTGAACCCTCATGAGTTAGCCAAAATCGCACGCTATTCCACACACAGTTGTTCTAACAACTCACATGGAGTTGTGAACCTCTTTTCATTTTGCTTGCAAGGCTTTCATTCGTTCATTAAGTTCCACTTCTTATTATCTTATTTCTTTCATTTCGTTAAGATAATACTTTACGTATATTAACATAATCGCACTACGTGAAGCCATGTAAATAATACGTATTAACGAACAAAACTTATATCACACATCATCACACATCATCATGCATCATTATACATCATCCTCTAGTCAACACACATCATTATCTAGACATCACACATCATCATCTAGCACTCCTATCTAATCACACATCATCCATCACTAAAAATCAACTCACATCACCCCCGGGAACATCCCAAGTCAAAGCCTATACTTTACATTTTCCTAAAATTCAGAAAATAAATTCTAAATCTTAGGCGCATGGGCACTATATAGGCGCATGACCTTCTGGGCGCATGACCTTCTGGGCGCATGACCTTCTGGGCGCATGACCTTCTGGGCGCTTGGGAACATTTAGGCGCATGGGAAGTTCTGGGCGCATGGGCACTATTGGGGCGCATGGCCTAACACTTAGTCATTCTGAGAAAATTCTAGGCGCATGGGTACTATGCAGGCGTATGAGTGCCTAGGCGCATGGGTACTATTTGGGTGCATGGGAGACACTTAAGCAATTTTGATTGTTGGACGCATGGGCCACTATTTAGGCACATGGGCAGCCAACTCATACTATCAATCATCATAATCAATCCCAATTCATCAATTCATCATGTTCTAAGCTTATCTCTAACATTCTAAGCATCATAACATGAATATAACCACAAATCAAACCCAAACATACACCCACCCACATACACATTCGCACATACATACGGGTGTACACACTCATTTTATTAAAATGATTAAGCATGCATTTCCAGCCCCAAAATCAGTTAAAACATGTTAAAGGGGGGTTCTAGAACTCACCTTTGGTAATGCTTCGGATAGACTTCTTCAAACCTGAATGCACCTATGAGTTCAAACACCTAAAAACCTACCAAAACATATAACCAAACACACAAACACATATAAGCACAAACCCGAGACTGAAAATCAGTCAAGAACACTTCAAATCACCTAAAACATACATTGAATTTGATCTTCTTCTTGTTCTTCTTCAAAAACCCAAACTCTCTGCTCTTTCTCTCTCTAAAAACCGTATGAAAAGAGGACTGCAGAAGATTATGGGCGGCCATACTACCTTTATGCACCAACTTTTGATACTTTTGTCCTTTTGACACTTTTAACCCCTCAACTTTGGGTTAAATTATACTTCCTTCTTTTATTCACGTTTATTATTTCTCTCTCATCTATTAAAAATATCCGGGTGTTACAAGTCCACCCCCTTATATAGGTTTTGTCCCCGAAACTTGTTATTCCTCAAACAGATGAGGGTAATGCTGCCTCATCTCTTCTTCAGTCTCCCATGCAGACTCAGATCCCTTTCTATGCTTCCACTGTACATGCATAAGACGAACTACTTTATTCCTTAACTTTTTCTCTTTACGATCAATGATCGCCACTGGTTGCTCCACATAGTTGAGCCGTTCATCTACTTCAGTATCTTCCAGTGGTACAACCATATCCTCGTCTGCCAAACACTTTTGCAAATGAGATACATGGAATGTCGGGTGAATTCCACTTAACTCATCGGGTAGTTCCAACCTATAGGCCACCTCGCCTACACGAGTAATGATTCGGAAAGGCCCTATGTACCTCGGGCTCAACTTGCCCCGCTTTCTAAACCGAATGATACCCTTCCAAGATGAGACTTTCAACCTGACTCTATCTCCCACCTTGAACTCAATCGGTCTACGTCTCTTATCGGCATACGACTTTTGTCTATCTTTAGCTGCCTTCATAAAGGAATTGATCTTTTCTACTTTCTCAATCGTAGCTTCAATCACCTCAATACTTCCCAACTCCTTTTGACCAATATCACCCCAACAAACGGGCGTCCTACATCTCCTACCATATAGCATCTCGTATGGTGGCATGCCAATACTGGCATGATAGGTGTTGTTGTACGAGAATTCTGCTAACGGTAAATGATCATCCCAACTTCCTCCAAAATCGATTACGCTCGAGTGTCTGGATCGTCTTCTCAGACTGACCGTCCATCTAAGGATGATAAGCCGTGCTGATGTGTAGCCTCATCCCCATCACGTCATGGAATCTCTTCTAAAACTTGGATGTAAACCAAGTGTCACGATCAGACACAATGGACACCGGTACGCCATGACGAGCTACAATCTCCTTGATGAATAAATCCGCTAATCTCTCGGAGGAATACGTCTCTCGGATCGGTAGGAAGTGAGCACTCTTCGTCAAACGATTAACTATCACCCATATGGCATCATACCCTCTCGGGGTACGCGGTAACTTCATAATAAGGTCAATGGTGATATGCTTCCACTTCCACTCGGGTATATCCAAAGGTTGGATCTTCCCGTACGGCTTCTGATGCTCCGCCTTCACTTGCAAACAAGTAAGGCACTTACTCACGTATTCCTCTAGGTCACGCTTCATACCCGGCCACTAATAATTCTTCCTTATATCATGGTACATCTTGGTAGCACCGGGATGAATGGAGTATCGACTCTTATGAGCCTCGTCCATGATCTTTCCACGTAGATCTCCATAACAAGGAATCCACATCCATCCAGATCGGGTTCTAACACCGAGAGTGTTCTCACCCAATTCTGCGACCAGACCTCTCATCCTTTCAGAGTTAAGATGATCTTCTTTCAACACCTCATCTTGAAACTCCTTGACCTACGTCATCACATCAGAGGTCATAATCAATTGATATGCCTTCACCCGAATCGACTCGGGTCTTTCTTTTCGACTAAGGGCATCGGCCACCATATTGGCCTTGCATGGATGGTAATGGATCTCGCAATCGTAATCCTTTATGAGCTCCAACCATCGCCTCTGCCTTATGTTCAAATCCTTCTGCTCGAATAAGTACTTCAAGCTCTTGTGGTCCGTGAAGATTGTGCACTTCGTCCTGTATAAGTAGTGCCGCAAAATCTTCAAGGCAAAAACCATAGCTGCTAGCTCCAAGTCATGATTATGATAATTAACCTCATGAATTTTCAATTGTTAGAATGCGTAAGCTATAACCTTCCCTCTTTGCATCAACACGCAACCCAACCCCATGTAAGAAGCATCCAAATAGACTACCAAGTCCTCGCTTCCTTTGGGTAATGATAAAATAGGAGCTTGAGTTAACCTCGTCTTTAACTCCCCAAAAGCCTTCTCCTTATCCTGATCCCATATAAACTTCACATCTTTATGAGTCAGCTTAGTCAACGGAGAAGCTATCTTGGAGAAGTCTTGGATGAATCGTCGATAATATCCCGCCAATCCTAAGAAACTACGGATCTCAGATGGCGTCTTTGGAGACTTCCATTGCATCATCGCCTCCACCTTTGCCGGGTCTACCATAATCCCCTCGGGATTTACCACGTGACTTAAGAACTGAACTTCGCGCAACCAGAACGCACACTTGGGTAACTAAGCATACAACTTCTCCTTTCTTAATGTCTCCAACACCTCCCGAACGTGACCGGCATGCTCCTCTTCACTCCTCGAATAAATCAGGATATCATCGATAAACACAATCACTGATTTATCTAACATCAGCCGACACACTCGATTCATCAAGTGCATAAAAGCAGCTGGCGCGTTTGTTAAACCAAAGGACATAACGAGAAAGTCGTAGTGTCTGTAACGTGTGCGAAAAGCTGTTTTAGGAATATCCTGCTCTTTCACCTTCAACTGATGGTAGCCAGATCGAAGATCTATCCTCGAAAACCAACTGGCACCCTGGAACTGATCGAACAAGTCATCAATCCTCGGTAACGGATACCGATTCTTCGCCGTCAACATATTCAACTCATGGTAGTCGATACACATCCTCATGCTATCGTCTTTCTTCTTTACGAACAAGACAGGAGCACCCCAAGGAGAGATACTCGGTCTGATGAAACCCTTATTAAGCAACTCTTGCAGTTGCTCGATCAATTCCTTCATCTCTGAGGGAGCCTAACGATATGGCACCTTAGCAACAGGCTGAGTACCTGGTACCAAGTCAATCTGAAATTCGATTTCACGATCAGGTGGCACTCTTGATAAATCCTCTAGGAACACATCGGGAAAATCACACACCACCAGTACATCAATCAATTATGGTGTTGAGGTGTTCGCATCCTTCACGTAGGCCAGATAGGCACTACATCCATGCCTCATGCACTTTCCCTCCACCGCCATTGAAATCACCTTTGGAATCATCGTAACTCGACCACCGTATATCGTCACCGAACTCCCGTCAGGCGCTGTCAGTCTAATCATCTTCTCGCGACACATAATGTTCACCTCATAGTCCGCTAACCAATATATTCATAGGACTACATCAAACCCACCTAAGGTCATAACAAACAGTCTAGTAGGAAACTTGTGACCTTCTAGTTCTATATCACAACCATCAATCAAGTTAGAAATCCTGGTAGACTTACCTATGGCAGTTTCTACCTTGAAGGGCTCATCAATAAATCTACTACTGATAGGCAAATTAGCATAGAAAGCAGCAGAAATAAAACTCGTACTATCACTAGAATCAAATAACGCAGAAGCAAGAGTTTGGTTTAGTAGAAACGTACCTCACACCACATCTGGGTCCGTCCTAGCCTCCTCCCTGGTCATTGTGAATGCCCTGGCGCTTGCCATTTGCCTTTCAGTTCCGGTCTTCTTCACCGCTCCAAAACTTTCCGCCCTCGGCTTATTGAACTCCCTGCTCAGATGGTCGTTTTCTCCATAGTTATAACACCTTATAACCCCACACTCTCTCGCCATATGACCAGGCTTCCCACATTTGAAGTAGATGTTTGATCCCCATTTGCATTCTCCCAAATGCTCTTTCCTGTATTTACCACACCTCTTTGACACCGCGCTGGGTGTGACCATACGCTGGTCGCCCACCTTCGCAACCTTATTGTTTGGAGTGGCCCCACCACGTCCAAACCGTTTCCCATTCCAATTCTGGTCACCACCACCTTTCCTTCTCACCTCAGCTACCACCACCTCTCGCTCATCATAAAGCCTTCTGGCCAAATCAACCACTGACTTGAATGTACCCGGCCGGGTGGCGATCATGTGTCTGTGGATATCCGCTGGCAAACCTTGAACATACCTCTTAATTTTTCGTGACACAATTGTCACCTCATCCGGCACCAGTCGTGCCATCTCGTTGAATTTGGTGGTGTATTGTTGGTGTGTCATGGTTCCCGCCTCCAACTACAGGAACTCTCTCTCCACCTTGTCCAACTCCCGATGAGGACAAAACCCCTCGATCATCAACTTCTTCAGCTCACTCCACCTCATCCTGCCAATTGCTCTACTACCCTTGGCCTGGACAATATTGTCCCACAAGCACAAGCTGAGTCCACAAATGAGTGGGCAGCAAACTTAACCTTCTGATCCTCCCAGCACTCGTTGATATTAAGTGCAGCCTCTATTTCTCTCACCCATCGATGAACAGCAGCAGCAGTGTCATTACCATCAACGGTAGGGGGCTTGAACCTTTGAAATGTCCCATAGTTATAGCCCCGAGCTGCTCCGGGTACAACCTCCTCCTCCTCCTCCTCCTCCTCCTCCTCCTCCTCCTCCTCATCGGAGACATCCGTCTCGGTCTCGGGTTACTCACCCTCCCCCGCGGGTCTTCTCCTTTCATTCCTATCTCCTTCTCTTACTGCTTTAATTACTTCAGTCACCACAAATGGCAAGATCGTCTGCATGACCTGATGAACCTCCTCCACCACAACCTCCTTCATCGAGGCCTTTAAATTAGCACTCTCATCACCACCTTTCGGATGAGGGGTCTCAGGCTCTTCATAAGCCACTTCTTCAGCTCTAGGCCTTCCTCTTGTGACCCGTGGTCCAGCACCACGTCCACCACGACCTCCACCTTGAGAATCCTTTGAAGATCTACCACCAGCCATCCTCTACTCACTATAAGATTCAAACACTAACATGGTCATGCAAGGGAATAGCTCAGTTTATGTCAAGTATAGTAAGTCCCTTATTATAGTGGCCAGTTGTGATTAGCCACTTACTTTACTCTTCATACCCCAAGCATTTCCTATCATGACTACATCAGTATCTAAATCTACTAAAGGAACATAAACCACATAGCATACACACATAATACCGGTTATCATTAAAGAAAATATCAGATGGCACGTAGCTACTCGGACTGACATCCCTTCCCTTTTGTCCCATTCTCAGCTAAAGTTTAGGTTTATCATGAAAATTTTAACCCATTTCACTTAAACTTTGGCTCTGATACAAACTTGTAAGGCCCCGTTCCCTGGCACCTCACAGTTTATCATTCATCGCACATAAATCGCATATTTATTTAAAACATCGCAGAGGAATCATTTAACTAAAATCATTTCATATATTAATAACTACTTTTTGCAAAATAATACAACATCGTTACAAAATATCTTTGTTTGCATTACATCACAAAAGCGTCATTTTACATAAAATGGATGTCATCCCAAAAATGCCAAGTAGCTACCCCATGCCATCCTCAGCAACAATCACCTGCCAACTGGAAAATACATAAAAGTCAGCGTTGCTGAGTGAGTTCTAGTTTTATAAAATATACATTACCTTTCGCTCGTTAAAACATTTTCTTTACTATCGCACGTGGTTACACATCATACATTTTGTTCTTATTGCACGTTTCATTCATTTCGTTCATATCGCACATTTTATACTTTTCGCACTTTTCGCACTTTTATTATTATCTTTCACTGAATCTGGATCCTGTCAAGCTTTACCCTCTTCATGGCACGCAACTGCGATTTCTGAGGTCGAATGACAAGGATCCCATATTGCACGTACGGAGCAGTGACTAAGACTGACTCCCTTGTGTGTGTGAACCCTCATGAGGTATAGCCAAGATCGCACGCTACATAACACACAGTTAATACCACATCGCACGTATGGAGCAGCCACCAAGACTGACTCCTACTGTGTGTGAACCCTCATGAGTTAGCCAAAATCGCATGCTATTCCACACATAGTTATTCTAACACCTCACATAGAGTTGTGAACCTTTTTTCATTTTGCTTGCAAGGCCTTCATTCGTTCATTAAGTTCCACTTCTCATTATCTTATTTCTTTTGCTTCGTTAAGATAATACTTTACGTATATTAACATAATCGCACTACGTGAAGCCACGTAAATAATACGTATTAAGGAACAAAACTTACATCACACATCATCATGCATCATCACACATCACTATCTAGTCAACACATATCATTATCTAGACATCACACATCATCATCTAGCACTCCCATCTAATCACACATCATCCGTCACTAAAAGTCAACTCACATCACCCCTGGGAACATGCCAAGTCAAAGCCTATACTTTACATTTTTCTAAAATTCAGAAAATAAATTCTAAGTCTTAGGCGCATGGGCACTATGCAGGCGCATGGCCTTCTGGGCACATGGGAACACTTAGGTGCATGGAAACACTTAGGCGCATGGGAAGGTTCTGGGCGCATGGGCACTATTGGGGTGCATGGCCCAACACTTAGTCATTCTGGGCAAATTCTAGGTGCATGGGCACTATGCAGGCGCATGAGTGCCTAGGCACATGGGTACTATTTGGGCGCATGGGGAACACTTAAGCAAATTTTGACCGTTGGGCGCATGGGCCACTATTTAGGCGCATGGTTAGCCAACTCATACTATCAATCATCATAATCAATTCCAATTCATCAATTCATCATGTTCTATGCTTATCTCTAACATTCTAAGCATCATAACATGAATATAACCATAAATCAAACCCAAACATACACCCACCGACATACACATTTGCACATACATACGGGTGTACACACTCATTTTATAAAAATGATTAAACATGCATTTCCAACCTCAAAATTAGTTAAAACATGTAAAAGGGGGTTCTAGAACTCACCTTTGGAAATCCTTCGGATAGACTTCTTCAAACCCGAATGCACTTATAAGTTCAAACACCTAAAAACCCACCAAAACACATAACCGAACACACAAACACATATAAGCACAAACTCGAGACTGAAAATCAATCAAGAACACTTCAAATCACCTAAAACATACCTTGAATTCGATCTTCTTCTTGTTCTTCTTCAAAAACCCGAACTCTTTGCTCTTTCTCCCCCTAAAAACCGTATGAAAAGAGGAGTGCAGAAGATTATGGGCGGCCATACCATCTTTATGCACCAACTTTTGATACTTTTGTCCTTTTGACACTTTTAACCCCTCAATTTTGGGTTAAATTATATTTCCTTCTTTTATTCACTTTTATTATTTTTCTCTCATCTATTAAAAATATCCGGGTGTTACATGCTGATGTGTCATCGTCCCCGCCTCTAGCTACAAGAACTCTCTTTTGATCTTGTCTAATTCCCAGTGAGGACAAAACTCGTCGATCATCAGCTTCTTCAGTTCACTCCACCTCATTCTCCCGATGGCGCTGGTACCCTCAGTTTGGACAATGTTGTCCTACCAGCATAAGGCCGAGTCCGCAAACAAGTGGGTAGCAAACTTTACCTTTTGATCCTCTCGGCACTCGCTGATATCGAGTACCGCCTCCATCTCTCTCACCCAACGATGAGCAGCCGCAGCACTCCCGTTTCCATCAAACGTTAGGAGCTTGCATCTTTGGAAGGCCCCGTAGTTACAACCACGTGCAGTTTCCTGCACCGCTTCCTCCTCCTCCTCCTCCTCACTAGAGACAACCGTCTCAGTCTCCGGTTGTCCTCCTTCTCTGCTCCTAGTGGTCCTTCTCTTCTCCTTCCTTCCATCCTCCTTTACTGCTTTGATCACTTCAGTCAGTATAGATAGCAGAATCGTCTGCATGACTTGATGAACCTCCTCAACAACCGCCTCCTTCACTAAGGCCCTCAAGTTAGCACTTTCATCACCACCCTCATTGTGATGAATATTAGGCTCTTCGGGTGCCGTTTTGGCAGTTCTAGCCCTGTTCCTCGTGACACGCGACTGGATACCACATCCACCACGCACTCCGCCTATGAGGCCTTTGATGATCTACCATCGGTCATCTCTAACACTATAAGATTCAAACACTAACACGGTCATTCAAGGAACAGCTTGGATTATGTCAAGTATAAAAGTCCCTAATTATAGTGTGTTAGAGGATGGCGGGAGGTAGATCTTTGAAGGCTTCTCGAGGTGGAGGTCGTGTTGGACGTGGTGCTGGACCACGGGTCACAAGGGGAAGGCCCAGGACTGAAGAGGTGGCTCATGAGGAGCCCGAGACCCCTCATCCGGAGGGTGGTGATAAGAGTGCCAATTTGTGGGCCTCGGTGAAGGAGGCTGTGGTGGAGGAGGTTCACTAGGTCATGTAGACAATCTTACCGTCTGTGATGACTGAGGTAATTAAGGCTATAAGGGAAGGAGAAAGGAAGGAGAGGAATAGGTCCTCGGGAAGGGGAGAGCAACCGAAGACTGAGACGGTTGTACCCACTGATAAGGAGGAGGAAGAAGAGCCTATGCCGGAGGCAGCATGAGGCTGTAACTATAGGGCATTTCAAAGATGCAAGCCCCAAACTTTCGATGGCAATGGCACTGCTGCTGCTGCACATCGATGGGTAAGAGAGATGGAAGCTGTGCTCGACATCAGCGAGTGCAGGGAAGACCAGAAGGTGAAGTTTGTCACTCACTCATTTGTGGACTCGGCCTTATGCTAGTAGGACAATATTGTCCAGGCCAAGGGTAGTAGGGCGATTGGCAGGATGAGGTGGAGTGAGGTGGAGTAAGCGGAAGAAGTTGGTGATCGAGGAGTTATGTCCTCATCGGGAGTTGGACAAGGTGGAGAGAGAGTTCCTGCAGCTGGAGGTGGGAACCATGACACATCAATAGTACACCACCAAGTTCAACAAAATGGCATGGCTGGTGCCGGATCAGGTGACGCCCTCACGGAAGATCAAAAGATACATTCAGGGCTTGTCGGCGGATATCCGCAGGCACATGATCTCCGCCCGACCGAGTACGTTTAGGTCGGTAGTTGATTTGGCTGGAAGATTTTATGATGAGAGGGAGGTGATGGTGGTTGAGGGGAAGAACACTAGTGGTGATGACCGGAACTAGAAAAGGAAATAGTTTAGGCGTGGCGGCTTTACCCCAAATAACAAGAAAGCGAGGATAGAGGATCGACGGGTGGTAGCAACAGGATCGGGAACGAAGAAATGCAGTAAGTGTGGGAAGGAGAACGCTGGTGAGTGCAGGCTGGGGATAAATGTTTGTTTCAAGTGCGGGAAGCCCGGCCACATCTATAGAGGTTGCAGAGTAGTGAGGTGCCACAACTGTGGTGAAGTGGGCCACCTAAGCAGTGAGTGCAAGAAGCCGAGGGTAGAGGGGCAAGCACCAGGGCATTCACAATGACTAGGGAGGAGGCTAGGATGGACCCTGATGTTTTGTCAGGTACGTGTCTAGTAAACCAAACTCTTGCTTCTGTATTATTTGATTCTAGTGCTAGTAGGAGTTTCATTTCTGCTGCTTTCTGTGCTAATTTGCCTGTCAGTAATAGATGTATTAATGAGCCTTTCGATGTAGAAACTGCCATAGGTGAGTCTACCAGGATTTCTGACTTGATTGAGGGTTGTGACATAGAACTAGAAGGTCATAAGTTTCCTGCTAGACTGTTTGTGATGACTTTAGGCGGGTTTGACGTAGTCCTAGGAATGGATTGGTTAGTAGACTACGAGGCGAACATTGTGTGTCACAAGAAGATGATTAGATTGACAGCGCCTGACGAGAGTTCGGTGACGATATACAATGATAGAGTTATGACTATTCCAAAAGTGATTTCGATGGCGGTGGCGGGAAAATGCCTGAGATGGGGATGTAGTGCCCATCTGGCCTACATAAAAGATGTGGACACGTCAACACCACAATTGTCCGATGTACCGATGGTGTGTGATTTTCTCGATGTGTTCCCGAAGGACTTATCAGGTGTGCCACCAGATCGTGAAATCAAATTTCAGATTGACTTGGTACCAGGTGCTCAGCCTGTCGCTAAGGCACCATATCATTTGGCTCCTTCAGAGATGAAGGAATTGATGGAGCAACTGTAGGTTTTGCTTGATAAGGGGTTCATTAGACCGAGTATCTCTCCTTAGGGTGCTCCGGTCTTATTCGTGAAGAAGAAGGACGGTAGTGTGAGGATGTGTATTGACTACCGTGAATTGAACAAGTTGACGGTGAAGAATTGGTATCCATTACCGAGGATTGATGACCTGTTTGATCAGCTCCAAGGTGCCAGTTGGTTTTCGAGGATAGATCTTTGATCTGGCTACCATCAATTAAAGGTGAAGGAGCAAGACATTCCTAAGACAGCTTTTCGCACACGTTACGGACACTACGAGTTTCTTGTTATGTCTTTCGATTTAACTAACGCGCCAACTGCTTTTATGGATTTGATGAATCGAGTGTGTCGGCCGATGTTAGATAAGTCAGTGATCGTGTTTATTGATGATATCCTGATTTATTCTAAGAGCGAGGAAGAACATGCCGACCACATACGCGAGGTATTGGAGACACTTAGAAGAGAGAAGTTGTATGCTAAATTCTCTAAGTGTGCGTTTTGGTTGCGTGAGGTACAATTTCTGGGTCACGTGGTAAATGCTGAAGGAATCATGGTAGACCCGACAAAGGTTGAGGCAGTAATGCAATGGAAGTCTCCAAAGACACCATCTGAGATTTGTAGCTTCTTGGGATTAGCGGGCTACTACAGAAGATTTATTCAAGATTTTTCCAAGATAGCCTCCCCTTTGACCAAATTGACTCGCAAGGATGTGAAGTTCGTGTGGGGTCGAGAATAGGAGAACGCATTCAAGGAGTTAAAGGCGAGATTAACTCAAGCTCCTGTCTTGACATTACTCGACGGGAGCGACGACTTAGTGGTATATTCGGATGCATCTTATTCGGGACTAGGTTGCGTGTTAATGCAACGTGGAAGGGTGATAGCCTACGCATCCCGACAGTTGAAAACCCACGAAGTCAACTACCCTACATATGATTTGGAGTTAGCGGCCATGGTTTTTGCATTGAAGATTTGGAGGCACTACTTATACGGGACGAAGTGCACCATCTTCACTGACCACAAGAGCTTGAAGTACTTCTTCAAGCAGAAAGATTTATACATGAGGTAGAGGGGATGGTTGGAGCTCATAAAGGATTATGAATGCGAGATCCACTACCATCCGGGCAAGGCCAACGTGGAGGCGGATGCCCTTAGCCGAAAGGAAAGACCCGAGCCGATTTGGGTAAAGGCATATCAGTTGATTATGACCTCTGATGTGATGACACAGGTCAAGGAGTTTCAAAATGAAGCTTTGAAAGAGGATCGTCTTAACTCTGGAAGGATGAAAGGTCTAGTCACGGAATTGGGTGAGAACACTCTCGGTGTTAGAACCTGGTCGGGACAGATGTGGAATCCTCGTTATGGGGATCTACGTGGAAAGATCTTGGACGAGGCTCATAAAACACGATACTCGATTCATCCCGATGCCACGAAGATGTATTAGGATATGAAGAAAGATTATTGGTGGCCGGGTATGAAGCGCGACTTAGTAGAGTACGTGAGCAAGTGCCTTACTTGTTTGCAAGTGAAGGCAGAACACCAGAAGCCATACAGGAAGATCCAACCGTTGGATATACCCAAGTGGAAGTAGGAGCACATTACCATGGACTTTATTACGAAGTTACCGCATATCCCGAGAGGGTATGATGCCATATGGGTGATAGTTGATCATTTGACGAAGAGTGCTCACTTCCTACCGATCCGAGAGACATATTCGTCCGAGAGATTAGCAGATTTATTCATCAAGGAGATTGTAGCTCGTCAAGACGTACCGGTGTCTATTGTATCTAATTGTGACACTCGGTTTTATCCAAGTTTTGGAAGAGATTCCACGATGTGATGGGGACGAGGCTACACATCAGCACGACTTATCATCCTTAAATGGACGGTCGGTCTGAGAGGACGATCCAGACACTTGAGGACATGCTTCGAGCGTGCGTGATCGATTTTGGAGGAAGTTGGGATGATCATTCACCTTTAGCAGAATTCTCGTACAACAACAGTTATCATGCTAGCATTAGCATGCCACCATACGAGATGCTATATGTGTAAGGCCCCGAATCCGGAAACCTCACAAATTGGCCGTTTTGCATAAAACCTTATTTTTAGTTCAAAGCTGTTAAAGTGTTATTCATTAAAGCAGCGAAAATATGAAAATGTTAATTATATAAATAAAACCAAAGCACCAACCTAGAGTCAAACCCGGGTTTGTGCTATAATTTCTTTATTTACAAATCATTGTCTTAACAAAATTTACTCCTTTATTATTACAACAAAACATAAAAGCTGGTTGAATCTTTACAGGATGCCAGTCTTCGCCCTCCAAGTAGCTCCTAATCAGACCCTGCCCTAAAACTTGATTTACCTGCCAAACAATCTAACATACATACAAAAGTCAGCTTCGCTGAGTAAATTCTAGGTTTACTTTGTTAAATAACTTTTGTACGAGGTATTAGCTTTAACAGTTAAAAATAATCATCATCTATCAGAACATTAATACACACGGGCTATCACTTTATCGGTACTTTACCATTACTTGTTAATTATTACTCTTCTTTATCCGTCAATTCCCAGTCACTATCGGTGTCTATGATAAACACAGGACTTTACCGACACGCCAATTTAGGCCTTACTGTCGTACCCAAACAGACCATTATTGTCATGCCAATTCATGGCCTTACTGACCTGCCTGTTCGAGCATTTACTTTATCAGGGTGAGGGCACAACAGATGCAACCCTCCTTTATCAATTGCTTGCAAGGCTTTACTTTCTCAAGGTACACGTTATGGGCCCAATAACAGTTCTTTAAGTTTCACTTATATCTTTAGTTTTCGCATACACATAACACGTAATAAGAAGCAAACTCTTAGATAAACCAGATAACTGACCTTCCGCGGGACAACGGGGGTTTGGGGGCGGCAGCCCCTGATAGCGGGGTTCTAGGGACGGCAGCCCCTAGTGGGGTCCAAGGGGCAACACCCCTGGCTAGGGCTGGGCTGCCAGGTCAGCGCGCCCGAAAATTATTTTGAACTATTTAAATGGCATTTTACTTTAGATAATTTTATGTTCTTGATAAAAGGTCTTAAAAAACCATCATCATAAAAGTATGTATTTTAGTATGCATATCACCCCAAAACATTGAAAACAGGTAAAGGAGGGGTCTAGAACTCACCTAGATAGCCGGAAGTCGAAAACCCTAAGAGAAAATCCAAGAAGCATCACATTGTAAACCCAATTTCGCCAAGCCCTCCCCAGTGAAACTACAGTTTTGCTGAATCCGTTCTTAGCGAATCTACTCTTTTGCCCAGCAGATTCGCCTAACTTTTGTTAGGACTTTGGTTATTTCACCATTAATCATCATAATTCATAACATCCCCATTATCATTCTCATATCATCATCATCACATAAACATCATTGACACTATCAACATAATGAGCCGAACCCATAATCGTCTAAACCTTCTCAGCGAACTTATATGTTCGCTTTATACATCCTAGTGAAACTATACTTTTACCTAGCAACTGGGCACGGATGCGAACTCTCGTTCACAAAGTCTCCTGGTACTTAGATAAGTTCGCTCGACGAACAGTGAGCCCGAATCATCATCATCAAGCCATCACCATAACATATCTATTATCGAACCATTATCATAACACATCTATCGTCAATACATTACCATCATCAAACTATAATCCTAATATCATCACCATCAATCTATCATCACCATCATCATCAAACTATCATCATCATCACCATTCAAACATCTTCATCATCCCTAATGAAATAGAAATAGTAAGTTTACTTACACGATCGGTAGAACCCACATCATCTAACCTACAATCGTACATCATTAATCACTATCGCGGAACACCATAGCCAACCGCCACTACCACCGCAACAGACAACCGCCATAACCATCATGAACCTGTTGCAAATCAAACAACCAACTAATCATCACCATAAGATCACCATAAGCCACCATTGCAACATCTTTTTAACCACCGCCGTAGAACCGCCGCCGTAGAACCACCGTTGTGTTCAGAATTGCTGCTGCCGAAGCAGCAGCGGTGAATCACCTCACCACTGCAGACCACTTCTTCACCACACCACTATTATCATCTCCATCGCACCATCGCAGACCCTCCATTGACCCGCCATTGAGCCACCACCGATGCACCGACTTAACATCCACCGTAACAATCACCTGCGAGCTGCTATGAACCACCACCATACGTCGCTGCTGCTTTGCATTAGGATCATCGGAATCCACCGTTGGCCGCCTTTGATCTTTGCCGGAAAGCCTCCAGTGGTTTTCTTGTATTTCCGATCAGATTTCACAAACAGGGGGGGATGAATTGAAAGCGACGCACACTCACTTTTATATAGGTTTTATTTAATTAAGTTTCCCTAAAAGCCACATTACCCCCTCAACATTTCCTATATTTACACTTTTGGCATGAAGCATTAATAATTGGTTTAGTAAACTTTTGATCTTGTCCCTCTTTGATCCCTGTTTGATTATAGATAACATCTTCGAACCCAAACTTTAAATCGAGCTTATCTTTATAATTTCTGAAAAACGGGTCGTTACAAGTCTCTCCCTCTTATATAGGTTTCGTCCTCGAAACCTGTCAGTTGTTAAAGTCTCCAGATAGCCTTATCACATTACCCCTTTTAGACTTTTGCTAGACCTTTGTTTCCTTTTTACAAATCCCTAACACTTTACTTGCCTGATTACTTTATCACTAGCTCATTACTTCTTGATTCATTATAGGTAATAACTCGATACTGTAAAAACTCAGTCATTTATCTAAATGTCATTAGATGTTTCAATCACGTCATCCTTTCTCAATACATACGTTTAATACACACTAGGTGGAACAAGTTACGCTAATCCTTTTGAATAAAAGAATGGCTTGCAAGCAAATAGAATGGAGGTGCACGACCACGTTGTCGTTAGCTCAACTGTGTGCGGTTATAATAACCTGAAGGATGCATGCAGGGTCAATCATTAAGATTGACAAGACCTTTGTGGTATGCCCTAAGTGACTAGGCCAACTTCGTGCATAATGTTCGTAAGTTAATTACCACAGGCCCAACATCAGCTTCGTGCACAATGTTCAGGGTATTGCCAATTGGTCTAAATAAAGGGAGAGATGACTTGCCCTAGGTGACTTGGTCAGCTTTGTGCATAATGTTCGTGAGTTAATTACCACAAGCCCAGGATCAGCTTTGTGCACAATGTTCGGGGTATTGCCAATTGGTCTAAATAAAAGGAGAGATGACTTGCCCTAGGTGACTGGGTCAGCTTCGTGCACAATGTTCGTGATTTAATTACCACAGGCCCAGCATCAACTTTATGCACAATGTTCGGGGTATTGTTCATCGATCCGTATAAAAGTAAAAGAATGACGTAATGTACGAAAGAAAGTACGAAAATAAAAGAATGAGGTAAGGTACAATACGAAAGTATAAGAATGAAAGTAAGAGATAGTGAAAAGTACGAAACAAAAGAATGCATACAAAAGAGAATATTAATGAAGAGTATGAAATGAAAGTATGTATATGAAAGCGAATGCTAATAAAAGAATGAAATGAAAGTATGAATACAATGGGAAAAGTTAATAATGAAAGTATGAAAGGACCAAATAAACAATGAATATTGTTTGAATGTACGTATGATGTGTGATCATATACAAAAGTAAAAGTATGTAATAGAAAGGTATATTTTGTAAATAAATCACACAAGGTATTTTGATACATATAAAACTAGGACTCACTCAGCAACGCCGACTTTTATGTATTTTCCAGTTGGCAGGTAAGAGTTGTTCAGGATGGCATGGGGAAGCTACTTGGCTTATTTTTGGATGACATCCATTTTATATTGCGATAATGTTTTTGTGATGTAATGCAACGAATGATGTTTTGTAATGTAACAATGTTTTATTATCTTGCAAAATCAATTACAATTATATGAAATGGTTTTAAGAAATTCCACTGTGATGTTTTAAACAAATGTATATTTATGTGTTATGTGCAATGATAGTCCAACTGTGAAGTGCCCGGGAATGGGCCTTACACATCTTCTTAACCATCACCATCTTGAATTCAACTTCAAGTACTTAAGATCAAGCACCAAGAAGACCACCTCGACCGAACCATCAATCCTTTAGTTACTCTTTCAAGAAAGGTTAGATTCTAAAAGTCTATCATTAACAATCTTTAAGAATTTATATGTGTTTAAATAAACACATATAATCTAACTCTTAGAAAATAAATCATCAAGAATAATCATGAAACCACATCACATCTAGTTTTCTTTAAAAATCAAGAATAGAGGTTTCAAAACTAGAAAGCTCTTTATAAAAACAAAAGTTTTAACAAAAAGATTTCAAATAAAAGAATAAAAGCCCTAATATTCTTGATTAATTAGATTAAATACTTAAATGATTGTGATTGTGGGTATAAAAACTAAAATTTTGTTAGAAATATTAAGAATTAACATTCTGCAAATTTTGGTATGATTATGATAAGTAAAATAATTTATATATTTTATTTAAGTTATTGAAAGAAAATTTTCAACTGGAAAATTCGAAAATGGTAAAAAGCTAGAAAAATTATATGATAATCCCTATGCTTTATAGGACCTGTAGAATAAATTTCATGATCTAGTTTATAGTTATTCCTGAGTATATATTTTAGAAAAATCAGTAATGCAAAAATCAGGAAAAATACCTAACCTATAGCATAAATAATGAAAAATCTATAGAAAATAATATATTCTTATTAGAACAGTATGTATATAGTTGGGAAATTTTAGAGATATTCTGCTATTTTTACCGATTATAGTCAAAATAATAAAAATCATTAAAAAGAGTTCTGTTATGACTTAGTACTTCATGAAATTATAAAGCAGTATAAATTTTGGTATGTACATTCTAATAAATTTTGGTGAATTTTAGAGACCCGTAAGTATTTTTCTAATTTATGCAAATATAGTAAAAATTTCAGAAAATAAACTGTAAAAAGTTAATATATGAAACTTTGGCATGTTTATTTAGATTTTTGAATGTATCTACTGTAAAAATTTTGTAACATATAAATGATTATAACTTCTATGTTGATTTTTATAATCTGAGATGCTGAAAATTTTAAAGAAATATTAATTGTTTGTAAATGTTTTTATAGGAAATCTACCGGAGTAAAAGGTGAGACTCATAGCCCCATTTTGTATTTATAAGTTTTTTGGGGAAAAAGCATACTATTTTGAAACTGATGCATATATATAAGATTTTTGAGATATACTGTCATTTATGTTACAACCATTAATTCGGATGTGAAACCGTCTAATAATATAGATAGCGCTACTTAGGAAATTATTTCATGTACCAACAGGATGAGTGTTATGATGTTATATTATCTGATTTTATGATTTATATTTGTGACAGTTATAAATCACCCGTTTATAAGTATGTTTGGTTGTAATCTTATTTAAGTTGCATCAATATATATATATTTGATTAGGAATTAAACCTATGATCTCACCAACTTTATGTTAACTATTTAAGTATGTTTTTTCACGAAATCATCATGTCTAATAGCATTACGTTCTCATTTGATGTGTATAATGACTGGGGTGAAGTGGTGAGAAAAGTTTATGTAAATCTAATCGTTAATCTGTACGATCTTAGCCTATCGGTGGATGCTCACTTCCATCGTATCAGAAGATGTAGTAGTTAGATTAATATGTTTTGTAGTAGAGTTATATTAAATTTTGTGTACTAATGTTAATGTAACCCGAACTAGTATTATGTATGAAATATGTTACTGTATTATGTTTCCACATGTTATTTGTTAATTTTCTAATTAATGCGTTCTGAACAAGCTAGTCACATCTAAAGTATTTCACGCTTTCGCCGGGATGTGACACGAGGGAATGTCATTTGAGATGACCGTATTTCGTCTTTGGGAACAAGTTTCATATATGAGTGTGAGTGTGTGTTGTGTGTGTGAAGTGGGGCCTAAACCAACATTTGGTATCAAAGTGATGGTTAAACGAGGGCCATTTTCACACCCTCAAAATCCACCGGAGGAGTTCTACCGCGAGGCGCGTGACAACCAGGATCTCAGACACAGTCATATCAAATGACAGTATATGCATTTTAAAATAAGCGTTTGACGTTAAATCCAAGTAAAACATAGTTAGCAATGAAATCATTGCGGAAGCGTAAGCATTTGTAAAACCATGAGTAATAAATGCACAAAACAAGGCGCCCAATGAAAGTAGCAAATGTAAGTGAACTTGCTTTCAAATGATGAAGATGATGCATGAGCCTCAGATATGCAACCCTAGCCTTAAATGTGCCAGCAACCTGAGAAGACATGCTAAAGTGTGTGAACATAAGGTTGGTGAGTTTACAGGTTTAAATAAGTAAATATGTTTGAGCATTTTCAAGGTAAAAGTAAACAGAGGTATACCATAGGTAGCTAGCCTATACGTCGAGTTACTTAGCATTTCGAACCGAAGCTCACTGCTTGTAAGTTGTTTTGCCTTCCACCATGTCTTATTCCATAATAATGGCAAGTTTCTCGATCAATTAAACACCCGTTCGACCTCCATTCGAGTTAGCGCGACTACCGCGGGTGGGGTTTGTCAAACCCAGTAGTACTACTCAAAATTACCTTGCTATTTTGATATTAACAGTTCGAGTGTATAAGGACTTGCGTGATAATGTTTGCACTATAATAACAAGTGATATACTAGTAATAATAAAACCAAAAAAAATAGTTTGCATGCTTCTCCTCCAAAAACAAAAGTAAGTAAAAGTGGGGGTCACCTTAGATGCGTAGGAAAAACATGAAGTGTAACGGCCAAAAGCTAATCATTGTCTAACAAATATAGGTCTATAAGTGTGTGTACATAATGGTCAAGATGAACCCCATTGTATCCAACAACGTAATTATTAGCATGTTCAAAAAATGTTTGACAAGTTTAACCTTTTGACCAAATTTGACTTGTGCTTGACCAATGTTGACCGGATTGACCTGACGATCCTTTGGTGACTCAAATAAATAAAAACATATTTACTCCTACTAAAATAGGTCAAATAATAATTCATATAAAGTTTCATGTCAAAAGTTTATTTATGGAAAGTTTCTATTTTTTTTGGAAATTATGATATCGTTACACATGTACAATCTATTTCAAAATTATGAATCATATCATAACAAACATCTTAATTATCCTTGTAACATATCCAACCATCATCTAAAACATGTTAACATATCCTAGAAACTTCATCATACCCAAAGTTTCCTAATTTAAAACGTAAGAAAACAAGTTGCATAAATTTCATCCAAATCTCTTAATATGTTCCTATGATCATATCAACATCAATCATATCACCATAGCATGTTCTACACATATCGTACTCATCATTCATCACATCAAGTCACAAAAGTTTTCATAAATAGCAAGCAAGTTCATACGATGTGTTTTTCATCATTCGATTATTCCCAATCCATTCTTATGCCCAAAACATCATATAACAATTACCACATTTCATCAAACATGCATAAATCATCATCTATAAACTAACTTACCAAAAATATTTCTATAACGAAAAGTACCCGAAAACCGACCAAAATCAAGAGTTTAACCATGACTTTTCATCCATTAGCATCAACTAAGATCCTAGAACTATCAATTCAATCCAATTCCATCTAAATCATAAAATTTCTACAAAAATTCCCAAATTAAAGTTTCCTTTGTAAGTAAGTCTCAGTTTTTTATCAAAACAATATAATTTGACAAAATCAATCCGTACAAAAATCATTATATTAAATACTAACACATAATCCATCATCAATTTCAATCAATTTCAAGTTTTGACTTGTTTGGATCATCTAGGGTTCATGTTCATCATAAAGATCAAATAACATGAAATCAAACATAAAAACTTACCTAAAATGCTAAGATGATCATCCCTAGTACGCGTTTGATGTAAGAAACGATGAAAATCACCACCAATATGCAAGACAGGATCAAAGATGGTGTGCTTTGTTTGTGTGTTTGATTTGTTCTAAAAAAACTGAAGGGGAAGGGTAAGGGGATGTCCATAAGGTGATTAGGGTTGGGGGGTTGGGTTTTATACTTTTTTTTTTACAAGAAAGGCCCTGTCGTTCTATAAAATCATTTTAACGCTACGCGATTGAACTTTTCCTACACCGAAACCACCAAATTATGACATAATATCAAATAAACATTAATAACATGAAATAATATTCATTTTTCTAGTTTAAAGGAATATTTATAATAATTAGACGTTAGAAGCCGAAAATACGCGAAAACGTGTAAATGACAGAAAATTCCCAATTTTCACAACTAGTCTATATAATTAATCGCATAATCATATAAAACATAATTTTACAACAATTATGATTGTTTGAAAACCACTTTGAGAAATCACTAACGTTCAGGGACAGACGCGTGTGCGATCCGGCAATTCACCGAATTACCGTTACGTGAAAGGTTCGTGAATGTTTGTGCAATAAATAACGTATTTAAGTAAATAAAATTAAATGCATGAATTTATGATCAGAAAATCAAGTTTGTATTGATCGAAAAGTGACCTGAAAATGTCGCGTGTCACAACCATTATGATTGTTGACTTTTAAAGGGAGGAGTAGCCTTCAGGTGCAGGGCTACCGTTTTTGCTACAAACATATCATAGTGATCAACAACAGTAGAAGGCGGAGACGAAGAGGTGTTTTTGGTCAGCTGTAGTCACAGGGAATGCCGTTTGAGATGACCATATTTTATCTTTGGGAACAAGTTTCTTTATTATCTAGTAAAGATTGCTATCAATGAATTAGTAGTTTAAGCAGCAAATTCACAATTTTTCATACGTGAGTGTGAGTTTGTGTTGTGTGTATGAAGTGGTGTCACACCCCAACCGATGGCGGAAACATCGGGGCGCGAGAAGTGATAGATTGTTCAAAGACATCATAGGATTAAAATGACAATAAATTAAGATTAAATTTCATTTTCATTAATCAACGTAACATTACAGTGTTTCAAATAAACATACAATAATTTGGAGAAATGTCTAAAACAAACATAACAAAATGATAGATTTGGTGTGTTTCTAGGTCCCCTAATTGAATTTCTTGATAAAGCTTCAAGCATTTCCTGCAACATGTATAAAATATTGGTCAACATATGAATATGTTGGTGAGCATACAAATTTGTATACATAGCATAATAGTGAATAAATTTCAATTCAACATGAGTAAAGTATACTAAAGTTTGTACATTGCTAGCATGCAAAGCCATAATCAAACCAAAGTGTCCACTAGCGTAATCTTAGCATCAAAAGTGAGCAAGACCGTAAAGATTGATAACTTAACATAAACCCTTCATAATAGGGCGGATGTGCTAGTCCTATAGCGCTATACATGTTAAGGGAGGTTTAGATTGCTTGCAAGATAATGTATTCTAGAATGTATTCACAAATAGTATAACAAGTAAGCATGTTTGTATGAATTGAGTTTTAGAATAAGTTTGATTGAATGTATGCTTGAGTGTATTTGATAAATGATACATGTTGCAACCCAAATAGTGTTAAAATAAAAGGGGTGAAGTATGACTCACGGTTTCGATAGGAAAAGTTCCGAGTCGTGAGTAGATGGATTTGGAAGGATTAGACACCGGTTAACCTAACAAGGAAAACGGGTTTGTCTTAGATTCGGATTTGAGTACTTGTACGTATGTATACAGAATCATAGAAGTCATGTATCGCCAATGGCGGACCAAAACACAATTCACCAACTAGTGTTGGAGATTCGGATGGTAAAGTTAGTACGTTAGTGTACCCTCCTCGAAGGAGGTCATAAGATACGAAGGTAGGGTAATAATCCACAAACCTTTGTAAATACTTACATAATAGTTTAAATGTTTAAAGTATAGATATACTACATATAATATCTCAAGTAATCCGGGTGAGTTATGGTGGGAAAGCCCTACTTGAAGAACCAAAGTTCTTCAAGATTGCCATTTGAACCTTAACATAAGCTTTTCAACATGGTAAAGTTGAATACTTAGTTTGGTTTATCACACTTGTTGTTATGTTAGATTACTTGAGTAATAAAAAGATATAAAGTTAAGTTCAAAACTCATTCATTTCTGGATTTTTACCTTAACTCAAGTCATCCAACAATTAGGTTTGTTGGAGACAAGGTTTGGTTCAAGGAAAATCCAAGTTTGAATAAGGTAAACCCAAGAGCAACAATTTCATAAAGTTTAGCCACTTGGGAACCCATTTTAGGTGCCTCCCCCTTAGTGTTTACCATTGTAAACCTAGAGGATAGTCCATGGGTTTGTTCCAAGTGGTTTAGTATGTTTTAAAATAAGATTAAAGATTGTTAAAAGATTAAAAGCATCAAGGACAAAAACAAAATAAAAATTCAGCCTTGTAAAACTAGCTTTTGGACCTCATTAAAGATGGCTTCCACTCAATGTTGCCAAGGCAAAGTCATTGGGGATATTCCTAGAGGTGTATCCATGAAGCTAGATGCAAGATTTAAGTGTTAGAAGCAAGAAAAATGGGTTAGAATGGTGTTCTAACCTTGAAGGTTTTGTGCAGAATTTTTGTGAAGAAGAAGAGAACTTTGAGAGAATTTGAGAGTGTTTTGGTGGGATGTGAAGTGTAAAAGTGTTTTGTGGGGGTGGAGGGTAGTTTATAAAGGGAAGGAGTTGGGTTTAATGGGCTTTAATTAGGTTAAAAAAAAGGGAAAATGGGCTTAAACCCGAGTGGGTTTCGGTTTGACTAGTCAACAAAATCATCAAACTTGTTTTCGCGATTCCCGCTTCGTTATAACTCCGTTTCGTACGCGGTTTTTTTCTAAGTTCACCATTTTCAGAGTACTTTCATATGGATGAAAGTAATTTACCATTCATGGTACTAAGAATTGGGTTTGGTGCATTGATCTTGATACGGTTCGAGAGTTACGATCACCAACTTGTGTTTGTGTTGAGCTTGGACCATTGGACGTGGTTTTGGGCTTTTCTTTTGGGTTATTTTACGTGTTTTAAGAACCTTAATTATGTTTTAAAGATTTGGGCTTGTTTACAAGTTAGTTGGGTTCACTCATGAACACCCGGTTATGTATGATTCCGATTGGTTTTATATTTACAGCGTGTCGTAAGTATATTTGAATGCATATAACATTTCTTTTAAGCATGTGTAACATATAAGTGTATAGGATAACTTTTAATAATACTTCCATTGATCAAGACTCGAGAGTACAAGGGTATGAATTGATGAATTACAAGGTACAAGGACTAAAAATGAAACAACAAAAAGTACGGGCGTTACAGTCTCCCCTATTTTAGAAAATTTCGTCCCGAAATTTCACTAAGAAGTAGATTCTGAATAAAAAAGGTGCGGGTACTTGGCTTTCATTTGGTCTTCCCGTTCCCAAGTAAATTCAGCACCACGCTTTGCTTCCCAACGTACTTTGACTATAGGAATACGACTACGCTTGAGTTGTTTGATTTCACGGTCCATGATTTCTACGGGTTTCTCAACGAAGTGCATGTTCTCATCAATACGAATCTCATCAATTGGGACATGAAGACTTTCATCAGCTAGACATCTTTTAAGATTTGAGACATGAAATGTTGGATGGATATTGTTAAGCTCTTGCGGTAGGTCAAGTCGATAAGCCACTTTACCCACTCTTTCAAGGATTTTGAAAGGACCTACGTATCGGGGTGTAAGCTTTCCTTTCTTACCAAAACGCACTACTCCCTTCCAAGGAGATACTTTAAGGAGTACAAGATCACCGACTTCAAATTCCATGGGTTTACGTTTTTTGTTAGCATAATCCTTCTGACGATGTCTTGCTTTGATCATGTTATCCCGGATTTGCAAGACCTTATCAGTCGTCTCTTGAATGAGTTCGGGTCCAGTGATTTGTGCCTCACCAATCTCATGCCAACAAATGGGTGATCGACACTTTCGTCCATAAAGAGCTTCAAATGGTGCCATTTTGATACTCGAGTGATAACTGTTATTGTATGAAAATTCAGCCAATGGCAAATGTACATCCCAATTTCCACCAAAATCAATGACACACGATCGAAGCATATCTTCAAGGGTTTGGATAGTACGTTCGGATTGACCATCCGTTTGAGGATGAAAAGCCGTACTAAGATTGAGTTGAGTTCCTAAAGCTGATTGAAAAGATCGCCATAGGCGGGAAGTGAAACGACCATCTCGGTCGGAAATGATGTCTAGAGGAATACCATGACGGTTGACGATTTCTGCAGTATAGATACGAGCTAGTTTCTCAACAGAGTAATCTTCACGAATTGGGAGAAAGTGCGCAGCTTTGGTCAATCGGTCAATGATCACCCAAATACTATCATGCCCGGAAAATGTTCGTGGGAGTTTGGTGATGAAATCCATGGCAATACTTTCCCATTTCCATACTGGAATTTCTGGTTGTTCAAGTAATCCAGAAGGACGTTGATGTTTGGCTTTAACTTTTGAATAAGTGAGACACTTAGCCACAAAGAGAGCAATATCCTTCTTCATACCCGGCCACCAATAAGTACGACGAAGATCTTGATACATCTTGTCGGCACCGGGATGAATGGAATATCGTGACTTATGTGCTTCATTCATTACAAGAGTACGAAGGTTGTCACGGTTTGGAATCCAAATACGATCGAGGTAATGGAGAATTCCATTAGATTTAGATTCAAGTTGGTCTTCAACACCACATTGCATCTCGTTGTACAAATTGTTTTCAACGACCGATGAGTGTTGGGCTTCACGAATACGAGTTTGAATGTTGTTTTGGATTTGAAAACAACGAGGACGATTGGTTACACAAATGCTTTGAGCATTGACATGACTCTTTCGGCTAAGAGCATCGGCCACGACATTTGCTTTTCCAGGGTGGTAACGAATTTCACAATCATAGTCGTTCAACAATTCAACCCATCGTCGTTGACGCATGTTGAGATCCTTTTGATTAAAGATATGTTGGAGACTCTTATGATCTGTGAATACCACACATTGAGTACCATAAAGGTAGTGCCTCCAAATCTTTAAAGCGAAAACAACAGCTCCGAGTTCAAGATCATGGGTCGTGTAGTTCTTCTCGTGGGTTTTGAGTTGTCTTGACGCATAAGCGATAACCTTGCCTCGTTGCATAAGGACACAACCGAGACCTTGATTTGAAGCGTCACAATAAACCACAAAATCATCATTTCCATCGGGAAGGGTTAAGATGGGTGCGTCACAGAGCATATGCTTGAGGGTTTGAAAGGATTCCTCTTGTTTGGGACCCCAAATAAAAGGTTTATCTTTTTGGGTCAAAGAGGTGAGAGGTATGGCGATTTTTGAAAAATTGGAGATGAATCGACGGTAGTAACCCGCCAATCCGAGGAAGGAACGTACTTCGGTAGGGGATTTTGGAGCAACCCACCCTTTGATAGCATCGATTTTGGCAGGATCAACATGAATGCCCTTTTTGCTTACGATATGACCAAGGAATTGAACTTCTTTCAACCAAAATTCACATTTGGAGAATTTGGCGTAAAGTCGTTCGGCTCGAAGAAGTTCCAAGATCAAACGTAAGTGTCGTTCATGTTCGGATTCGGTCTTAGAATAGATTAGAATATCGGCAATGAACACAATTACAAAATGATCCAAGTAAGGTCTACACACGCGGTTCATCAAATCCATAAAGGTTGCGGGTGCAATGGTCAAACCAAACGGCATAACCATGAACTCGTAATGACCATACCTTGTGCGGAATGCGGTTTTTGGAATATCTTCTTCACGGATTCGGAGCTGATGATAACCAGATCGTAGGTCGATTTTTGAGAAACAAGTTGCTCCTTGGAGTTGGTCAAAGAGATCATCGATACGAGGAAGAGGATAACGGTTTTTGATTGTGAGTTTATTAAGCTCACGATAATCAATGCACATGCGGAACGAACCATCCTTTTTCTTTACAAAAAGGATTGGAGCACCCCAAGGGGATGAGCTAGGACGTATGAAGCCTTTATTAACCAACTCTTGAAGTTGACTAGCCAGCTCTTGCATTTCCGAGGGTGCGAGTCGGTAAGGAGATTTAGCAACAGGTGTAGCACCGGGTATGAGATCAATCCGAAAATCAATGGAACGAGCAGGAGGAAGGCCGGGTAGATCTTCAGGGAACACGTCGGGAAAGTCACAAATGATTGGAATGTCTTTCACACTCTTTCCCTTTTCTTTTTGTGTCACGACATGGGCTAAAAAGACAATACATTCCTGACGTAAGCACTTTCGTGCCTCCGTACAAGACATGAGTTTGAGTCCGTTTGAGGGTTTCTCGCCATAGATTTGTAAAGTGACTCCGGAAGGAAGCGGAATACGGATATATTTTTCAAAGCAAACGACTTCGGCATGAACCTTGGCAAGCCAATCCATGCCTACTATGACATCAAAGCTACCCAATTGCATGGGTATGAGTTCGATGGGAAATTCATGTTCATTAAGACTTAAAATACAATCAATGAGAATGGAATCAACGGTGATAGATTTTCCGTTAGCGATTTCAACGGTGAATGATTTTGGCAATTTAGTACGTGTACATTCTAGCATTGGTTCAAATTTTACGGAAACAAAACTTTTATCCGCACCAGTATCAAATAACACAGAAGCATAAATTCCATTTATAAGAAACGTACCGTTTACAACGTCATTGTCGTTTTGAGCTTGATGCGCATTTATGTTAAATGCGCGTCCACGTGGCGCTTGCACTTGAACCTGATTGTTGCGGGGGCATTGGGGAGCAAGATGGTTTGGGTCACCACATTTGAAGCAAGCACGACCATTTCCATTAGTCAGGGGTCTTTGGGTGCCAGTATGAGCCAAAGGTGGGTTACCGGGTGGGCTAGGACCACTTCGACATGCTGAAGCAAAGTGCCCATAACGGTTGCACGTTGTGCATTGACGGCACTGAGAGGCAGGTGGGTGGTGGTATTGGCATTTGGCACATTTGGGAAACGTACCGGTGTAAGCTTTTCTAGGTGGTTCATGGTTCGAGTTGATGGGATCTTGGGTTGTTGGTGTTGTCATGGCATAGTTGCGGCTTTGAAACTTGCGTTTCTTGCCGTGATGGGTGTTTTTGGATGATGTTTTTGTATCTTTAGGTTCCTCGGGTGTTTCGGAGATGGCTTGATGGGCGGTTTTGAAGGAGCCTTTAAGAGACAAGGATCCGTCTTTCACTTGGTTGTTGGACAAGGTAGCCGCCAACCGGATGGCTCGCTCAACTGAGAATGGTTCGGCTATGGTGATGGAGTCACGGATAATAGGAGGAAGGCCTTTTATGTACTTGGATATGGCTCGGTCGGTGGTGTTGACCAAGTGAGGGACAAGGATACTAAGTTGCTTGAAGCGAATGGTGTAAGTCAAGTTGTCTCCTCCAATTTGTTTGAGGTTCCAGAATTCCTCTTCAAGACTTTGCATCTCATGAGGAGGGCAAAACTCATCTATCATGAGTTGCTTCACTTCTTCCCATGGTAGAGCGAAGGCGACCTCGTTTCCACGAGTGCTCCTTTCACTTTTCCACCATTCAAGTGCCCTCGATGTGAAAACACCAGTGGCACTACAAGTCCGAAGCTCATCGGGACATTCACTATTGATGAAAGTGACTTCGATGCTATCGAACCATTCAAGCATCTTGGAGGCACCCTCTTCACCCGTGAAAGGTTCAGGGCCACATGACTTGAAGTGCTTATAGGAAAAGGCTGAGGTTTTAGGACCAGGGTTTCGGGATTCAACTGAAGTGTTCGGGCTAGGGTTGGCTTTGATTTGCTTAACAATATCGGGAATAACTCAAGCCATTTGCTTAGCCATGAAAGCGACCATTTTCTTATTGGAACTTTGCTTGGAGCTTCTATGGGATTTGGAAGACATCTACAATGTAGGTTAAAGAGAATGATGAGACTTGATCAATAGTGTTTAACATAATTTTTTGCATATTTAGAGCATTATAACATAACACCTAAACAAATAGGTTTCAAATTGGTTCTCATAAAGAATCATATAACCACTCAAAAGAATTAGATAAAAAAATAATGAAAGCTTTTAAGTTTTTGTTGGTTCTTGATTATTAGTGTCTGAGGTCAAGAGATTAGCGCGATTCGGATGATTCGCTCTTGACAAGAGGAAAAAGAGTATAGCATAAATGCGTAAAATAAATACAAACATAAAAGAAATTCGATTAAGGCTTGGAATGTTCCGGTTTTGAAACTAAGACTAATCCAAAGTAGTCAAGACTTCTTTTGAGTTCGGAATCATGCTTTGGCTTAATAGGTTGGAATACTCTCGCCGACAAGTCGGGTAACGGTATTCGCCCTTCCAGTTACTACATGTCCCTTGTCAATCAAAACCTTAAGACTTTGGTGAGATTGAAAATCAAAGAATGGGACTAGTCACCAAGATATGGATATCACTCCTAACTTGGTGGTGTCATTCCCTAAACGTGGTTGGTACTTATCCATCAAGGTAAGGAAATTAATCCTAACTCGTTGGTAAGGGTCCACAAGAGTGTAATAAGTGAAATTGTCATCAAGGTAAGGAAATCACTCCTATCTTAATGGTCTAATTTCATAAAAACAATAATGGCGGATTGAAAGTCATCACCAAAGTAAGGGATTCACTCCTATTTTAGTGAGTTCGTTTCATTTGTAAAATACAAGTGTCTTCGTATCGTCGTCGCATGATTACACCATAGGAAAGGTGTATTTCTTTCTAGCCGAGAATAAGATGAGGGGCAAGATTAGATAGATTTGAGTTTTTTTAGCATAAACATAAGATATTCAAACAAATCATAAGCATTACTAATGAGAGTCCTTAGTCATAGTCTAGGTCAAAACATGGAAGTTTTCCTAATTCCCTATAACTATGGCTCTGATACCAATCTGTCACACCCCAACCGATGGCGGAAACATCGGGGCGCGAGAAGTGATAGATTGTTCAAAGACATCATAGGACTAAAATGACAATAAATTAAGATTAAATTTCATTTTCATTGATCAACGTAACATTACAGTGTTTCAAATAAACATACAATAATTTGGAGAAATGTCTAAAACAAACATAACAAAATGATAGATTTGGTGTGTTTCTAGGTCCCCTAATTGAATTTCTTGATAAAGCTTCAAGCATTTCCTGAAACATGTATAAAATATTGGTCAACATATGAATATGTTGGTGAGCATACAAATTTGTATACATAGCATAATAGTGAATAAATTTCAATTCAACATGAGTAAAGTATACTAAAGTTTGTACATTGCTAGCATGCAAAGCCATAATCAAACCAAAGTGTCCACTAGCGTAATCTTAGCATCAAAAGTGAGCAAGACCGTAAAGATTGATAACTTAACATAAACCCATCATAATAGGGCTGATGTGCTAGTCCTATAGCGCTATACATGTTAAGGGAGGTTTAGATTGCTTGCAAGATAATGTATTCTAGAATGTATTCACAAATAGTATAACAAGTAAGCATGTTTGTATGAATTGAGTTTTAGAATGTATTTGATAAATGATACATGTTGCAACCCAAATAGTGTTAAAATAAAAGGGGTGAAGTATGACTCACGGTTTCGATAGGAAAAGTTCCGAGTCGTGAGTAGATGGATTTGGAAGGATTAGACACCGGTTAACCTAACAAGGAAAACGGGTTTGTCTTAGATTCGGATTTGAGTACTTGTACGTATGTATACAGAATCATAGAAGTCATGTATCGCCAATGGCGGACCAAAACACAATTCACCAACTAGTGTTGGAGATTCGGATGGTAAAGTTAGTACGTTAGTGTACCCTCCTCGAAGGAGGTCATGAGATACGAAGGTAGGGTAATAATCCACAAACCTTTGTAAATACTTACATAATAGTTTAAATGTTTAAAGTATAGATATACTACATATAATATCTCAAGTAATCCGGGTGAGTTATGGTGGGAAAGCCCTACTTGAAGAACCAAAGTTCTTCAAGATTGCCATTTGAACCTTAACATAAGCTTTTCAACATGGTAAAGTTGAATACTTAGTTTGGTTTATCACACTTGTTGTTATGTTAGATTACTTGAGTAATAAAAAGATATAAAGTTAAGTTCAAAACTCATTCATTTCTGGATTTTTACCTTAACTCAAGTCATCCAACAATGAGGTTTGTTGGAGACAAGGTTTGGTTCAAGGAAAATCCAAGTTTGAATAAGGTAAACCCAAGAGCAACAATTTCATAAAGTTTAGCCACTTGGGAACCCATTTTAGGTGCCTCCCCCTTAGTGTTTACCATTGTAAACCTAGAGGATAGTCCATGGGTTTGTTCCAAGTGGTTTAGTATGTTTTAAAATAAGATTAAAGATTGTTAAAAGATTAAAAGCATCAAGGACAAAAACAAAATAAAAATTCAGCCTTGTAAAACTAGCTTTTGGACCTCATTATAGATGGCTTCCACTCAATGTTGCCAAGGCAAAGTCATTGGGGATATTCCTAGAGGTGTATCCATGAAGCTAGATGCAAGCTTTAAGTGTTAGAAGCAAGAAAAATGGGTTAGAATGGTGTTCTAACCTTGAAGGTTTTGTGCAGAATTTTTGTGAAGAAGAAGAGAACTTTGAGAGAATTTGAGAGTGTTTTGGTGGGATGTGAAGTGTAAAAGTGTTTTGTGGGGGTGGAGGCTAGTTTATAAACGGAAGGAGTTGGGTTTAATGGGCTTTAGTTAGGTTAAAAAAAAAGGGAGAATGGGCTTAAACCCGAGTGGGTTTCGGTTTGACTAGTCAACAAAACCATCAAACTTGTTTTCGCGATTCCCGCTTCGTTATAACTCCGTTTCGTACGCGGTTTTTTTCTAAGTTCACCATTTTCAGAGTAATTTCATATGGATAAAAGTAATTTACCATTCATGGTACTAAGAATTGGGTTTGGTGCATTGATCTTGATACGGTTCGAGAGTTACGATCACCAACTTGTGTTTGTGTTGAGCTTGGACCATTGGACTTGGTTTTGGGCTTTTCTTTTGGGTTATTTTACATGTTTTAAGAACCTTAATTATGTTTTAAAGATTTGGGCTTGTTTACAAGTTAGTTGGGTTCACTCATGAACACCCGGTTACGTATGATTCGGATTGGTTTTATATTTACAGCGTGTCGTAAGTATATTTGAATGCATATAACATTTCTTTTAAGCATGTGTAACATATAAGTATATAGAATAACTTTTAATAATACTTCCATTGATCAAGACTCGAGAGTACAAGGGTATGAGTTGATGAATTACAAGGTACAAGGACTAAAAATGAAACAACAAAAAGTACGGGCGTTACAAGTGGGGCCTGAACCAACATTTTGTATCAGTGCGGAGGTTAAACGAGGGCCATTTTGAGAGTCGAATTTCAAAGGAAGGGGTAGCCTTCAGGTGCATGGCTGCCATCACAGTGGAAGCACAGGTGGATTGACAATCGAGGGTTTTGGCTGCTCATTTGGGTCGCAACTAGGGGTTTTTGTTACACACATATCATGGGATATCAGGAGGCGGAGATGAAGAGGTGTTCCAGGTCAGACGTAGTCATGAGGGAGTGTCGTCCGAGACAACGGTGGTGACAGGTGATGAACATTGACGTTCCTTGGTCGTTAGTAGTGATCAAAATAGGAGGAAAATATTTGTTTTGAGACATTTTTATGGTAGAAGGTGTTGCTGTTGGGTTTTGTAGTCTTTAATCAGCTTGTTTCATGATAAAGGAGACTGATGTAGGTGCGTGAAAAATGGACATAAATGTTCCATAAAAGTAGGTGGCTTTGGATTCAGTTCGTTTAGCAGATGAAAGAAAACATTAAAGGTGGAGGGACCTTGTTTTCTTGGTCGGTGTGGGACCTTGTTTTCTTGGTCGGTGGAAAGGCCTCTTTGAACAAAGGTGATCGAGAAAAAATATGAGGTGTAAAGAAAACGTAAGAGATTGAAGAAACTACATAGTGTGAACATTATGGCATTATAGCTCAAATCGGATGGCTTTGAATGTGACCGGGGAAGAGGTCGTTGATTTGAGAAAAGTCAAGATGTTAATGAACGGTTCTAGCAGGATGCCATGTGACATGTGACAAGTGTGGTGGATTTTATTCAGGTTATGAAAGACTTTGGACGTGACTGAGGGGAATGTCATGTGTTCGGGAAAAGTCAAGAGAGTTCAATATGAAGGCTATTTTGATGGGATTCATGTGGTGAATAAGTGGTGTGAACAAATCAATTAAGGAGGTGATTGTTAGACTAATCGATTTGTTCACGGGTCAGCGGGTCTGTAGGTGGATCAGTTCACAAGTTTAGTAGATTTTAAGTCTTATCTATTTGTTTTATTTCACATGTTTAAGTAATGTTTAATGGGTGTCAAAGTGGTGGACTTGTTTTCTGGCTTTCATGCACTTCATGTAGTAGTAGTGGCTTAGGTATTTTTTCTTTGGGATTAGGTTTCTTTATTTCTTATTTAATGTAAAGTTTGCTATCAATGAAGTAGTAGTTCAAGCAGCATATTCACCATTTTTCATACGTGAGTGTGAGTATGTATGGAGTGGGGCTAAACCAACATGTATGCTATAAACTCATTACCAAACGACATCAAATGCACAAGTTCCTATGGGTAAAGAATAGATCAAACATTCATTCTCTATATTCCGTTGATCGGTAGAGATTCAATATTTAGCTAGGCATAATGTTTCTATCTATATAGTTTTCTTTTGGACGCATCGCATTGTTTAGTTTTCTTTTTCTTGGAGTAACTGTTGCCTTCTTATCCTCTTGCTAGAAAGGCTTTATTAGTAAAGTCTTGTTAGAAAGGCTTTATCTATAAAGTCTTGTTAGAAAGGCTTTATCTGTAAAGTCTTTTGCCTTTCAAAGAAAACTTCAAAGATATCACCAGGATGTAATTCCTTTTTTATGAGACTCATCCCTAAAGTTGATTGGCCTATCACTATTAATGACTTCCGGCCTATTTGTTGATTAAGATGCAATATAAAATTATTGCAAACATTTCTTGCTCGTCGTCTCTCTTCTATTATTGAGTGTCTATGTAAGCAGAGGCGAAGCTTTATAGGGGCCGGGGGGGCCCCCGCCCCCCCTTTTTTTTCGTCAGTAGTGTAAATTTTCGGCTCGATAGTGTAAATTTTTGGTCCGGTAGTGGAATTTTTTTTAAAAATATAGAGTCCGCCCCCCCTAAAATACTTTACTTTCGCCCCCGCCCCCCCTAATTTTTCGATCAAGCTCCTCCGCTGTATGTAAGCGAGGAGCAATCAGCTTGTGTTAAAGGCCATCATATTCTACATGCCCCTAATGTTGAATGAGATGGTTAATTCGTTCTCTAAAAAGAAAAAGAAACTAATCCATTTTAAGATTGATTTCACTAAGGTATATGACTCGTTGAGTTGGGACTAATTGTTCTTAGTTTAGGGGCTATGGGATTTGGGTGGAAATGTATTCGATGGATACGTGCTTGTTTGACATTTGCTCTGGCATCTGTTTTGGTTAATGTTGTTGATCGACACCACTGCACAACGATTTACTTTTTACAATAATACTATAAACACAATAGATTTGGAGGGAACAATATATGAATGTCGATACAATACAATAGTACATTGCGGTCCTATTTATAGTGGCGGTTATTAACTGTCATTTGACAGTTATCCTAGACGGGTAAAACAGTTTCTTTACCCATACCGACCCATTTGCATACTACTTACATTATGTACAACAAACTAATTAGTTTAACATAAGTTCTATTATTAAATGCTAAACTTATGATCTAACAATCACCCCCCTAAGTTTAGCATCCTAAACTTCATCTTTACTTGATCTTTAGTCTTTTCTTTATAGGTAGATCTCTTTCTTTCATCAGTTGCTGCTGCTCCATCTTTGCTGCAATATTACTCCCTTCTCCTTCTTCTATTACTATTTCCCTTCCTTTGAACTTTAGATGATACCATTCGAGCATCTCAAGATACCTTAAGTATACTATCTTGATTGAGTTTATAAGTCTTTCTTGATCAGCCGATTTCAGTATTGCCAATTTGTAGCCCAAGCATTTCATAATTTCTTCCCATCTTCCTTGTTCATTTACACCTTTATATCCACCATATAATTGCACTTTCATATACAAATTCATCAAACTAACGTGATGCCCAAATATGTCTCTAGGAGGCATGGGATTCGGTACTTTAATCCTCAAGATGTTCTTGATGAACCAATATACTACTTCAAATTCAGATTCGAACTTATTTCTATGTTCTTCGACTTTCACTGCTATATGAATAAGATCCATAAAAGTTATACAATCTTGCATAGAGGATACCTTAGTGGGATATAGAATTGGCCCTTTTCCTTTGTTATCCTTTCTTTCTATCTTACCTTCTTCGGTTGTAATGTTCTCGAAATGATTCCATAGCAGATTCTGTTCATTTGTTTCTTTCAGTTTTTGTTGGTGATCCTTTCGATTATCTTCAAATTCTGCATCCTTCTCGGTAAAATTCCTTCTGCCATCATATGGTTGTGTGATTGAACATGTATCACCTTCAAATTCGATTTCGTATCCAATCTTGGCTAATTGTTCCGCACTTAGAACATTCTTCTTTATAGTGGGCACATAATAGACATCTCTAATAAATAGAGTTTGATTATTAGTGTATATTTTGACATTACCTTTGCCCTGGACCTAAGGGACCGAGGGTCTCAGGTTCGATCCGTGGAAACGGCCTCCCCACAAAATATGGGGGAAAGACCGCGTACATCTTCCCTTAAATGGGACGGACCCTCCCTGGACCCTGCGAAAACGCGGGAGCTCTTTGCAGCACCAGCTACGCCCTTTTATTTTGACATTACCTTTGCCCCTGAAGTACTCCTTTGTGTAACCATACGCATAAGCTTCTATTCCATACGAATTTTGCAACTTTGCAAATACCTTTTTGTTTCCAGCGGCATGTTGTTTTCTTGTAAGACTTACATACCACACATCATTCCAATTCTGTTTATCTGTCCCTTTGATTAAGAATTCAGTGACTCCTATGCGTTTTGGACAGTTTCTTCGAAGGTGAAACGCTTCTTTACAATAACTACATCGATATCCAATCGTGTGTTTAAACTTACTCTGATTTGCGCCACTTTGATGATCATACTCATTCTGTGCAGCCCTCCGATTTCGGTCCATGATCTTGCCTTTCATTCCTATATCAACTTTGTCGAGAATTATGTGCATATCGTCGCTACCACTGCTACGGTCCCCGTGATCCTCCTGATCACATCTTCTTGCTTCACCATGACCCGCCTGGTCGTGAAACACTGAGGGAAACAGGGATGAAACTTCACATCCATCCCGAGCGCCACTGGTATACACATCTTCTAAATCGACTATAGGATCAAACACAAACTTTCCACAGGATCTTGAACGTGGCTCTGATGCCATGTTGATCGACACCACTGCACAACGATTTACTCTTTACAATAATACTATAAACACAATAGATTTGGAGGGAACAATATATGAATGTCGATACAATACAATAGTACATTGCGGTCCTATTTATAGTGATACAATTGGCGGTTATTAACTGTCATTTGACAGTTATCCTAGACGGGTAAAACAGTTTCTTTACCCATACCGACCCATTTGCATACTACTTACATTATGTACAACAAACTAATTAGTTTAACATAAGTTCTATTATTAAATGCTAAACTTATGATCTAACAAATGTAAGTCCTATCTCGCAATTAAAAATTAAAACGGGGTCAAGGCAAGGGGACCTGATGACGTCGTTTCTTTTTATTTTGGCGGTGAATATATACACGTTACCTTCAAAGATTTGAAGGAGGCTGGATTGTTCCATGGAGCTCGGATTGGGAATCTTATGTCTTCCATCTTTTTTACACAGATGGTGTTATATTTCTTGGTGAATGCACTAGCAGGAACTTGCAAAATATTGTTATAGCATTACAGTATTACTTTTTAGCGTCTTGCTAAAGATTAGTATAGTATATCATGTTCCGAGGTTAAAAGATTGGCAAAGATTGTCGGTCGTAGGGAAAATTCTCTTTCTTTTTTTTATATGGGTATCCCTGTTAGTCGCTCGTATTAAAGTGTGAAATCTGATTGTATTTAAATTCTAGAAACGTTTAGCTAAATGGAAATCTAATTCTGTGATCGGGCAACTTTAGTTGATTATGTTTTGGGAGCTCTTGGTACGTACTTTTTCTCCTTACTTGGTCTTTCAGTTAAGATGCAAAATAAACTTGATTTCATTAGTTTAAGATTATTTTGGGGTGGGAATGCGGATTCAAGAAAGACTTTTTGGGTTAAGTGGAACTTGGTTTTATCACATAAGGAGTTTGGGGGTTTGGATTTTCGTAGCCTTAAAGCTATGAATTTGGCCCTTTTGTACTAATGGAAGTGGAGCTTAATCGAAACTCCTTATGCACTTTGGCCTCAACTAGCTGCTCCAAAAGCTGAGATCACTACGAGATGGAACAGGTTCGTTCCCAAATAAGTTATCATTCTTGCTTGGCAGGTTCTATTGCATAGGCTACCCACTCTTGATAACTTAAGTCATTTTGGGATTGACATCCCTTCTACTTAGCTTGTGTCTGATCATCTGGAAAATATTAATTATGTTCTTGGTCAATTTCACATCCCGAAGATGACTTGGAGATAGGTAGAAGTATTAGAGATTGATTTCTTGGTTCCGGCAATCCCAAAGACGTTGATGATGATTTTGGATGATACTCGTATTAATCTGAACAAAAAAGAATCAGTATGCCTACTACTTGGTGAACAATTTGGAGATTCAGGAACAAGATTATTTCTTAGCTGAACAGGATTACAAGTGAAGAGATTTTTGACAGCATTGTTCTTTATTCATTTCTATGGTACATGATATCGGATTGTCAAGCCTAATCAAAAACAATTTATAAGGTTCCAAACTCACCTAAGATAGCAGGGTAAGTCGGGTCGATCCACAGGGAATATGTGGAAAGTTTTGTAGTTTAAATCTAAAAGTTTGTAGCTTGATTATAAAAACTTAATAAAAATGACTAATCGAGAAAAGTGACGAACTTTATGATTACTTGAGTTGCAAACAATAATGTAAAAAGGTAATCTTCTCCGGATTCAGGTTTACTACTTAGATTTGCTTCGAATGTTCATAAAAGTCATATAAGCTTAACGGGTCAATTTGGGTAAAAACAATAGATTGAATGAGACTGTTGTTAAAGAACTACTCGAATCATATCCTACGTTTGTGATACTCAATCCCATCCAACATTAACGTTTCCAGATGAAAAGAAATCTAAAACAATCAAAGTGGAACAAGTGAATTGAAAGCAACACACATATTTTAGAGTTTTCCACCAACAAATAATGTACTCGGCTTAAACTACCGTGTTCAAACATTAACTCAACCACAAATCATCAAAAACAAATCATAGTAATAAACCTTACTACCCAAAGAAGATTACTAGGAGATTAGCTAGACATGGTAATGAAGAACACCAAATCAAAATCAAAATTAAACATCGTATCTAACGTTAAAGAATCAAACCGAATGATAAAAATAAGATCTTGAGCCTTGAAATCGCCTCCGGGAGCCTTTGGGAAGCCTTGGGGACGAAAGGGGGCGACTATAGAGGTCTGGAATGAAAAGATCCCTTGAAAACCTAATTTTTTCATCTTTTAAATGAGTTCAGCACGCGTGGCCACCGTAAGTCATTTTTCCAATGTAAGTTACGGTGGAGGCCTTCTGCTGCACTTTTTCATCAACCACCGTAAGTCATATTTCCGCCGTAACTTATGGTGGACTGATTTTTCCAATTCTTGTTTTCTTCATATCTTCTTCGTTTGGACTCCGTTTTCGTTCCCGTTTGCGGCCACGTTCTCGTAATTGAATTCTCTATCTCCTCATCCATAAAGGTCTTCACTTATCATTCACGTTCATTCTTCAAAATCCATCAAGTGCTCGTGTTTAACCTAC
The DNA here is from genome assembly GCA_024085815.1 of Flaveria linearis. Lineage (NCBI taxonomy): Eukaryota > Viridiplantae > Streptophyta > Magnoliopsida > Asterales > Asteraceae > Flaveria > Flaveria linearis. The sequence goes on along the minus strand of CM044013.1, from coordinate 68,610,188 downwards.
AAAACATCACATCACCGTAGTTAACAAATTCAACATAATCTCTTGCATCTAAACACATTAGATACATTAAGATTAAGCATTTAATTATGATAAATCTCATTACAAACCCCCTACATCACATCCCCACACTTGTTTCTCGCTTGCCCTCAAGCGAGGTTGCTTTTAAAAGTCAATAACTCGGGTTAAAAATTTTTTTCAAATAAGACACACAAATACTAATCATCACCCAAGGTTCAAAGTCATACCCAATTCCCAAACTTGCTAATCATGACTCCGTTTACAACCACACAACCTCTAACCCATTGGATTGCCTAACTAAACTCTCAGACCCTAAGTGGCTCCCTTGCACATGTCACACCCCTCACAATGAAACTCTCCACTCAGTGTAATTTCTTGCTCGGCCAAAGATGTGCCGGTATTTATGAGACACTCAAACAATAATGCAAACTAGTGAGCATAGGCTTGTGAAGCAATCAAATCTTCACTCGCTAACACGAGATTGCACACCAATCATGAGGGCTTTAACAGGGTTGTAACATTAGGCTTAGGTTCGGGTGGGGATAATTTAGGGTATAAGTGACTAAAGTGATGAAAAACTTGAGTTAACTACTTTATTCAACGACTTCAAACCCTTTAATTACACTTTACTTCAAAGCACAATTTTTTTTCTTTTTCTAATACTTCCGTCTTTTTTTTTTCTTTTTCTTTTTTTTCACGAATATAACTTAACAAAACACAGAGGGATTTACTAAGCTTAACTATCCCCAACTACCTCTTCGAAACATTATATCAAATCAAACTTACCACTACTACCACTAATTAACTCAAGTTCCATCACACGAGTAAACAACTGAATAGGCTACACAAAAGGCTAGTGGGTCAAAGAGTTTGGTGAAACAAATGAATGGTACAAGGCTCAAAATTGGCTACTACGGATAAACGTTAGATAGGTGGGTCCTATGGGGCTATCCTATGGTTACTCCTAATGCCTCAATCATTTCAATGTGAATCCTGGTCTCGAATTTCAAGATACACGCGCCCCCAAGTTCTACCACTTAGTGAGCATCATTGCACACTCCAACAAGCAAATAAATATAATAATGTCAAAGAATAGGCTTCTCACATATGAAAATGGTAGAATTGGGTTTACCAACATGACACGTGCAAGTTTACTACACCCAAAGTTTGCCACCCCTAGTTAGGCATTCCCTTTCTAACTTCCACAAACCAACCGGGTTTAAACATTTAGGGACTCAACCATAACCAAGAACCTTAGCCAATGATTAGTATTTTTAGATAAAAATGTTAAAAAATTTAAAATTTTGTCCAATTTTCCATTTTTCCAAAATGTGTCTACCGATGATATTTCCATCCCCACACTTGGGATACATTGTCCCCAATGTATGGTTGTTTCAAATTCAACATGATTTCTTGTTATCTTTACCAACCCCAAACACCCCACCCAGTGCAAAACAAAAATAGCAAATAAAGTCAAAGAAAGTACACACGGACCTGATGACAGATGATCTGATAGTGCTTCAATCTTGTTACATGAAGATTATGGGTAAACTTGTTAAGCACCTCATAAAATATGCTATTAAAATTCCATGTTAGCATGTTTGCATCGGCTTGAAGCTAAAACGATAAAACAGAAACTAAAAAATTAATAACACTCACTTTCGTAGGAATCACGGTTGCATTTAGCATATGCAACAAGCCTTTTAAACCTCTCGATAGACCCGAGTGGACGAGTGAAGTCTCGTGAGGGTTTCTAGTGAACACACCCATAAAGTTGCAAACAAAAAATATCATAAAAATAACTAAAAATTACAAACATCTCAGGTTGTCTCCCAAGTAGCGCTAAGTTTTAGGTCTTCAGCCAGACCATACCTGTCACCACTCATGGTGGTCGAAAGTGGTGCTTGCCTTCTGAGAGTTCTATAATTGTTTGCTTTTGTTGATCTAGTGGTTTCCTAACGTCATCCAAACATGGACCGAACATCGTTGTCTTAACTTGAGCATTTTTAGGATCAAGTGGATCACTAACTTTTTTCTTCCATTTTGGCTTCTCATGCTTTAATTTCATCTCCATCACTGGCTCTTTATTTTCTTTTGAATCTACATACTCTGTCAAGTCCACCTGTTTATCCGTATCATACTTGCAACCATTATCAAAAGTTATGTGCTCGTTTACATGTGAGATGTAGGGAGGAACACAAACGTTAGTCATATTTGTATCAAAAAGTTTATCATTAACAAGATAAGTGATCGCCTTGGAAAACACATTAAAACGTAACTTACGAGTTTCACATGTCATATCAATTGTTCCATCCCGACAGTTGATTTGAGCATTGGCAGTTGCCAAAAATGGTCGCCCTAAAATAACCTTTTACTGCTCGTTTGTTCTCACTGGTGCATAGTCAAGCACCATAAAGTCCACCAAGTAGTAGAAATCTCCTAACTTTATTATCACATCTTTTACCATCCCCCTAGGACGTTTGCAGGTCAAGTCAGCTAACACCACGGTACTGTCAACCTCCCGTAAAGGGCCGAACTCATATTGATCATATAACGCACCAGGCAAGATACTAATACCTGCCCCATAATCCAAGAGTGCCATTTTTATCTTAAACTTTCCTATTTTTTTTGGAATGATGGGTTCTCCTGGGTCACTCTCTTCTACTCCATCGACTTCATTTTCCTTACCTGCAACTTGTTTTGATAAAAAAGTAAAGTCGCCAGTGAAAACTTTAGAATTGGGGAGGATACTAACCGAATTAATGTGGACATTTTTCATGTTCTTTATGTTAGTCCCTTGATGTTGTGGATTCATGATCGTATCACTTGGTAGCTTCCCCGGATCTTTCCTAAGAGCTGCCACTTCTTCTGCTAGTTGACCAACTTGCTTGCTCAAGGCCTCATAGCTCTTGTCTCTCACCTCATTTGATTTCTTCATCTCTTTCATAAACTCCAGAAGTTCCTTTGTTCGTTGGCTCTGTATTTTCTCCTGATCCACCATGTCTTGGTTATTCTGGTAGTTCCTCTGACCACCCCTGTTGTAACTTCCTTGATTGTATTGATTACCCTGACCCATTGACCTGTTTTGATATTGCTGATGTGAAGGACCTTAAAAATTTGGATTCAACTGGTTGTCTGGGTTACCATACCTTAAATTAGGGTGATTCTTCAAACCGGGATGATAAGTATTATTATTGGTGTTGTTACTGTATGGTCGCCTATCACCCTGTACATAATTTACCTCTTCCAACCCCTTATCAAACTCTGGACAATCTCTGGCAGTGTGTCCAGCTTCACCACATCCCTGACATATAGTAAAAGAACTTGTAGCCTTTACTGTAGCCTTAGGTGATGACTGACCCAACCTGGAAGTCCTTTTACCCGAGGAAAACCTTGTCTTCTACCTTGAACTTGGCCCTGATTTTGCCTATATTGCCTTGGTTGTTCATTCTGTCTGTATCGGCCTTGATTGTTATTAGGTTCATTGTATTGCACATCCTCCTCAACATACTCATCTTCATTTCCATCACTTCATCCGTCTATGTCATCATCCCAAGTATGGATGCTCAATCTGTCAAATCTATCCTCTTCGACCTCGATCCTATTAACCCCCCTTTGATGTCTCATATTCTGTCTTGGGAGCCCATGTTGGTAGGGGTTCTGCCTTGGTTGAGAATAAGGATTTTGACTTTGAGGTGGTAGGTTATGGCCAATTGGGTTTTGTGCTTGTGGCTGCAAATTTGGGTATGGTAATGGGTCATTTGGTTGGTTTGGTGAAGGTTGATCAATTAATGGAGACTTGTTCCTTGCGTACCGGGTATGCATGCACGGAGCTGTCACCTGCACACATAAGCACACCTAGCGTAACAAAGAAGAGAAAGTAAATAAAACAAGCTAAACAAGTAAAAACTTAAACTTGACACTTTGCGCACTAATTCCCGGCAACGGCGCCATTTTGATATCGGATTGTCAAGCCTAATCAAAAACAATTTATAAGGTTCCAAACTCACCTAAGATAGCTAAGGTAAGTCGGATCGATCCACAGGGAATATGTGGAAAGTTTTGTAGTTTAAATTTAAAAGTTTGTAGCTTGATTACAAAAACTTAATAAAAATGACTAATCGAGAAAAGTGACGAACTTTATGATTAATTGAGTTGCAAACAATAATGTAAAAAGGTAATCTTCTCCGGATTCAAGTTTACTACTTAGATTTGCTTCGAATGTTCGTAAAAGTCATATAAGCTTAAAGGGTCAATTTGGGTAAAAACAATAGATTGAATGAGACTGTTGTTAAAGAACTACTCGAATCATATCCTACGTTTGTGATACTCAATCCCATCCAACATTAACGTTTCCAGATGAAAAGAAATCTAAAACAATCAAAGTGGAACAAGTGAATTGAAAGCAACACACATATTTTAGAGTTTTCCACCAGCAAATAATGTACTCGGCTTAAACTACCGTGTTCAAACATTAACTCAACCACAAATCATCAAAAACAAATCATAGTAATAAACCTTACTACCCAAAGAAGATTACTAGGAGATTAGCTAGACATGGTAATGAAGAACACCAAATCAAAATCAAAATTAAACATCGTATCTAACGTTAAAGAATCAAACCGAATGATAAAAATAAGATCTTGAGCCTTGAAATCGCCTCCGGGAGCCTTTGGGAAGCCTTGGGGACGAAAGGGGGCGACTATGGAGGTCTGGAATGAAAAGATCCCTTGAAAACCTAATTTTTTGTCTTTTAAATGAGTTCAGCACGCGTGGCCACCGTAAGTCATTTTGCCACCGTAAGTTACGGTGGAGGCCTTCTGCTGCACTTTTTCATCAACCACCGTAAGTCATTTTTCCGCCGTAACTTATGGTGGACTGATTTTTCCAATTCTTGTTTTCTTCATATATTCTTCGTTTGGACTCCGTTTTCGTTCCCGTTTGCGGCCACGTTCTCGTAATTGAATTCTCTATCTCCTCATTCATAATGGTCTTCACTTATCATTCACGTGCATTCTTCAAAATCCATCAAGTGCTCGTGTTTAACCTACAAAACATCACATCACCATAGTTAACAAATTCAACATAATCTCTTGCATCTAAACACATTTGATACATTAAGATTAACCATTTAATTATGATAAATCTCATTACAAACCCCCTACATCAGTACACATGCTTGGGACAAGTGGATTAAAAACCCTCTCCTCTACGTAATTTGAATATTTTTCTTTAGTTCTGTGTGACTACATTGGAGCCACTGTCTTAATCTCATTAATATTTAATATTTTTTAATCAACCCCTGTAATATAATCCAAGTATATTCTATATTTCACTACAAGAAAGTGGGTCTATAGCAATGAAAATTTGACACCGAGTTAGTTCGCAAAAATTAGTCGTAATAGGCAGATAAGTCGTCAGGATAGAGTTCATCGGCACAAGTTCGTCTATGGGAACGATAAATCATCCCTATAAGTGCCGTGATTTCTGATTTTACCGAATTAAAATAAGAAAAAGAAAAAGAAAAACATTATCTATAGCGATATTTTTTATATTTTTTTAATATTTGTTTCGATATTGATATCAGTTTTTATTTATTTTATGCAGAATCTATTTTTTTTACAAATTTAACAAACATATAATCAATAAAAATCCATTGCAAGTTTAACAACAAATAATCATACAACTTCAAATTTAAGTTTAACAAAAAAATAATTCATACATTTAGTTTAACATTCAACAAAATCTAACAAAATACAAACGCCAATCACCACCAGGTGGTCGTTGCTGCTGCAAGTAGCATATCATTTTCATCTGCTCTTGAAGCAATCGTTGCATTTCTTGTATTTGTTCTTGTTGTTGTAATTGGATTTGTTATTGTTGTTGTATAGTTTCTTGATTTTATTATTGTTGTTGTTTAAGTTCTGCAACTTCTTCTTGCAAATGTTGTGTTGGAGTAGGTTGTGAGCTAGAAAAATCAGGGGTGGGATGTCTCACCACGCGACCAACACCTCGTATATATCTTTGCCTTTGACCTAAGGCACGCTCAATGCATTGAATCTCATCAACAACAGATGAGTCTCCACCGGTCTCGCTAGAGGATCTCACATACTCCTCTTGAATTCTTTACTGCATTAAACATATTGAAAATATTAGTTCAAATAGATCATTCTGACGTAAACACACTTAATATACTAGAATCACACAAAAGTTATTTTAACCCAAACATACTTAAACATACTAAAATACATCAAAAGTTAGTTTAAATGGGCCATTTTGACCCAAACACACTTAAACATACTAGAATCAATCAAAAGTTAGTTCAAATGGGCCATTTTGACCCAAACACACTTAAGCATACTAAAATCGATCAGAAGTTAGTTCAAATGGGTCATTTTGACCCAAAGACACTTAAAATAGTATAATCAATCAAAAGTTAGTTCAAATGGGTCATTTTGACCCAAAAACACTTAAACATACTTGAATCACACAAAAGTTAGTTCAAATGGGTTATTTTGACCCAAACATACTTAAACATACTAGAATCTCATAGAAGTTAGTTCAAATAGGTCATTTTGACCCAAACACACTAAAACATACTAAAATCAATCAAAGTTAGTTCAAGTGGATCATTTTGATCCAAACACACTTAAACATACTAGAACCACTCAAAAGTTAGTTCATACTTACCCAGTACAATTCTACAGTTGCATTCTGACATGCATCTTTTGAAAAAGATCAATCGGACGACTCCCATGTGAATAACAAAAATATTGAGAAATGCATCTTCCGATAGTTAATAAGTATTTTTATACTAACAGTTATACTTTTACCTCCATATGTCGCTTCTGTGCATATCATTGCCTACCATGGAAACTCGGATAGCGTTGTTTACCTCTGTTTAATTTGTTTGTGTCAAATCAACTCCTATAAGCGGGATCTAAGAACAACTCATTAATCACCCGAGCCCATGCTTGTGGGTCAGTTCCCTCTGGAGGACAAGTCAACACTGTTTCCATGTCATCATAACCACCCACATCATCAAAATGAGATTTTAAATCTTGCTTTCGATCTTTATAGGCTTTTTGAGACTTGGCGGTGATTCCGAGCCTTATGCCTTCCCACTGTTCAGTTTCCTTCCATCTAGCATGATCAAAATATTCCTGCAAAGCATATAGTTAGAAAACATGTAACACTTATGTAATTAAAATATAATAAAAACATAACATTGTACACTTACAAAAAGTGTGGGATATATGGCTCTTTTAAATTCATCGGGAACAGCTTGCCAACTGTGATAATGGAAAGGAACAATCTTACTCATCTCATTAGAGATTAACCTTATAAAATCTGAGTTGTTCTCTCCAACAAACTTATATTGACCCCCTAGCTTTCAACTTTATTTGGTAGTGGTTGGCCTTTATTTTACTCAAAATTTTTACTTTATTTGGTAGTGGTTGGCCTTTATTTTACTCAAAATTTTTAAATAATTTTATGTTTTTTCCTTTTGATCTTCTTTTTTACGAGTTGTGCTACATAAATATACGCAACTGAAAAGTTAGGAAACAGAGATTATGTTGAACATAAAGATGTATTTTTTAACTTTAACAAATAAGTTACAAGACTCGCAACCTGTTAGGATCCTATTTGGATCCCCATGCGGAGGTAGATCCCCTCCATCCCCACCATGTCCTCGAGCAATATATGTTGGCATGCTTCAACAAAAATACGTAATAAACATTAACAATATACCTTGCAAAGATAATAAACATTAACAATAAACACATACAAAAATAAATATGTTAAATATATAATAAACAAACAATAAACCTAAACAAAATAATAAACATATTTTTAATCGAAATCATCACTACAATAAAGGTGTCTACTAGATCATCTTCTTCGTCGTTTTCGTTATCATCATTTATATCATCTTCCTCATCAGAATTGTATTCATCTTCATCTTCTTCATTATCATCAAGTATACAAGTATACAAACATACAAATGAACAAACATATGAACATAAATACATACAAACATTCCCATACAAATTTAACATAATTATATATATATATATATATATATATATATAAACAAAATACAACAAACCATATACATATAAAATTACACATATATAAACATACACAAACTTAAAACCATAAAAATATATCTAGTGGCATTTCATCAAACACTTGTGGACATAACATAATCTAACATTAAACCCAAATACACTTACATATACATACACTTTTACAACATAAGATTTAAACTCAAATACCATACAAGCCTAATCACTAATATAATCATTTAATAATACTTAAATCATAAGATGTAAACGAATTTCATATCTTTATAACCTTCAAACTCTTCAATTTCAAGCTTAAACTTTCAATCTCACCTAAAACACAAAAATTTAAATAAAATTTCTAAAAACAAGATTATATAACTTCAGTATAATAAAAAACATCATTACCTTCAAACACTTCACTTTTATGCAAAGAAGGCTTAGAAATGAAGTAAAAACCGAAAGGAAATGAGAGGTTTTTTTATTTTGGTTTTAAGGGAAAAATGAGGCAGAAAGACTCTAGTTCGATTAAAGGGGGCTGAAACCTATAGCGAAGACACGTCGTCCCTATAGGCTAAAAAAAGTTGTCGCTATAAGGTGAAAATAATAACTTAATACTTTTTTTAATATTTTTATCCATCCATCCCGACGACATGTCGTCGGGAAAGGTACTTAATATTTTTTTATATTTTTATCCATCCCGACGACATGTCGTCGGGAAAGGTTTTTTACTGTTTTTTTAATATTTTTTCTATGCCGATAACATGTCGTCGGGACAGGTTGTGTTAAGATTTTTTTTATTTTTTATTTAATTTGTAAACGGAGAGGAAAAAAATAAAAAATAAAATAAATTTAACCTGTAGTGACGACTTGTCGTCGGCCAGGGTTTTCATAAACCCGCCTGATTTTTTAGCAGCCCACTAACTCTATACCAACGACTCGTCGTCGGTATAGAGTTTGAGCGTCAAAAATCCCAATAACTTTGTGCCAGCGACATGTCGTCGGGATAGACCACCCTATACCAGCGACATGTGTCGTCGCTATATGTGTCATCGGGATAGAGTTAAATTGTTGTAGTGTTTGAATACGTGACTTATTCTTAAAAAATATTAAATAAACATTAGATAAAATAAATTTGTGTAAGAATTTTCAATACATATATGTGAAGCCAGTGGCTTATTTTATTTTATTTATTTTGAACTTGTTAATGTTTTAAAAATTTATCCTTAAATTGCATTAACTCTATATAATTTTCAAAAAATGAAGAATAGTATACTTCCTCCTCTTGCATTTTGATGACTAGAGTTTTGATTTTTGGTTTTTTGTCTAAGTGGGTGTGCCTCTCTATATATGCTATACATGCTCCATGCACCCTATTTTTTTGTTAAGTGAGAGAAGTTTGGGTGGTTAGTAGGGGTGTTCAAATTCGGATATCCGAAATTTTCGGATATCCGAAATTTTCGGATAGTGGATTTCACTATCCGAATCCGAATCTGAAATTTCGGATATCTGAACGGATATCCGAAATTTCGGATTCGGATTCGGATATCCGTTCAGATATCTGAATTCAAAAAAAAATTGTATTATTTAAGAAATTTTATAAATATGTAATAATTTTTATTGAAGTTTTTATCGGATATCCGAAGTTTTTTATTAAAATGTCTGAAATATTTAAAAGTATCTGAAATATTTAATTAATATTTATTATTTTTAATTTTTTATAAAAATATTTTGGATATTTCGGATATTCGGATATCCGAAATATCCGAAAATTCTGAAAATCACTATCCGAATCCGAATCTAAAATTTCGGATATCTGAAGTTCGGATTTTTGGATATTTCGCATTCGGTTTCGGATTTAGATATTTTTGAACACCCCCAGTGGTCAGTATGTTATTCTGATTGTCGCCACATCGCTCTAGCATACCTCTGCCTCTAACAAGGGTTGGCTTTGGTGGTTGATTTATGCTTCTAGTTGTTGCCACCTTGCTCACCTGCCTCTTTATATACCGCCTCGATCCACCGCTAGGGCTGAGAGAGGATGGCCGAAGAGTTTCTCTTCGGTGAACCTCTGCCTTTGTGATTGGTAAGCTTTTGTGGCTTATTTGCGCTTTATGTTCCTTTGTTGTGCTTCTTATGGCTTGACCTCCCTCTACACAAACAATCATACCGAGAAAGAGAAGCATAGAGAGTGGGTGATTAGCTTTGCATTTGTGACATTGATTCGTGACACTATGTCTTGGTGGTCGATTTTTGGATCTGATCATCTTTCTATTTTGGGGTTCTCTCTGACATGCTTTTGGGGTTTGTTGTGTATGTGTGTTCGGTCACTAATAACGAGCTTTTGTTTGTTAGAGATTGTTTCTATAAGAAAACCACGTAAATTGTGCATCACAACAAAGTCTTCTGTCAACATTTATTAGTCAATATTCTTCCATTTATAGAGGAGCAATTATCTCCTCAATTATTGTACTCTTCCATTTATAGAGGAGCAATTATCTCCTCAATTATTGTACTCTTCCTTGTATATATAGTTGCATATATCTCAATAAAGAAATTAGTTGAACCATTCTAATATCATATGGTATCAGCCAATTAACATACAAGATCTTCCTACCTGTCATCTTTTTTTTCTTTCTGTCGCAGCCCTCTCCCATGGCAGTCGACCCACAAACCATTCCCTCCACTCTCTTAGTCATCTTATCAACATCAAATTAGCATCCACAAACTATCTCCCATGGGAGAAACAAATTACTCCGGTCCTCTCTTACCTAAATCTCTCGGACCATGTCACCGGTGAACAACCTCCTCCACCCGAAACCATAGTTTCGGACAACAAAACAGTCTCCAATCCTGAGTTCATCGCATGGCAGCTTGCAGACCAAAAAGTCCTTCTCCTCATCAACTCTACCCTGACCGAAGAATCCATGTCAGAAACGATAGGCCATACGACGGCTAAGGCTGTTTGGAAAGCTCTATCGGATGCCTATAGTCATTCCTCTATAGAACGCATCCACAATCTCAAAGATTCTCTTTGGACCTTACAAAAAGGCACTTCAACAGTTGCTGAATTTGGCAAAAAGTTTAAAGCCATTGCTGACCAGCTTTCGGCCATTGGACACCCTATCAGTGACGAAGACAAACGTCATTGGTTTCTCTGTGGCCTCGGCCCCTCCTTTGAAAATTTTTCAACCTCACAAGGAACCATTCGTCCAGCCCCTTCCTTTCGTGATCTCTTGGCAAACGCCGAGAATCAAGAAATGTTTGTCCAACAATTACATGGCTCACAAACACCCACTGCTGCCTTCTATGCCCACCCAAACAAAAACTCTCATAATCGATCTTCTTCTTCTTCTCGTGGCAGAGGCCGAAACTTCTCCTCAAGAAACAAAAACTCGTCCTACACCAAACGTCCACCCCATTGCCAACTTTGTCACGAACTCGAACATTATGCGAGTACTTGTCCTAAACTCGCAACTTTTGCTCAAAAATCGGCTTCTCTTGATGTTAATCTTGCCGAGGCTTTTCATGCCCAATGCAATATAGCATCCAACTCTCCCGATTGGACTGCTGATTCAGGTGCTACAACACATATGTTGCCTTCTAATCATAATCTAATTAACGCAAAAACTCAAAATGGTGACCTTCGTGTTACCTTTGAAATGGAAAATCATCTCCCGTTACTCATATTGGGAACACTAAGTTAAATAACTCCATTAATTTAAACAATGTCTTAGTAGTTCCAAATTTAACAAAAAATCTACTCTCAATTAGTAGGTTAACAAATGATTCTCCGGTTGATGTTTTATTTTCTAATGATTTTTTCCAAATCCAGGACCGAAAAACAGCGGAGGTTCTAGCTAAAGGCACGTGTGAAAATGGTCTCTATGTTCTCACCCAAGGTCATAAGTCTCTCGTTGCTGCGCTTTCCGCATCCCATTTGCGTGCATCTTTCAATAAATGGCATAGTCGATTAGGACATGTCTCCTTTGATACAATTACTACTTTGAATAAACTTGGTCGTGTTTTTGTTACATCTATATTACCCAAACCGGGCTTATGTGAATCTTGTGAATTATCAAAGGCAAAACACCTACCATTTATTGAAAATCCAAAGCGAGCACAACACGTTCTAGACTTAATTCATTGTGACCTATGGGGACCCGCACCTGTGCCCTCCACGGATGGTTATCGGTATTATGTTATTTTTATCGATGATTGTTCACGTTTCACTTGGTTCTACCCTTTGAAAGCAAAATCCGAATTTTTTGTCGTTCTCAAAACCTTCTTAACCTTTGTTCAAAATCAATTTTCAACAAATGTTAAAGTTTTTCAAAGTGATGGTGGCACCGAATTTACAAATCACCATGTTCAAAATTGCTTTCAACAACAAGGCATACATCATAGATTGTCATGCCCTCACACACCCGAACAAAATGGTAGGGCCGAACGCAAGCACCGTCACATCACCGAAACCGGTCTTGCCATGATGTTTAATGCCAATGTCCCATCCATTTTTTGGTTTGATGCTTTCACCTCCGCCACTTACATAATCAATCGCCTCCCCACAAAACTTCTAGACAACAAGTCCCCATTTGAAGTCTTGTTCAACCAACCACCCACTTACTCAAACATGCGCATTTTTGGTTGTCGAGTCTTCCCATACCTTAGAGACTATACAAAAAATAAACTCCAACCAAGAAGTGCTCCTTGCATATTCATTGGTTATAGTCCTAAGTACAAAGGCTTTCGATGCCTTGAACCATCATCGGGCCGTGTCTACACAACTCGACATGCCAAATTTGATGAAGACACTCTACCTTTTCAACACAACTCCACCACCACTAATATCACAAATCTGCCTATCACCAATTTTGAGGAACAAATACCCACTCCCACCACATCAACACCCACCCAAACCACCTCATGCCTTCCTTTCTGTGACCCTCATTATGATCCGCCATCCACTGAGCCCAACACCCCACTCTAAAGCCCACCATCTCCATTCCCTTCCAGCCCAACCGACTCCACCCCTTTCACCCCTTCGGCCCAAACACCTTCCGCATCTACTGGCCCATCCATCGCTCCACTCCCAAATCCGATTACACCACCTACCTCAACTGACCCCAATATTCAAAGCCAACCCTCCCAGCAATCCATAACCGACCCAGCCCCAACAGTCAACCTCCACCCTATGACTACTCGTGCAAAGGCTGGAATTTTTAAACCAAAACATTTTTCACATCTCACCCAACTCACCACTCATCCTCTACATCACTCCCTCCTTACCTCTCACACCCCAAAAGGCATCAAAACTGCCCTCAAAAATCCTAAATGGGTCGAAGCTATGCACGCGAACTTAAAGCTCTTCACGCAAATCAAACTTGGACCCTTGTTCCTCGACCCACGAGCACCAACATCATTGGCTCAAAATGGATTAATAGAATCAAATATAAATCCAATGGGTCCATTGATCGCTACAAAACAAGACTTGTAGCTCAAGGATTCACGCAAATACCGGGGCTCGATTTCTCTCACACCTTTAGTCCCGTTGTCAAATCATCCACCATCCGAGTGGTTCTCAGTCTAGCCACCATCAACCGTTGGAATCTTCGTCAATTGGATGTCAATAATGCTTTCCTAAACGGTCATCTCACCGAAACCATTTTCATGGAACAACCTCTGGGTTTTGAAGATTCTCATAGACCCAACCATGTGTGTAAACTAAACCGTGCCCTTTATGGTTTAAAACAAGCACCCCGTGCTTGGTTTCAACGATTAAGTTCCTTTCTTCTTAATCGAGGTTTTCACAATAGTCGAGCCGATACATCATTATTCATTTACAATCACCAAGGTATCTTAATTTATCTACTTGTTTAGGTTGACGACATTATTATCACCGGTAATAATGACAATTTCATAAACAACTTTACATCTTGTCTTAACAAGGAATTCAAAATAAAGGACCTTGGCTCCCTAAATTTCTTCCTCAGTCTCGAAGTTCATCACACAACATCGGGTCTCTTCCTAAATCAATCCAAATACGCTCACGATATCCTCACACGAGCCGGCTTGCTCGACTCTAAACCGGTTGCCACTCCTTTGACAACCAAAGACATTTTCTCCTCTGAAGGCCAACCATTTCATGATCCCATTCTATATCGCTCCCTTGTAGGTGCACTCCAATATCTCACAATCACCCGTCCTGATCTCTCCTATGCCGTAAATCAAGCTAGCCAATTCCTTCAATCTCCCACAACCACCCACTTCCAACTAGTAAAAAGGATTCTTCGTTATGTTAAAGGTACCTTAGCACATGATCTCACTTTTGATCGTCCACCTAACACTACTCTATTAGGTTTTTCAGATGCAGATTGGGCTCGTTGTATCGACACAAGAAGATCCACATACGGCTATTGTATCTACTTAGGGGGAAACTTGGTCTCTTGGAGCGCTAAGAAGCAACCAACAGTGTCTCGATCCAGCTGTGAATCCGAATATAGAGCAATGGCAAATACGGCGGCTGAAATCATTTGGTTAACTAATCTTCTTCGGGATCTTCATGCTCTACCACCAGGTCGCCCGACACTTTTATGTGACAACAAGAGTGCTTTGTTCTTAAGTCAAAATCCCATCTCACATAAACGAGCAAAGCACATAGACATCGACTACCACTTTGTTCGTGAATTGGTAACCGCCGGTAAACTACACACCAAATTCATCTCAACCGACAAGCAAGTAGCCGACATCTTCACCAAGAGCTTGCCAAAACCGTCATTTGAACGCTTTCGCACAATGCTTCGTCTTGGACCTCCCCCAACTTGCATTGACGGGGGGTATAAGAAAACCACGTAAATTGTGCATCACAACAAAGTCTTCTGTCAACATTTATTAGTCAATATTCTTCCATTTATAGAGGAGCAATTATCTCCTCAATTATTGTACTCTTCCATTTATAGAGGAGCAATTATCTCCTCAATTATTGTACTCTTCCTTGTATATATAGTTGCATATATCTCAATAAAGAAATTAGTTGAACCATTCTAATATCATAGTTTCCAATGTGCACCTTGTTTTTAAGGTGCTTAGAATCTAATCTATTTTGGTCTCTGGTTTTGTTTTGTCGATCATTAATATTGAATCTGCATTCTAATGCTCACGGTGACATTTTTGGGTTAATGATGGCTACCTTTGGTTGATTTGAGATACTCTTAAATTCATAACCTAATGCTTCAAAGTTCGAATCTGTGTTGTAAATTTCAATATGGGTTTGCATGATGTGTTAGTTAATGGACAGACATTCTCAGTCTATGAACATTAGTCTTCCTCATCATCTCAAAATCATATAGAGTTGATAGTTAGTTGTTTCTTCAATGATGATGTGTGTATCTCATCTGCGAACCCATTGAGTCCTTGTCGTTCCGAGTGAAACTTAAATATTTTGGCCACTGCCGGTTGTGATGACAGGACCTTGGCACATGTGAACCAAGAATTAAAAGATTGGAAGGTTGTGATAAAAAATCATTTTTATCTAAGCTCATTGTTTTGGTGTGACGTTCGAGCTAAGTTATTCACAGCCACATATAGTCTCTAAGACTTTTAAGATTCATTATGATCCAAAGCCTTGTTACGGATATTGTCTGTATCTAATCTGTACGATTATGAATTGTTATGTTATTTGGTTTGTTTACTATATATATGATTTTCAAATTATCAGGAATAGTAAACTTTTTTTTCTCTTTTTCATTTCATACTTTTGCGGTTCTATATTTATAAAGGATGACCAATAGAGAACACGGGGTGTCGACATTATCGTATAGAAAAATAAAGGTTATCAATTTAGTTGTTAGTAAGACAAATATTAAGGTTGTGATGATAACCAGATGTGTTTATTCTTTTGGCGTGGCGGTCGTCCCTAGTCTGCAGCCAAAGAGTCTTAAGTATACGAGGTATCAATTTATTTTTCTGATGTAATTGTATTATGATTGTATCTATAGCAATTATTGTACTTGTACAAATTGAATGGTGTTCACAGAACATTCCACGTCTATTTATTGTATTGTAGTTTCATCTATTATTATTCAATATGGCATTGACGACCTCATAAAAAGTTGAACTGCGGCAAAGCGCGAGGATGCCCCTAGTTTGTTATTATATCTTCTATAAAATCATCTAGATTTTTAATGCATGGCACTATCAACTTTCAAAATTTTTTGATATTGTGTCTGCATCCAACTTAAAGTACTTGATCCTCTATCACAATTTGCACACCAAAGAAAAAAACATCAAGGCTACCCCGTTGTATAGTCCTTAGTAAATAGGGAAAACCTTAGTAAAATGGAAAAAGCTTACGTGACAGTGATATGTCACCCGGGAAAAAAACAAGAACGACTGAGAATGTCCTAATGGCTTATGATACCGAAGAAAAATGATTGATTTCAATCCAAACGGAACATGACAAAATTTCTTATTGGGTCTCTAATTCCAAAGTTTCTTGTGATTGATTAATATAACTCATCTTTTATTGTTCTTAACGACCCTCTTGTTAAAATAGAATGAAACATCCACATATCAATCTACTTCAATGGCACATTTCAAGTGTTTTTCGTATTCTGTACCGACTAGGAGGTGGAAATATGATGTTTTTTTAAGCTTCAGAGGCGAGGATACTCGATACACTTTTGTAGATCATCTTCATACAGCTCTAGTACTGAGAGGAATATGCGTCTTCAAAGATGACGAGGAGCTCAGAAAAGGGAAAACGATTTCTCCACAACTCCTTATAGCTATTGAAGAATCAAGGTTTGCAGTGGTTGTTTTGTCCAAAAACTACGCCAACTCGCCATGGTGTTTGGTTGAGCTTGCCAAAATCATGGAATGCCATAACCGGATGGGACAAAAGGTTATACCGGTGTTTTATCATGTCGATCCATCTGATATTCGATCACAGAAGAACGACGTTGCTTTTTTCTTTCAGCAGCATGAGGAAAGGTTTAGAGATGAGACGGAGAAAGTGAACGTGTGGAGGGAAGCTCTAACAGCCACAACGGATTTATCTGGCATGCATATCTCAGAAAAATTCAAAGTGTAAAACAAATATTCCTTCATATGTTTCTTCATTTACCTCCACAAGCCAAGCATGTTACACAAACCTTATTTTTGTGTGGTTGATATTGACTTTGCCGTAGATGTATCAAAACACGATCTAACTCCCAACTTTTTTAGAAAATGATTAAGTATTCCAATCGGGAGAAATGGAGTAACCGCTCATGTTTTCTAGCCTTAAGACTAGGATGCAATAATAAACTAAAAAGTGTCTATCTGATAAGGATCCACGGGTCAACCCAGCAGCCCATGGGCACTTCAGCGGGTTATTGAACAGTGGGTTAGTGAACCCAATTAGGGACTAGTGGGGAAATGGAAGAGATTACATAATTGATAGTGGTATTAATGCAATAATTTATTAGTGGCTGAGTGGGGAAGTGGAAGTGATTACTTAACTGATAGTAGTAGTATTAATAGTTGTTTTTGTTTGGTAATTAGGGGAGTACTTTTGATATTTCACTGGTTTGTAGTTTGGAGACTGGTCCATCTCGAAGAGGACTGCAGTTGTGTTCTTGTTTTCTTGTTTAAATTCAATCAAGTCCCTAGGTTTCTATCATTTGGTTCCATTGCCGGGAAAATCGAAATGGCACCTAACACCCGGAGTAATCCCGATGGCAGCAGCGGTCAAACAGATCCAATTGCCGCTCAATTGGCGGCAATCGCCGCACGATTGGAGACGTTCGAGTCACTCAAAGCAGATGTGGCTGCCCTTAAATCAAAGGGAACAGCGAGGGACAAGTCCAGTGGTAATTCCAGTCGCTTTGAAGATGGTGAGTCCTTGTGGAAGCATAACCAGTACCGACCTTCAACAAAAATCACCCTACCGGCTTTCAGCAGTGGTGATCCGAGGGGCTGGATACTCAAAGCAGAAAAGTTTTTCAAATACTACAATGTTTCAGATGAAGATAAGGTGGATATAGCCTCTATGCACCTTGAAGGGGAGGCGCTGGACTTGTATTCATGGCTATCCGCAGACCAGTCCATTGCCTATTGGGAAGAGCTCGTCCATGCCTTGCACAAGAACTTCGGTCAGGCCGAGTTCCAAAATCCAGATGAATTCTTGTGTGCCATCAAACAAACCGGCACCGTTCAGGAGTATCGCCAAGAATTCGCAAAAAGATCCGCACGGGTTTCCAACTGGCCCGATCATTGCTTACTAGGGGTGTTTCTAAACGGGCTCAAAGAAGAACTTAAATCGGATGTCCGCATTCATAAGCCTAGAACGGTTTACAACGCTATGAGTTTGGCCATGGAGTATGAAACTAAACAAGGAGAGGCTCAAGCCGGTAAGAGTTCGAGTGAGGTTACAAACACCAAATTTTCTTCATCAGTTGTCACTTCCACTGCAACCCCTTTACAAGATCAACCCCTTCGTATTTCTGAGACTGAAAAACAGTCCCGGTTTCTTAAGGGAGAATGCTTTCGCTGCGGTGAAAAATACGTACCAGGTCATCGCTGCAAAACAGGTAAATTTCAACTCTTGGCAGCAGCTCCAACAGTCACAGAAGGGGATGAACAGCAGACTGATCAAGAAGACTTGGCTGAAATCAGCCTTCACGCGTTGCTAGGTAAGTCACCTACTTCAACTATGACTCTTCACGGTGTTATTCACTCCTCCAAGGTCTTGGTTCTGATCGATAGTGGATCAACCCATAATTTTGTGACTGATACACTAGTCGAAAAAGCTAAGTTGGCCACACAAAATGTAGCCCCGTTAGGTGTGGGAATTGGCAATGGGGATGTCATTCAATGTAACCAAATCTGCAAGAATGTTGTGTTGCAGCTAGATGATCTTCAAATCATACAAGACTTCTATCCATTCTCTTTAGGGGGAGCGGATGTAGTTCTCGGCATTGAATGGCTGGCCACTTTGAATACCGTTCAAGCAAACTGGAGTAAAATGTTTTTGATGTTCTCCATCAATGGTCAAAAATACAAGTTGCAAGGAGTGGAACAGGGTGTGCAAAATTCAGCTACCTTTCACCACATTACCATTGAACCATTCAAGGAACCGGTTAACACAGATGCAGACCACTTTTCTCCTACCCGACTTGAGGACAAGTCGTTTTTCCGGGGCGGAAGAATTGATAAGGATCCACGGGTCAACCCAGCAGCCCATGGGCACTTCAGCGGGTTATTGAACAGTGGGTTAGTGAACCCAATTAGGGACTAGTGGGGAAATGGAAGAGATTACATAATTGATAGTGGTATTAATGCAATAATTTATTAGTGGCTGAGTGGGGAAGTGGAAGTGATTACTTAACTGATAGTAGTAGTATTAATAGTTGTTTTTGTTTGGTAATTAGGGGAGTACTTTTGATATTTCACTGGTTTGTAGTTTGGAGACTGGTCCATCTCGAAGAGGACTGCAGTTGTGTTCTTGTTTTCTTGTTTAAATTCAATCAAGTCCCTAGGTTTCTATCACTATCGGTCACAAGTTTAAGTATGTCAATGACTAGAACGGAAATGTATGGTCTAATTGGTCATTTTCAAAAGTGACATAATCTTTTTTCAGATAATGTATTAATTCGTTCACAGATGATTAATAAGCCGGACCTGTCCCTAGGATAATTTATTATATCTTGACCATTTATTTTATCCATGTTTCGGGGGGATATCCCTCTTCCACCCTCTAAAAAAACTAGTGCCTTGTGTATCGACTCACCTTTATACATCTAAGCCCAATTGCAATATATTAATGTTACTTGGCATACTAAAATCTATCTTAAATTTACAGGGGTGAATCTACTTATATCAACAAGATTGTCCACGAGATCTTATGTGATATACAACCATGTGATATGGAGAACAATTTAATCGGCATCAACTCTCATATGGATGCGTTAAATTCATTATTGAGAACACAAGAAAAAGAAGAGGTGTGTATAGTGGGGATATATGGAATGGGAGGAATTGGCAAGACAACTATTGCTAAAGCTTTGTTTAGAAGAATCTCTTATATGTTTGAAGGTAGTAGCTTTGTGACAGATGTGAGAGACAATAGTTCAAGTAAAAGAGATATATGTGCCTTACAAGAAAAGATGCTGAGGGATATTTTAATGATTAATCACAATTTCAATTTTCAGGATCCCGAGGATGGGGCAAATATGATACGAGCAAGATTTGTGCACAAAAAAGTTCTTGTTGTTTTTGATGATGTGGATGATCGAAAGCAGTTAGAGTTCCTAGCTGTAGCACATGACTCCTTCGGTCCAGGAAGTAGAATCATTATCACCACAAGAAATGAGCAACTATTATATGATTCAAATGCTAAGTATAAACCGGATTGTTTGCTAATGGATGAAGCTCTTGAGCTATTTAGCATACATGCTTTTAAAACATCTCGCCCACCAAAAGGGTATGAGGAGTTGTCATGTCGTGCTATTCGTTGTGCTGGCTATCTTCCTTTAGCCGTGAAAGTTTTAGGCTCTTTCTTCCATGGTAGGAAAGCATTTGTGTGGGAAAGTGCTTTCAATAGACTAGCAAAAGCACCAAATGTTGAGATTTTTAAGACACTGAAGTTAAGTTTTGATGGGTTAGAGGTTACCGAGAAGAAAATATTCCTAGACATTGCTTGCTTTTTCAAGGGCAAACACATAGGATATGTAACTCACGTGCTTGAGAGTTGTGGTTTTGACCCACTACTAGCGGTTAACGTTCTTATTGAAAAGTCTTTGATCACCGTTTCTAAAAATATAATAGACATGCATGATCTGATACAAGAAATGGGCTTGCAAATAGTCCGTGAGAGTTTCCCAAATAGCAGGCTTTGGCAGCTTCAAGATGTCCATCATTCCTTAAACAGTAATCGGGTAGTAGATCGCTCTCTCCCTTTTAAATCAAGTGTTGTTCTTACAGTGACTAAGGGTTCATATGTGTTTAAATCTTTGTTTCAGAAACTAAAAGAAATTGAAGCAATCGTGGTGTCCAATAAGCAATATAATGTTGATAAACATGAGGAGGAAATGGGTTTTAGCGCCGATGTTTTTGAACGCATGGAGAATCTTCGCCTACTTAATATTAGAGGAAGATTTACTTCTTGTGAGCCTACGGTTTTCCCAAAAGACTTACGATGGCTTTGTTGGAGTGAGTACCCGTTTTCTTCTCTAACAATGTCACAAATGAGGAAGCTCGTTGGTCTTGAAGTAGTTGGTGGCGCTATTAAACACTTTCGGAATGGACAAAAGGTAATTAGCATATTCTTAGCAATAGATTGGACCCACATAAAACATATTAGCTAACTTTCCACAACTTTTCTTAACATATTCCAATACTTATAAGTGCGAACAATGCCATAATTATAAAATGCTATGGGAGCTTCAAGATATACATGATTCAGTTTACAACCTTGGCTATAATTATGTTCATCATTTAATTTCTAACTTTGTTAACAGATTATGCCAAACTTGAAGTTACTTAGACTTCACCAGTTGGATAGCTTAACAATGTTTCCAGACGTCTCAGCGGCTCCAAACGTTGAGAAACTGATTTTATCACGTTGTACGAACTTGGTTAAGGTTCATGAGTCTCTTGGATCTCACAAAAGGATTTTGAGGTTGCACATTAATGGTTGCGAGCGGCTCAAGCGTTTGCCATCCAGGTTTGAGATGCCATCCTTGAGGCATCTAAAGCTCACAAAATGCTTAAGTCTCGAGAAATTACCAGACGTGTCCCCGTGTATGGTAAATCTATCATCTGTAGTTCTTGATTTCTGTTCTAGTGTAAAGGAATTGCCCTCATCCTTTGGATATCTATCTCGTCTAGGCTACTTTAGTTTTAGAAGATATACAAGTCTACCATATTCCATCAATTTACATACTTTGACAAATTGGTGTTCCTTGAGAACATTAAATCTTAGTTGCAGACCAATAGAAAGTGCAGTCTTCCTGAGAAATGTCCATGCATTTCCCTCCTTGGAAACTTTAGACCTGAGTGGTAACAATAATCTCATCCAGTTACCCGCGACCATCTCATGTCTTTCTCGTCTTAGAAAGTTATATTTAAATGAGTGTCACCTACTTCAAGTTTTGCATGCCCTCCCATCAAGAATACAAGTATTAGAGGCAAACAATTGCTACTCTCTTGCAAAGATTGATGATATGTTAACAGAATACGACTGGTGGTATCACATTTCCTTCATCAATTGCCACAAACTTCTCATGGATGAAAATAATAAAAGATACCTTGATAAGATGTTGAAGCAATCATATCTTCAGGTGGCCTAGCTAGCTATTTATGTTTAAATTTCCATTTTCGGTTATCATCTTGCTTAGTGATCATTTTGAGTATTATATGATGTTTTTTTTTTTTTGTTTGTTGAATACAGAGAATTGCTATTGCAGATCGCGAGCTAAGGATTGGTATCCCCGGAAACAAAATTCCAAGATGGTTCAAAGAAGAACAACCCGGGCATAGAATAACATTGATGATACCTCCCAAATGTGAAACCCAAATAATTGGGATTGTGATATGTGGTGTCTTTCCTGGGGAATGGCAGGGGTCACAATATGGTCCTCGTATCTCAGTCGAATTTAAAAAGGATGGATACTACATTAGTAAGAAAGAGGTTGATTGTATTACTGTATGTGACTCTGTGAATGGGAATATGTGGATTTCGTATAAACCATTTAGTTCCTTTCGCGGTCTTCAACGTGCAGATTGGCCTGCTCTACGCATTTCAGTAAATGGTGAAAAAGCGCTAAGATGCGCAACACGACTTGTATACAAAGAAGATATGGAATGGATCCAAAAAATTACCACATGTATCTCTCAGCACTAGTGTTAGACAGATGATGTCGTTTCGGTTAACTGGACCGAGCGGGTGCTACCCGACCCGAGCTTGAAGATCGGCAAATTTAGAGAACGAGGACCAAAGACCACACCTAAATGATACAGTTGGGTATCGGTCTCTGACATGATCAGTTCTTTGGTTGCCATCATAGACCTGGCAACGATGGAAAGTGAGCTGCTACGTTCAGTTTAACCTAATGTAGTTATTCTTCTGTTATTAATTCAGTTCTTTGGGTTGGCTGTTCGGTTAACTCGAAAATCATGTGTTTAATAACCGTGTAAACCTGAACGTGACCCGTTTAATAACTAGGTAAACCTGAGCACGATCCGTTATATAAAGTGTTAATCTGTTAGCCAGTTAAAGAGTTTTTAAAGCTATTATTTTGATTTTAGAGATGAAAAGTGTTAAAATTTAATTTCGATTTTTCATTTGTCCATTAACTATTAACTACTAAAATTAATTTGGTTTTCCTTTTAACTCTTTCATCAATTCTTAATTGCTCATGATCCTTAGAACACACAACTGAATCATAATAATCAATATACTAGAAACTTGACTTGATAACACAATCATAGACGCTTGTTTACAGACTTGACATGAGCTTATATAACCCTAATTCTGGACCATCATCACTTCTCCACTGAATCGATGTATCAATTCATTGAGAACTTAGTTTCTAACTTTGACACTAAACACCCGTAACTTTGCATATTGACACAATTGACACTAAAACATAACGTTAAGACTATTCACATATTCGACCCATAACTTTGACCTTCATAGTTTAAGGAATTAGAATCTAACATTTTCCCCCCTAGTTTTTTAATCCATGCCTTCAACATCTTCATGTTTATCTCGTGCATGTTGTAGAAGATTCTTGTATTTGAATTTCAGTTTTCTATCCGTCCTTTGCTTAATTGATTTCTTGATCCAATTTTGCAACATCAAAATTGTCTTGAACATGAACAGATTCTTTTTGGATATTATAATTTAGACGTGCAACTCCATTTTCTTAAATTCTCACTTGTCTCTCTCTTGGTGGTAAGTCACCAATTGTTTCTCGTTTCCTCTGTTTATAATTTGATTCATCATTTTCGACAATCTTAGTTCTTATGATAATACATCCATTGATGATGTATCTTGATATTCCTTGCATCTCTTTTCTTCTTGAACATAGATACCACCCTGCTTATTTTTTTTGGGATTTGCAAAAACTTCATGTATTTCTTTCTTTGATTGTGCTTTTCTGACTTCAATTTTTCATTTTTCAAGCTCTCTTCTTCTGAAATATGACTCCTTTCAGTTATTGAACAAGTCCATCATGGTTCTTCATAATTAAAGTATTTAGATAATGAGAACCAAAAGACGTTTTTCCTTTTCATCTAAGGAAGTTTCTTCATATTTCTTATCATGCACCAGGTTTTACTCCTTTGTACTTGTTTTTCTTGAAGATAATCTCTCATATAATATCTAAATTCATGACAATAATAACATTCAACTTCCCATAATATCTCTTTTCAATCGGCTTTGGCTTTTAGGGTAATCATTCTTCATATGTTATCTATAGTTATAATATATATAAAGGAACTTTTCCTTTCTTTTCTTGACTAAACTTTCCATCACGCCAACTATATTATGATGAATTAAATTTTCTTGTCCACGTCTTTTAGAACGTTTTCCCTGACCCGACTTATCATGACGTGTGAACAAAAGTTTTTTTTGGTTGGGTTGTTTACCGACCATTCATTCATTAGATTGTTCTTTTTTACAAAGGCTTTTAATCTTCCAATTAATCTAGAGATGTTTCTACATCAATGAATTGTTGAACAGTTTCAACAATTTGAACAAACCTTTTAGGTAAAGAACTTAGAAGTTTCCGTACCAAAGTTGGTTGATCAAACATTGATCCAAGACCACTTGTCCTAGTGACAATACTATTGAGCCTTGCGGTGATCGAATGAATCAATAGTGTCTTACTCATTCATTTTCAATATCTCAAATTCTATTTGAGTGTTTGAATACGTGCTATCTATACTCAATCCACACCGACATGTCTTGTCTTAAGTGCATTCCAAATCTCTTTTTACATTCACAATTTGCAACTTGTGATATCAAATCCTCTAATAGTGCTTGAAATAAGTACTAAATTGTCGCCATATCTTTCTTTTAAATTGCGTATTAGCGCTAGTTTCTACCATTTCCCGCTGTCTGTTTCCCTAAGTATGGTTTTCATATGAATTGATCATATGGTATAATTTGTGGTTTTCAACACAGACATTTGAATTAGATAAATGAACTAACACTACAAGGAATAAGCTTATTAGCGGCGACATTTGTCGCCGCTATTGATGCCCTTTGTCGCCGCTATTAGTATTAGCCAATTACACAAACTTATAGCCACCCTAAACATGATATATATGATAATTGTAGGCCTTAAATACTCGACTTTTAAGGGAGAAAATACCTATTACATACTTGAGTATGGATTGAATGTCCATTGGTATATATGTTAACTCTTTACTTTGATTATCATAAAGGCCACTACTTAATTACATATGTGTACATTTCCAACCATCACACCTTACTTGATTTTTTCAAATACAAACCATCACACCTTACCATCACACCTTACTTGATTTTTCTACAAATAGATTTTACTCCTAATACTACCAATCAATCATACTCATTCTTTCTACATGCAACCTCAATATTTTCACGTCACCATTTCATTTTTATTTTTATTAATTTAAACACATATATTCTTGTTATCTAACAAATATAATAAATATTGAAATGTGGTTTTAATGTGGTTTTAAAACTTAAATCATCCATATATGTTATCTCATCCTAATGTGGTTTTAACAATAAACCCAATCACAACCTAAAGCATTTACATTTATAAAACAAAAAAATAAAAAAAATAAAAAAATAAAAAAATACCGAATGTAGAATCTTTTGCAGTAGCGGCGACGGAACACGAGCAAAAGCGGCGACGGTGGTCGGATCTTGGTTTGTGGGTGGCCGGTCGTAGGTGGTGATGGGGGGTGGTGGCTGCGCTCGGGTGTAGGTGGTGGTGTGTAGGGAGGAGGTGGTGGATGAGGAGGTGGCCGGAGTAGGTGGTCGCCGGAGGTGGTCGGAGTAGGTGGTCGCCGGAGAGGGGTGAAGGGGTAGGTCGATCGCCGGAGGGGTAAGCTGAAAGGGGTGGAGGGAAAGTGAGAAAAATGGCTGCAAAACCCGCTTATAGCTGAAAAGGTATTAGCGGCGACATGTCGCCGCTAAAGGTGTCGCCGCTAATACCTAACGTACGATTAAACACGAGCCGTCAGATCAAAGTGTTTTTGAACGGTTAGATGTGGTTCATTTAACGAACGGTGGATCGTCACTCATTAGCGGCGACATGTCGCCGCTAAAGGCGTCGCCGCTAATGGTGTCGCCGCTAAAGTCCCTGTCGCCGCTAATTGTGTCGCCGCTATTGCCAGCTTTTCTTGTAGTGTAACCTTTCTATGTATTACAATAGTGTTTTTATCGATCAGTTCCCGATGATGACTTTCCTGTCATGTTAACTTGGATTCTCTTCTAAAATGCTAAGTTTTTAAATAGTAACAATTTTTAATCGTTGTTTCTTTTGAAAAAATCAAACGTGATTCCAAAAGTTAAATCTAACTTTCTAATGGGAATCAAAATACAATTTCTACACTTGATCCGTATGTAGGTATAGAAACTTACAATAATTCCAGATTAAATATAACGCCTTTTTTAGAAATTTGAGAATCCTCTCAGTATGGATTGTGAATTCGTTTGTCACCAAAGTCTTCTTTCGCTATTGTTATATAATCCACGACCATCACTCCACAATCTGCCTTTTTTTTCTTTTATTTGGTTCCAATCAAACAAACAGATCCTCTTTCTTTTGTGTGACTTTTGTAACAAACACCAAACTTTGGTTTTTGGTTCTCTAGTGCATTCGGTAGAGCAAATGACCACAACAACCGTTTAGTTTGTTACAACAAACAACCAACAACCCTTGATACTTGATTGATCTATGAATCAAGAACCAAGAATCTTCTTTTTGGCTTTGATTCTTACTGCTTGCGAATAGGGCGGCTCAACCTATTTAGTGGCCCGAAGCGAAGGTAAAATGTGAGGCCTTATTTCTAATTCTGATCGATTAATATTTTACAAGTCTAACCCATCACCGATTGTAGGTTTCATAAACACTAACCTACATAAGGTTTCAAGTATCAAATTCTCACCAAATATATAATCAGATCACATAAATCAAATCGTAATTAATTAGTCATAATCATAATGATAATCAGGTCTCTTCAAAGAGTGTGAAACGATAATCAATTCACAAAATTGTATGTCTGTAACATGAGAATTAATGTGTGGCTTTATTGATATTCCTAACATAAAGACTTTTTTTACTTCTTAGGATCATGAGTGTTATCGTATCTCAAACCAAGTTATTTGGGATAGCAAACCAGCAAATATTAAACAAACAAATATATCAATTGCATCAAAGATATATAAGGTGATTGACATAAATAATTGCAAACAATTTAATGAACACGAATCATAAAGAAGCATGAGCTAATTACCGAGTTTCAAGTGTGAAAGATGATCACATGTTCCGTTCCAAAGTAAAGAAACATTATGAAAACTCTGATTCTGATGGGACACTCAAGTTTTTTCAAAAACTCAAATGGTTTCGACTGCAGAAGTTTTGATTTACTTTCATGTATGAAAGCTCCGATTTCAATTGAACAATCAAGTTCCTTAAAAAACAAATGATATTGACTACAAAGATTTTGATTTCTTTTCATGAAAGCTCCAATTTTACGAAAGATTTCGGAAGTTGATTAGCTGCTAGTTGAAGGGACGATTGGATATTCTGTGTTCATCACGCGTCGAGTACTCAACTATAGCCGTATAAGTCGGTTCCATCACAACTTCCTATACCTAAATACCTAATTTTTTTGTCGCTTTCTTTCCCTTAAAGCAAAAGCCAATTCATTAGACATCAAACCAAAACCCAAATTAACCATATCATTTCTATAACCTTAATAAGCGTCCCTTTTCCGTCACTTTTGTCAGCTTTTCCGCTTCTATTCCGTCACTTTGTCAGCTTTTCCGTCACTTTTCCTTCTGTCAGTTTTCCCTTTCTGTCACCCACCTTTAACCGCAGACGTTTCCTTCTTCATTTGTCTTCCACCGTGTGTTTCCCCCATCTCTTCTCCATCATCTCCTCCGTCACCCACCGTTAACCGCCGTTCCCCTCCACTCCGTCCGACCGTCTTCTTTAACCACCGTCTCCTACACATCTTCTTCATTTGGCCTCCCACCGTTAACCACCGTCTCCTCTCAATTTCATCTTCAATGTT
The DNA here is from genome assembly GCA_024085815.1 of Flaveria linearis. NCBI lineage: Eukaryota > Viridiplantae > Streptophyta > Magnoliopsida > Asterales > Asteraceae > Flaveria > Flaveria linearis. The sequence continues at coordinate 68,581,824 of CM044013.1, read as the reverse complement.
TCCAAGTTTCCCCTCCGCTCCGTTCCACCGTGTCCTCCCCACCGTTAACCACCGTTTCCCTTCGCTTCGTTCCATCGTTTCCCTCCATCATTTTAACCACCGTTCCCCTCCTTCATTTTAACCACCGTTCCCCTCCGCCGTTCCACCGTCTCCTTTGCATCTCCTCCGTTAATAACCACCTTCTCCCCTCCGTTAATAACCACCCTCCGTTAATAACAACCTTCCGTTAATAACCACCGGATTCACAACGGCTTTATCTGGAGATGTTTCGTGAAGAATGGTCATTGCTCTCGTCAGTATCTTCACTTTACAAGAAGACCGCCTCTATTGTCAGTATCCTCACTTTGCAAGAAGACCGCCTCTATTTTGTTATTATCTCAATTTGTTGATTAGGTATGTTATTATCTTCCATTTTTTAGTTTGAATCAACATTGGCCGCCTTATGTTTTTATTCTAATAATTTGTGTGTTAGGTTTGTTATTATTTCCATTTTTTAGTTTGATATCATTTATTCACTCTGATTCTCATGTTTATGTTTATTCGCTTTGATATCATTTAGTTTGATATAATTTGTGTGTTAGGTTTGTTATTATATTCATTTTTTTAGTTTGATATCATTTATTCACTCTGATTTCGTTTAATCCATGTATTAGATTTGGGTTATTTTTAATATTAGTTGCTATATGTGAATTTGATTTCATTTATTCACTTTGATTTTATTTAATCCATGTATTAGATTTCTACCAGTGTTGGGTTTATTATTCATCAAATTAGTTGGCATATGTGAATTTCATATGTTATTGTTAAACGTAAATTTATCAAAGTTACCATTTGGTTTAAAATTTTTTAATAATTCATTTGTATTATTTGTAATTTAGATACAATTAAACCCTTAAGCAACATCCTTTTTTTATATATTAATTGTCTTCTTCTCATGTAGATCTATATTGATAGAATTGTGTTTCTTATTTCTTTTGCCATCAAATGTTGTTTTGTCTAATACTTATTTTATCTGTTGTGTTTTATTCTATATTGTTTTATTCATTCATAAATTTTTATATTCATATAACTATTAATTGTGTTATTCTTAGGATAAACAAAATATAAAGACATAATGTCGTCAAAAAGGATTTCTGATATCAAAGCAGGCGAAAGTTCAGAACCACTTGAAGTAAGAGTTATCAGAAAATGGAAGACACGCACCAAGAAACCAGATTTGTGTTATCTTTTAGTAGACATTCATGTAAGATATATTAGATATAAAATAAACCAAATATACTTGATTTTATATTAAACAAATATATTTTTAACCCTAGGGTAATGCTATTGAGGCAATTGCTGACTTGAAGGAAGAAAGTTACTTCGACTCCATTATCAAAATTCAATCATGTTACATCGTAGCCAACTTCTTATCAGTTCCTTAAAGAACTTTCAATGATAAAAAAAAATAAAATTGGATTGAAAACTTCAACACATTCAATGAAACCATCAAAACGGAAGCAAAACCAGTCAGAGGGTACGTTTACAAAGTAAATGATCAATTTTTTATGTTTTAATTTCTTTTTACACATTAATTCACCTTATTTTTGGACTAATACTAAATATATCTTACAAATTAAATCTTTTGCAGCTTCATGTTCAGGTCCTATAGGTGAATCCCTTGCCAAAAAAAGATCCAAATATTAATACTAGCTACAAGTGTTGGGAAAAAGCATTCATCAACAGGCTTGGAAAAACGTAAATTTGCTTTAAGTAAAAATATAGTTGGATATAATATTAACAAATTAACAACTGCTACATGCTATTGAAAATAAGTCATATTTAAGTGGTACATGCTAATGTAAATAGTTGATATGTAAGTGGTACATGCTATTGTAAATAATTGTTCTCCATTTTAATATAATATAGTATGACTTTTTAACTCAACTAAATCCATATGTGTTTGTTTTGATTCTTAGATTTTTTGTCGCGTACTAAAACATTTTAACACAACTATATCCATATGATCTTTGTTTTGATTCTTACACATATGCTATGATATTGTAGATTGAACATGTTCGAACATTTTATTTAATTAAATTGAATATGATAAAAAAACATGTTGAATATATGTCAATTTTAAATCATTTCATTGTCATGTACTACAATAATATTTCATACTATTGTTAATTTTCAGAATGTATTTCTATCATGTACTACATATTTCATACCACAAATATATCATTACGTAGACGAATTTACATGTGACTAATTTGACCAATTCCGGCAGCAACACGCCGGGGAAATATTCTAGTTGATATATATTTTCTGAAAGCGGGGCCCTATGAAAATGATGACCCCAAGCCCCCTGCTTCCCTTGAATCATACTTGGACCGGCCAACAAGAAAAATACCCCTTTGGTGTTCTTATCATATAAAAACAGCCACCACAAAATCTTTCTTTATGCTACTTAAACAAACAATATACAACCCTCTGTCGGGCACTATTCTTGCAATACAACAGATAACGAACACCGTAGTTTGTTTCTGTTTAACAATAACGAACAGCCCCAAGAAGAGCCTTTTGAATTGCGACTAAAATTAAACACCTGAACACCCCTCGCTTTGGAATTTAAGTGTCAAAAAACACCGGAAACATCAATTTCTTCGTTGGTCCGGCCTCGCTTCCTCTTGAAGCATCAGAGAACAAAAATCTCACTTTTGTTTCTGTTCTTCTTGGGACACAACCACCAATGGTATCAAAAAAACTGTTTCTGTCCTCTAATGAGCTAGACAACAAAACACACCTTTTTTTCGTTTACTATTGATTCATATGAACAACCCCAGAATTCTCTTAGTAAATTATCTTTTTCTATTACCCAACTATTAATTAGTTCTATCGGTTGCAAAGAAACTTATTAGATGTTGGTTGGTTTATCATTTATTAAAGTTAACATTAGTTCTACCGGTTTCAACCACAAGTATTATTAGATGTATTCATTCAACGAAGCATGTAAAAACAAATTTACGTAATCAAATGGGTGATAATTATATAAATGATGCTTGTATTTACTATATTAAAATGCAGTCCTATGTAAGAATTACCATTGAACATTGATGGATCTATTTCAAAACATGAAAACTTGTAGAGAATAATCATAAAAGGAATTTTTCTAATATTTTAATGATATTTATTCTTTTTTCTACTTGTAGAGAATAATCATAAAAGGAATTTTTCTAATATTTTAATGATATTTATTCTTTTTTCTAGTGACAATGTCTTTTTGTTTGTGAAACCTTTGAGTGACCCAAAAACTATAACATCTAGATCGTTAGAATCCAAGAACCGTAAAATACTAACACCACATAAAAAAAACTCTTGGTTCTGTCACTGTCAATAATCAAACACCCTCTTTATTGTCTTGGTTTTTTAGTAAACTTCGGTTTTGCTACCTATGGTTTGGTGCAAATAACACTTTACATCCAAACATTTCAAAATCTTGATTTTAATCCTAGTAGTTTTCAATTTATCTCATCTAAACTCCAACCCACTTGACACATTTGGTTTTTTCTGTTAAATAGAAGGATATTTAAGTATATTTAGAGACAAGGACTAACTATGTAAATTATCCAAAGTTATTGAAGGACCAAATTTGTAAATTGCGTAAAATAAATAAGTAAATTATTTAAAATCACCTAAAAACTTACCCCCTTTGTCCCTCGTCAGTTCCACCGCCATCGCACCACAACACCTTCGACATCCCCATGCACCACCACCACCACCATCGTCCACCGCCACTGCCACTCTAGAGCACCTCCGACACCACTAGCTTCATCTCATCATTCTCCTCTTTCACCATCTTCATCTCTACCATCATCTTCGTCATCATCATCTTGACCAACGTAAAACCCCCACCATAGGCCATCCACCACCCACACAACCACCAGCACCATCGTCATCGTCATCATCTTTGAACTTACCGTATGTCTCATCATCGGCGATAAGATTAGGTGATAATGTTAGGATATTCAACGTTCGTTAGAGTTTCTCGTTCGATTAGGGAGGCGATAAGGTTAGCGGTTAGGTTGGGGATCGGTGGTAATTGCTCAGGCGGTGGTGGTTAATGGTGGTAAGATAGTGGTTTGGGGTTTTCAGAAAGAGGGTTTGAGAGACGATGGTGATTGTCGATAGTGACGGTGGTGGTGGTGGTGGTAGTGGTGGTGGTGGTGGTGATGGTGGTGGTCATTTGTGGCAATAGTGTGGTGATCTAGTTGAGAAGGGGTCGCCTGAACCATAAATAAACCACCATCATCATAACCCCCCATTCGATAGTAAGAGACTCAGTGGTAGGCTGGCTACGGGTAGTGATGGTGGTAGTGGCGGTAGAGATTTTTGAAATTTCTAAAGTTTACAAAGAGAAATGGGAAGTGAACAAAATGATTAAAGGGTAAATTACAAAAATGACCATTTTACCAAATCGAATTACAAAAATAACCGGTCAGAAATGAAGATTATTAAATAAAACAACCAATTCTATCGTTCTACGTATCTATCCCTCGCTGACGTGACGAGAGATTATGGGAATCCCTCGCCCAGAAAAGCGTGCCAGCGAGGGATTATGGGAATCCCCCGCCCACGTGTACATCCCTCGCTGGCGTCGCTTTATCCCTCACTGACTCAGCGAGAGTTTATGAGAATCCCTCGCCCAAAATTACAAAAATGCCCCCTCCCTAATTAAAAAATAAATATATATGTTTTTAACCAAAAAAATCCGTATTTTTTATTATATATTGTTTTTAAATACATAAAAATTTAATTTAAATTTATATTCACCTATATAATACAATGTTTACCCTTAACAAAGTTACCAAATCTTACATTCTTCTCAACCTTTTGTTATTTTCTTTTTAAAATTATCTCAAATAAAAAAATATCAGTTAATATCATACTATACAGTGGTGGTAAATGTCATTTTATGAAGAGTGTTGAAGAGTATATACCATTAAAAGGTAAATATGTGGTAAAGGACATTGTTAGATACTCTTCAACACTGTTTACAAAATGTCATTTACCATCAATGTATAATATGATATTAACTGACATTTCCTGATTTTAGAGAATTTTAAGATAAAAGTAATAACAATGTTAAGAAGAATGTAAGATTTGATAACTTTGTTAAGGGTAAACATTGTATTAAATAGGTGAAAATAAAATTAAATTAAATTTTTATGTATTTAAAAACAATAAATAATTAAAAATACAATTTTCTTGGTTAAAAACATATATATGGGCGAGGGGGGCATTTTCGTAATTTTGGGCGAGGGATTCTTATAATTCCTCTCTGAGTCAGCAAGGGATAAAGCCACGTCAGCGAGGGATGTACACGTGGGCGAGGGATGTACACGTGGGCGAGGGATTCCCATGATCCCTCTCTGGCACGCTTTTCTGGGCGAGGGAAGGGATGGACACGTGGAGCGATATGATTGGTTGTTTTACTTAATAATCTTCCTTTTTGACCGATTATTTTAGTAATTCGATTTGGTCAAATGGTCATTTTCGTAATTTACTAAATAGTCCCTCAGTTATTGATGTACGGGGTTTGGAATGAGGTTTATCATGGTTAATTGGTTAACCTTAATGCATTTAATGTGGTTAAGTGTAAGAGATTGTGTTGAACAAGTTAACTACGATGATTTGATGTTTTGTAGGTTAAACACAATCATTTGAGGGGTTATGAAGAATGCATATGGATGATAAGTGAAGACCATGACAGATGAGATGAAAGGGGATTTAATTACTAGAACGTGGCCGCAAACGGGAGGAAAACGAAGTTCGAACGAAGAAGTTACGAAGAAAACAAGAATCGGACAAAGCTGATTGGCCATGACCTACGGTGGAAACATGACCTACAGTGCATCAGTTCAAAACAAAACAGAATGGCCCTAACTTGACTTACGGCAAAAAGCTGACCTACGGTATAGGACGCGCAGAAATCACTTATAAGTCGCGAAAATTAGGGTTTTGAGGATATCTTTCATTCTAAGTCGTCCCCAAGTGTGAGATTCGTCCCCAAGGCTTCCCAAAGGCTCCCGGAGGCGATTTCAAGGCTTTTCAAGTGTTTATAATCATTCGGTTTGATTCTTTAACGTTAGATACGATGTTTACTTTTGATTTTGAGTTGTTTTTCATTGCTATGTTTGGCTAATCCACCCGTGATCTTCTCCGGCTGATTAGGGTTTATACTATGGCTTGTTCTTGGTTGTTTCTTGTTAATTTTAATGTTTGAACGCGGTGAATTAAACCGAGTAACATTATTAATCGTTTTGAGATTCTAAAATACGTGTTTTATCCTCAATTCAATTGTTCTGTTCTTGATTATTTTATATTTCTTTTCATCTGTAAACGTCAATTGTGGATGGGATTGGATAAACCAAACGTAGGGTATGATTCGGATACGTGCGTAGACACAGTTTCATTCAATTCATTATATTAAAACGAGTTAATTTGGTTATGTCTATGTGACCCGTTAAACTAAAAGAGCAAGCCTGAGTCATAAACCTGAACCCCGAAGAGGATTACTTCTCTCACCATTGTTTGCAATCAAATTTTACTTTTTAATTTCAACACTTTTGCAATTTAGTTAATTTACAAGTATTTTCTATAAAGCTTTAAACTTTACGAATTAAACTACACTTTCCACATATTCCCTGTGGATCGACCCGACTTACCCTAGCTATCTTAGGTGAGTTTGGAACCATATACATTGTTTTTGATTAGGCCTGACAAACCGAAATCAAAATGGCGCCGTTGCCGGGGAATTAGTGCGCAAAGTGTCAAGTTTAAGTTTTTATTTGTTTTGCTTGTTTTATTTACTTTCTCTTGTTTGTTACGCTAGGTGTACTTGTGTGTGTAGGTGACAGCTCCGTGCATGCATACCCGGTACGCAAGGAACAAGTCTCCGTTAATTTTTGATCCAGAAGTTGAAAAGACCGCTTGAAGAAATCGAGCACAATCCCGTGCAAAAACCCAATCATCAAGTGCAGTCAAAGAGTGCAAGATGGAACACAACCAACCACCACCACCACTTAACCCAAATCCACCCAATGACCAACTGCCAAATCCACCAATTGATCAACCTCCCCCAAACCAACCAAATGACCCACAAAGACAACCTCCAATTGCTCCAAACCAACCACCTCAGAGACAAAATCCCTACCCTCAACCAAGACAGAACCCTTACCAACATGGACCTGCAAGACAGAATCCGAGACAACCAAGAGGGGTTAACAGGTTCGAAGATGAAGAGGATAGGTTTGACAGATTGAGCATCCATACTTGGGATGATGACATAGATGGACAAAGTGATGGATATGAAGATGAACATGCTGAAGATGAGGTGCTATACAATGATCCCAATCACTACCAAGGTCAATACAGACATAATGAATAACCTAGGCAGCAAAGGCCGAATCAAGGACGAGGTCAAGATAGAAGGCATGAATTTCCTCGAGCGAAGCGAAACCCCGGGCTTCAACCACACCAAGCTATCGTGCAAGGGGTTGATAGTCATTTTCGCCCCATCAAAGCTGGAGCTGCATCACCCATAGTTAGGCCACAAGTTAGAAGGATGTCATTTGAGATTAGATCCAATAGCCTGGCTATTCTTCCAGAGTTTCATAGGCTATCCAAGGAAGAACCTTACTTGCATCTGAATGAGTTTAGTGCCATTTATGAGACCATTGGGGCACAAGGTTTTACACCTGAAGAAGTGATGTTGGTTTTATTCCAGTTTACATTGAAAGGAAGTGTGAAAAAGTGGTTTCACTCACTACCTGCTGCTAGCATTTATACTTGGGAGCAAATGCAGAAGGCGTTCTTAGAGGAATATTATACACCACAGAAGACAAGTGAGGCTAGAACCGCCATTCGGACATTCAGTCAACAACAGGATGAGCCATTTAATGAAGCTTGGACAAGGTTCAAGGAGTTGTTGAGAACTTGTCCACATCACGATATTCCTCAATGGGAGTTGATTTCCTCATTTTATGATGGGTTATCTGCTGAAGATGTGAGAGATGTGAATTCAACAAGTGCAGGAACCTTCATGACCAATACTGAGGATGATGACTGGGAGTTACTAGAACGGATGAGTATACATTCAAAAAGACAAGCTCAGTCTCGAAGGAAATCAAGGAATGTGGTCGATTATTCAAATAGAATGACTTCCAGGTTGGGTCAGTCAGCAGGTAAGGCTACACTAAAGGCCACAAGCTCCTTTACTATATGCCAGGGATGTGGTGAAGCTGGACATACTGCCAGAGATTGCCCACAGTTTGATGAGGGGGCAGAAGAGGTGAATTATGTACATGATGATAGGCGGCCATATAGCAACACTAACAATAACACCTATTACCCTGGTTTGAGGAATCACCCAAACCTCAGATATGGTAACCCAAATAACCAGACGAACCTGAATTTTCAAGATAATTCTCATCAATAATATCATAACAGGTCTATGGGTCAAAGTGGTCAATACAATCAGGGGAACTGTAATAGGGGTGATCAAAGGAATTATCAAAGCAATCAAAACCAAGGCACATCAGGAATAAACGCAGAACCAACAAACAGAGAGCTCTTGGATTTTTTAAAGGAGATGAAGAAATCTAATGAGGTTCGAGACAAGAGTCATGAGGCCTTGAGCAAGCAAGTTGGTCAACTAGCACAAGAAGTGGCAGCTCTTAGGAAAGATCCGGGGAAGCTACCAAGTGATACGATCATGAATCTACAAAATTAAGGGACAAACATAAAGAACATGAAAAATGTACACATTAATTCGGTTAGTATCCTTCCCAATTCTAAAATTTTCACTGAAATTTACTTCTTTTTCAAAACAAGTTGCAGGTAAGGAAAATGAAGTCGATGTAGTAGAAGAGAGTGACCCGGGAGCACCCGTTGTTCCAATCAAAGTGGGGAAGTTCATGATGAAAAGGGCACTCTTGGATTATGGGGAAGACGTTAGTATCTTTCCTGGTGCATTATATGATCAGTATGAGTTCGGCCCTTTACATGAGGTTGACACCACCATGGTGTTAGCTGACTTGACTTGCAAACGTCCACGGGGGATGGTAAAAGATGTGATCATCAAGTTGGGAGATTTCTACTACCCGATGGACTTTATAGTGCTTGACTATGCTCCAGTGAGAACAAACGAGCAACCAAAGGTTATTTTAGGTCGACCATTTTTGGCAACTGCCAATGCTCAAATCAACTGTCGGGATGGAACAATTGATATGAAATATGAAACCCGTAAGTTACGTTTTAATGTGTTTTCCAAGGCGATCACTTATCTTGTTAATGATAAACTTTTTGATACAAATGTGACTAACGTGTGTGTTCCTCCCTGACGGGTGGTTCAAGGAACAACCCTTTATGATGTTAAAATGCGTGATATTCTCATATTTGGTCGTGTAATTATCTTGAATTAGATAACTACAGTTGCTTTTCTTTCAGACACATTATGGAGCTTAATATGAAGAAAACGTAGCTTTGGACGGACCACGACGGGATGGAGCCAAGAAAGAAATGAAAAGAAATGAAATGAAGAAAAAACATCAGGGTCCACCATAACCTACGGTGGGACCATAACCTACGGTCACCATAACCTACGGTGGCACCATAGGTTACGGTGGAAAGAAGAAGAAAAATCACCGTAAGGCAGAAGATGCTTGGCGTAAGACATTGTTGGTCACCGTAGCCTACGGTGGCCACCGTAAGCTACGGTAGCTGCTGATGAAAAAGTGCAACTTGCCTTAATAAAATGGTTTGAGTGGTGCCTTTTGCTCAAATTCTGGATCTGACGAATTATTTCCATAAAAGAGGCAAAAGTGGCTGTTCTTGCTTGATTCCAAACATTTTCTAAACATTTGATTTGTGTTTTTGATTCATATGAACATTAGTTGGTGTATGGTGATGATGGATCAAGTCATGCTTGGCTAAACTTGTGGTGATCATCCTAGATGTAAGGTTTGCTTTTGAAACACTATGTTTGTGCTTGAATTTCTAGAATGATAACTTTGAATGTTTGTTTGAGTTATTATGGTGTTTGGATATTTGTTTGTAAGTTGTTGATTGTTGTTTGATGTTAACCCAAACCATACGTTCTTGGTGCTGTTGGCAATTGAGATATCATGGGAGGGATTAAGGTTGGATAATCGTCAATTGATCATCGAGTAACAACCTCGCATTTTACAATCCGAGTACTTAGTTCTCTTTCATCACAAACAAATATTCAAGCACGAACCATGTCTATGTGGTTCTTTCTAGTAAGCATAAACATAAGTGTGGATTAAAACCTGAAATCTAGGATGGTCACTTGTTTTTAATCTGTTACAAAAGTACGTTTTGATTTGCAATCTATTTAGTTACTATTAGTTCTTAAACCAAAACAATCAAATTCTTGATATTTAATTTTTGCATTTTAAGGTAATTGTAGTTAATCTACAGGACTATAAGATAAACACATATTCCACAAACTCCCTGTGTTCGATAACCCACTTACCGCTAGCTAAGTAGTAGTATTTGGTTTTAAATTTGATTGAGACTTCGACCTCACGTCAAATTTTGGCGCCGTTTCCGGGGAGTTGTGCGCAACGTGTGTTTGCTTATTAGTTTTGTTTTGTTATTTCGGTGTTACGCTGGTTGTGTGTAGTGTGCAGGTTTTTGTTCCAGGTGTATGCATACCAGAAACTCAAGCTCATCATCACCATTAGTGTTTGATCCAGAAATTGAACGAGCTACTCGTAGAAACAGAGTATTACATCGACAAAACAAAATCAGTGGTTCACCAATAGCACCTACATCACCCGTTACACCACAAAACACAATGGATCCTCCTTCATCACCTCCCACTACGGATCAAACAACACCATCCGAGCCTTTACCCAATCCTACAGTACCACCTGAGACTAAACCAACCCATACCCCATTACCTACAAGTACCCAAACTGAACATTCTTTTAGCTTTGACCCATCAGCACCCATTCCGCCCTTTTCATATTTCTTCCTAACAACCGATCAATCATCATTGTCTAAACCAGTACCAACACCACAACCATATCAATCCAGCCTATCCATATTTCATACTCCCTCTACCTCTCAAATGCAAACGGATACACAATACCAACAACCTCAAGTTGTACAAACGTCGGGAGCAGGAGGAGCTGGTGTTGATGGTGGTTATGGTGATGAATTTAGGAGATATGAGGAAGAAGGGTACACATACGAAGGAGATGCTAATCAAGAAAATTATGTTTATAGTCAAGGACAGGATATGCAAGGATATGGGAGACCACAACCACAAGTTGTGCAGCAACAAATTATACCACAACAAATACAACCCCAAGTGAGGCCACAATTTCAAGGGCAGATTCCTCCACAACATGGGGGAGCAATCTTTCAACCACTGTTTCAGCAATTCGTGCCTCCAGGACCACAAGTTCAAAGACCAATGGGTCCTCAGCGACCAAGAGTTAGGTTGGGTGTCCCACGAAGGCATAATTGGGACTCTGCTAGAGGTATTGAGGCACATTTTCGTCCAATCATCATAAATAATCCTTCACCTGTGGTAATCCCTCAAAACAATCAAGGGAGAACGTTTGAAGTCCAAACAAATTCACTTCAAAGTTTGCCGAAATACAAAGGGTTAGCAACAGAAGAACCCTATTTTCATTTGGAAGCTTATGACTCAATTTGTAACACAATTGGTGGTCAAGGATTTTCTGCGGATGATGTCAAGTTGGTGTTATTTCAGTTTTCATTGGAGGATAAGGCAAAGAGGTGGTTCTACACTTTGCCATCCGCTTCAATTTACACATGGGCTGAGATGCAACAAAGGTTTTTGGAAGAGTTTTTCACAGCCCAAAAGACTAATGATGCTAGGAGAAGCTTGAGAAGCTTCCAACAACAACAAGGTGAAATGTTTCATGAGGCGTTTGAGCGGTTTAACATGATGATCAAGAATTGTCCTCATCATGGAATTGAGTTATGGGAGTTGTTGAATGCTTTTCACGAAGGGCTTCATTCTGAAGATGCCCGGGATTTAATGTCTATCACAAATGGTACATTTGGTACAAATTACGAGCAAGACGATTGGGCGTTTTTGGAACAAATGGCGGTTACATCAAAGAGGAAGGCTCAATCATCAAGACGAGCACGACCGGTCATTACACGAGCTCCAGTTCATGCGGTGGATGATGGTAATGTACAAGCTACAAATCAAGTTTACAATGTTTGTACAAATTGCAATGAGTTGGGGCATACTGTGGATTCTTGCATGGTAATGTTTAAACAAGTGGAGGAAGTGAATGCTATTCAAGGTCAAGGGTTTGGTGGAAGAAATTACAACATGAATTCAAAATACCTACCATCCTGGTTTGAGAAATCATCCCAACTTCAGTTATGGGAATCCGGCCAATCAATCCTACCCGAATTTTCAAGGAAACACCCAAAGTAACTATGTGCCTCGCCAACAATTCAATAGTCGACGCAATTACTGGGGTGGGAACAATCAAGGTTTCCAAAGGCAATCCCAACAATCGGGTAATGAGCAAGGTGGTTCATCGGGTCATGTTACTTCAAGCGGGAATGAAGTTATGGATATTCTTATGATGATGCAACAGGAGATGCAAAAGAGAAATCAATTGGATGATGCTCGGGCCCAAAAAGATGAAATTCGTGACAAGGCCATTTAATCTTTAAGCATCCAAATGGGCCAACTCGCAACAGAAGTAGCAAACTTGAAGAAGAACAAAGGAGAGCTGCCAAGTGATACTGTGGTGAATCCTAATCACCAATCTAATTCCAAGAGCTCAAAACAAGTACACATTAATGCTTTGGAATTCACATCTCAGGTAAGTGTTCCTTTGTTAGATAAATTACCCCTAAAACTCCCAGATCCAGGAGTGCCCTTGATTCCAATTCATATAGGAGACCTTAAAATTGACCAGGCACTTTTAGATCTAGGAGCATGTGTTAGCATCCTCCCCGGGCATTTATATGACAAATTTGATTTTGGTCCATTAAAATATGTTGATACCCTAATAATGTTGGCTAACCAAACACCCATTAGGCCCAGGGGTATGCTAACAAATGTCATTATAAAGGTGAGAGATTGCTACTGCCCAGTGGATTTTCTGGTACTGGATTACACTTCTTCTATTGAGAATGCACCACATTCAGTCATCTTGGGTAGGCCGTTTCTAGCTACTGCACAGGCAGTCCTAGATTGTGAGCTAGGAATGGTGAACATGAATTTTGGTGAGAAGGTTTTGAACTTAAATATGTTTTCTATTGTTACTAACCCTTCCATCAAGGAAGCATGTTTTGCTGTTGACATGTTAAAGGAAGTGAAAGAGGTTGCAGCTAAAGAAAGAAGAGAAAGAGAAAGAGAAGAGCGAAGAAAAGAAGGTGGAGAAGACGGTTGAACAAACTGAGATGGATAGTGAAGGTAAGAAGACTGGATGCAGCATACTTGTTGCACAAGTGTGGGGATGCGGGAAGGTGTGTCAAGTTTCCTGGCAAGAGTTGAAACATCCCACAAGGCCACCATAAGTCAAGCTATTCAGGTTGCATCTTCTCTTGTATAGTTTGTTTCTTGTTTTCTTTTGAGTAGTTCGGTTGGGTGGTAGGGTGAAGCTTATGATATGTTAATGTTTATGTGTCGGGGTTAAATTAAGGAGGTGTTAGTGTCATAAAAACAAAAAAAAATATTTTTAACTTTTTGAGTCTTTTGTTTTGCTTATTTTGTTCCTTTCGAAACCATACATTGGGGACAATGTATCCTAAGTGTGGGGATGAGGGGAATTTTTAATTTTTAGCATTTGTGTTAATTTTTTAGCTTTTTCAAAACTAAAAAAAAGGAAAATATAAAATGAAAATTACCAAAAAGGATTCTATTGCTTATGCTTATGAGCTTTCGGTTTGTTTAAGCGATCAAATCTTCCTAAAACCGTACATTGGGGTCAATGTACCTCAAGTGTGGGGATAGGGAGAAATTTTGAATTTTTAGAAAAAAATTCAAGCAAAACATTGTGAGAATTTGATCACCTAGGATGAACTCCGAATGATGCATCGGCAACCTTTAATCAGTCTTATTCTTAGTGAGAGTTGAAGCCACACTTGTAGATAAATAATACATTTATTTGTGAGAGTGGCAACAGGTGGGGGTGCATTAGAACTTGTGCTTGAATACGATTCGAGACTTTAGTTGGATGTGAATGTGAAAAGAATAAGGGCATTTAGGTAGCCTCGTCTTTGATGTGTGCGAGTGTGGGATTTGGGGGGTTGGATCTCATAAATTATATATATGAGCTTGGTTGCGAGAGGGGCGGGGGTTTGGACATTTAGTTGCCCAATTTTGTGCCTAAAGGCCTATCGTTTGTTACCCCTTAACCAGTTACCTTAAAATTTACCTAACTTGACCTGATCTTATAGTGTTAGTAGTTGTTTAGTAGTTGTAATCATATTCAATGCTATGTTGAATGTTTGCGTGAAGATTTCGTGTTTGTTTTATTGTTATTAAAGAAAAAATATATATATAAAAAATTTTTGCAAAAAGCGATGAAAAAAAAATGAAAAATGAAAAAAAAACAAGAGAAAAACGAAGAAAAAAAAGAAAAAAAAGGATTGAAGTTGAGTATCTTGTTCATAGTAGTTAGGTTTGGTAGTTAGTTGTTTATGTTATTGTGTAATAAAAGACCAGGTTAAGTTTTCGCTTCTTCATATATATTCCATTTCCTACCCATACACCTAGCCACGTTACAACCTGGAAGTCCCTTTGATATGCATTCATGTTTGGCATTTGTTAAGAGAAGGGTCGATTTATGTACAAGCTTATAGTTGTGCAACCGCCCGTTTGCCTTTTGTGTGTCTAGCTGATAGATGCTAGTGTTTACTTGTCGCCGAGAGGAGGGACATAGCGAGGGGTGTATCATTTTGGGTGTTACGAAAGGGTTAGTAAAAGTATTACATGTTTATGCTTGGGTTACGTTGATCGCTTGTTTGAAATTGATTTGATATGTTGCTTGGGACAAGCAACGGTCTAGTGTGGGGATGTGACGGGTGGTTCAAGGAACAACCCTTTATGATGTTAAAACACGTGATATTCTCATATTTGGCCGTGTAATTATCTTGAATTAGATAACTACAGTTGCTTTTGTTTCAGGCACATTATGGAGCTTAATATGAAGAAAACGCAGCTTTGGACGGACCACGACGGGATGGAGCCAAGAAAGAAACGAAAAGAAATGAAATGAAGAAAAAGCATCAGGGTCCACCATAACCTACGGGGGGACCATAACCTACAGTCACCATAACCTACGGTGGCACCATAGGTTACGGTGGAAAGAAGAAGAAAAATCACCGTAAGGTAGAAGATGCTTGGCGTAAGACATTGTTGGTCACCGTAGCCTACGGTGGCCACCGTAAGCTATGGTAGCTGCTGACGAAAAAGTGCAACTTGCCTTAATAAAATGGTTTGAGTGGTGCCTTTTGCTCAAATTCTGGATCTGACGAATTATTTCCATAAAAGAGGCAAAAGTGGCTGTTCTTGCTTGATTCCAAACATTTTCTAAACATTTGATTTGTGTTTTTAATTCATATGAACATTAGTTGGTGTATGGTGATGATGGATCAAGTCATGCTTGGCTAAACTTGTGGTGATCATCCTAGATGTAAGGTTTGCTTTTGAAACACTATGTTTGTGCTTGAATTTCTAGAATGATAACTTTGAATGTTTGTTTGAGTTATTATGGTGTTTGGATATTTGTTTGAAAGTTGTTGATTGTTGTTTGATGTTAACCCAAACCATACGTTCTTGGTGCTGTTGGCAATTGAGATATCATGGGAGGGATTAAGGTTGGATAATCGTCAATTGATCATCGAGTAACAACCTCGCATTTTACAATCCGAGTACTTAGTTCTTTCATCACAAACAAATATTCAAGCACGAACTATGTCTATGTGGTTCTTTCTAGTAAGCATAAACATAAGTGTGGATTAAAACCTGAAATCTAGGATGGTCACTTTTTTTAATCTGTTACAAAAGTACGTTTTGATTTGCAATCTATTTAGTTACTATTAGTTCTTAAACCAAAACAATCCAATTCTTGATATTTAATTTTTGCATTTTAAGGTAATTGTAGTTAATCTACAGGACTATAAGATAAACACATATTCCACAAACTCCCTGTGTTCGATAACCCACTTACCGCTAGCTAAGTAGTAGTATTTGGTTTTAAATTTGATTTAGACTTCGACCTCACGTCACTCCCTACATCTCACATGTAAGCGAGCACGTAACTTTTGATAATGGTTGCAAGTATGATAGGGATAAACAGGTGAACTTGAAAGAGTTTGTAGATTCAAAAGATAATAAAGAGCCAGTGATGGAGATGGAAATAAAGCATGAGAAGCCAAAATGGAAGAAAAAAGTTGGTGATCCACCTAATCCTAAAAATGCTCAAGTTAAGAAAACAATGTTCGGTCCGTGTTTGGATGACGTTAGGAACCCACTAGATTAATAAAATCAAACAATTATTGAACTCTTAGAAGCCAAGCACCACTTTCGACCACATGAGTGGTGACAGGTATGGTCTGGCTGAAGACCTACAACTTAGCGCTACTTGGGAGGCAACCTGAGATGTTTGTAATTTTTAGTTATTTTTTATGATATTTTTTGTTTGGAACTTTGTGGGTGTTTTCACTAGAAACCCTCACGAGACTTCACTCGTCCACTCGAGCTTATCGAGAGGTTTAAAAGGCTTGTTGCATATGCTAAATGCAACCGTGATTCCTACGAAAGTGAGTATTATTATTTTTTTTAGTTTTTGTTTTGTCTTTTTAGTTTCAAGTCACTGCAAACGTGCAAGTGTGGGGAAGCACATGGAATTTTAGAAGCATATTTGATAAGGTGCTTAGCAGGTTTACCCATAGTCTTCATATAACAATATGGAAGCACTATCAGATCATCTACCATCAGCTCCATGTAACTTTCTTTGAATTTATTTGCTATTTTTGTTATGCACTTGGGGGAGTGTTTGGGGTTGGTAAAGATTACAAGAAATCACGTTGAATTTGAAACAACCATACATTGGGGACAATGTATCCCAAGTGTGGGGATGGGGGAATCATCGGTACACACATTTTGGAGAAATGGAAATTTGGACAAAATTTTAAAATTTTTAACATTTTTCTCTTAAAATACTAATCATTGGTTGAGGTTCTTAGTCATGGTTAATTCCCTAAGTGTCTAAACCCGGTTGGTTTGTGGAAGTTGGAAAGGGAATGCCTAACTAGGGGTGGCAAACTTTGGGTGTAGTAAACTTGCACGTGTCATATCGGTAACCCAATTCCACCGTTTCCATATATGAGAAGCCTATTATTTGATATTATTATATCTATTTGCTTGTTTGAGTGTGTAATGATGCTTACCAAGTGGTAGAACTTGGGGGCGCGTGCATCTTGAAACTCGAGACCAAGATTCACATTGAAATGATTGAGGCATTAGGATCAACCATAGAACAACCCCATAGGACCACTTACCTACATTTATCCGTAGTAGCCAATTTTAAACCTTTACTCATTCATTGGTCTTAATAAACCCCTTGAACCATTAGCCTTTTGCTTAGCCTTTTTGTTTGTTCACCCGTGTGAGGAAATCTGAGTTACTTGGTGATAGTTGTAGTACTAAGTTTGATCTGACTTCATGATTGAAAGTTGTGAAAAAAGCAAGAATAAAAAATATTAAAAAAATAAAAAAAAATAGTAAAGAAAAAGAAAAAAAATGGAAAGAAAAGAAAATTATGTCGAAATGGTGAAGTTGAAAGACAGAAGTATTAGAAAAAGAAAAAAAAATTATGTTTTGAAGTAAATTGTAGTTAAAGTGTTTGAAGTAGTTGAATAAAGTAGTTAACTCAAGTTTTTCATCACTTTAGCCACTTAATTCCCAAGTACTCCCTACCCGAATCTAAGCCTAACAATACAACCTGGTAAAGTCCTCATGATTGGTGTGCAATCTCGTGTTAGTAAGTGGAGATTTGATTGTTTTACAAGCCTATGCTCACAAGTTTTCATCATTGCTTGAGGGCTTCATAAATACCGGCACATCTTTGGCCGATCCAGAAATTACACCGAGTGGAGAGCTTTATTGTGAGGGGTATGATATGTGCAAGGGAGTCGCCTAGAGTTGAGAATCTTAGTTAAGCAATCCAGCGGGTTAGAGGCTTGTGGTTGTTAACGGGTCATAATTGCTAACTTGGGAATTAGGTATGCCATTGAACCTTATTCGAGTTTGGCATGTGTGCTTCTATGTGCTCACCCATTTTTTACTTGAATTCTTGATTCTTAAAAGCAACCTCGCTTGAGGGCAAGCGAGAAACAAGTGTGGGGATGTGATGTACAGGGTTTGGAATGAGGTTTATCATGGTTAATTGGTTAACCTTAATGCATTTAATGTGGTTAAGTGTAAGAGATTGTGTTGAACAAGTTAACTACGATGATTTGATGTTTTATAGGTTAAACGCAATCATTTGAGGGGTTTTGAAGAATACATATGGATGATAAGTGAAGACTATGATAGATGAGATGAAAGGGTATTTAATTACAAGAACGTGACCGCAAACGGGGAGGAAAACGGAGTTCGAACGAAGAAGTTACGAAGAAAACAAGAATCAGACAAAGCTGATTGGCCATGACCTACGGTGGAAACATGACCTACGGTGCATCAGTTCAAAACAAAACAGAATGGCCCTAACTTGACTTACGACAAAAAGCTGACCTACGGTATAGGACGCGCTGAAATCACTTATAAGTCGCGAAAATTAAGGTTTTGAGGATATCTTTCATTCTAAGTCGTCCCCAAGTGTGAGATTCGTCCCCAAGGCTTCCCAAAGGCTCCCGGAGGCGATTTCAAGGCTTTTCAAGTGTTTCTAATCATTCGGTTTGATTCTTTAACGTTAGATACGATGTTTACTTTTGGTTTTGAGTTGTTTTTCGTTTCTATGTTTGGCTAATCCACCCGTATCTTCTCCGGGTGATTAGGGTTTATACTATGACTTGTTCTTGGTTGTTTCTTGTTAATTTTAATGCTTGAACGCGGTGAATTAAACCGAGTAACATTATTAATCGTTT
This sequence comes from Flaveria linearis, assembly GCA_024085815.1. Taxonomy (NCBI): domain Eukaryota; kingdom Viridiplantae; phylum Streptophyta; class Magnoliopsida; order Asterales; family Asteraceae; genus Flaveria; species Flaveria linearis. Next base: position 68,562,660 of record CM044013.1, on the reverse strand, counting down.
CGAGATTCTAAAATACGTGTTTTATCTTCAATTCAATTGTTCTGTTCTTGATTATTTTAGATTTCTTTTCATCTGTAAACGTCAATTGTGGATGGGATTGGATAAATCAAACGTAGGGTATGATCCGGATACGTGCGTAGACACAGTTTCATTCAATTCATTATCTTAAAACGAGTTAATTTGGTTATGTCTATGTGACCCGTTAAACTAAAAGAGCAAGCCTGAGTCATAAACCTGAACCCCGGAGAGGATTACTTCTCTCACCATTGTTTGCAATCAAATTTTACTTTTTAATTTCAGCACTTTTGCAATTTAGTTAATTTACAAGTATTTTCTATAAAGCTTTAAACTTTACGAATTAAACTACACTTTTCACATATTCCCTGTGGATCGACCCGACTTACCCTAGCTATCTTAGGTGAGTTTGGAACCTTATAAATTGTTTTTTATTAGGCCTGACAAACCGAAATCAGTTATACAAAAGTTTAAAAGCTTGACTAAATTAGCCCTTATATATGAAATGACCAAACTACCCTTCCATTTAACATAAAAAAGTAACGACGTTAGTGTTTTGGAGTTATTTTAAATAACCAAGCACGTGGAGGAAAAAAGTGATTTTGAAATATTTGGATGAAAAATATTATTTAAACCACAAGGAAAAAAATAAGTTTAATCTAATTTCTTTGATGCCTACTATTGCAATAACAAAAGACTTAACCAACCTTTTTTCACTTATGGTCACCCGATCGCCAACAATCCATCACTAGTTGTTGCCTGATTTGGCATTGTTAGTAGAAACGAAAAATTAAATTTTAAGAGCTCTAGGCTCTTATACCAGTGGTTGTCCAAGATACTTAGAACACACAATTGACTAACAAAAATCAATGTACTAGAAACTTCAAACTTGATAACACAATGATCGACACTTGCTACAGATTTGACATGGATTTATACAACCCTAATTCTGGACCATCGGGACTTCCACTAAATCGATATATCGATTCACTGGGACTCGGTTTCTAACTTGGCACTGAACACCCCTCTTGACAAGATACAATTCACACTAAAGCACAAATTTAGACAATTTACTTATTTGACCCATAACTTTGACCTTCATGGATTAAGAAATTATGATCTAACACTCTTTTTAACAATTTTATTTTATTAGATTCAAATACCCATTCTTTAGTTAATTTCAGGCATTTCTTTTGATCATGAGCTAAATATATAATCACAAGTTTGTTAACTGGAAATGAGAGATTAAGAAATAAAAATCGATCATAATGTAACCCAGTACAAAAAAGTTCCATTTGATGATGAGTCATTTGCCCAAAGTTTAAAGAAAAATAATTTTGTTTTATGCACACGCCTTTTTGTCTGTCATTAAACAAAAACCCATATTGGTAAAAGTCTTTTTGCTTTTTTAACCGGCCAGCCTGGAACGATTTTAAATCATTGGTCAGCGTAATAGGAAGGGTTAGCTAAAGATCTAAAATCTTATAAATTTTTATACCACTGCACCGCATGGGTCTCACACTCTATTCTTCAAAAGCTTAAGACATTTAGGTGGTGTTTGTTTTTTAAGAAAACATCTTCCCCACCTCTTCATCTGCGCGCATGCAGACGCGGGAAGAGGTTTTGAGTGAGCAGACTGTTTGTTTTTTGGAAGACGTTTCATTAAAAAACATCTGCGCGAGTTCTTCTTGGTGCAGACATGGACTAGTGTCTTCAGGCGAGAAGACATTTCATCAAACCCCTTCTCCCTAATCATCACAGCCACCATCCTCATCCTCCTCTCCTCTCTTCGGCCCCCCACCCCCTTCACCGCCTCCCTCCAGCCGCCTCCCTCCAGCCGCCCCCTCCAGCCGCCACCGTCGTGTTCCACCGCCACCTCCCCACTCTACACCACCCTCGCAGCCCCTTCGTCCCCCACCCCTTCGGTCCCCCACCCCCTTCGACCCCCCACCCCCTTCGCCGCCTCCCTCCAGCCGCCTCCCTCCAGCCGCCCCCTCCAGCCGCTACCGTCGTGTTCCACCGCCACCTCCCCACTCTACACCACCCTCGCAGCCCCTTCGCCCCCCACCCCCTTCGCCCCCCACCCCCTTCGGCCCCCACCCTTTCTACCCCCCACCCCTTTCGCCGCCTCCTTCCAGCCGCCACCGTCGTGTTCCACCGCCACCTCCCCACTCTACACCACCCTCGCAGCCCTTTCGGCCCCCACCCCCTTCGGCCCCCCACCCCCTTGCCCCCCCACCCCCTCGTGTTCCACCGCCACCTCCCTACTGAATGAACCAAATCGTCACCATCGTAATCCTTCAAGAGCACTGATTCAGCCTTTGAAGCTGCTGAAATGGGCATGATTGAAGATGATGGTGTGGGATCTGAAACGAAGGGGTTGGAGATAGATATAGGAAGATTTGAGGGTGCATGTTGGATGTATATAATAATCTTGTGGGTTTAGTGAATAATTTGTGCATTTGGGGAGAAATTGAATACTGTTAAAAAACAAACAGTCTTTTTCTTGCAGACTGCAGACATTTGGTCCACCTTTTCTGCTGCAGATGTCTACAGATGTGGTCCGCAGACCGTAGACGTTTTCTTGCAGAAAAAACAAACATCACCTTAAAATCTATGTTGTTGCATTTCATACAAGTGATGATAAAAAAATTATAGTAGATTTACAATTATGTCCCTAACCAAAACTATAGAAAATCTTCCTATCTCACATAAGTTGTGTAATAAAAGTAAAGTACTACCCAACTACTATGTAAGGAGTCTTTTACCCAAAGTTAAAAAAGAAGTTGTGTTTCATGTGCAAGTCTTTTGTATGTCATTATTATATAAAACCAGATAGGTAAAAAATTTAATTGAGCGTATCGGTGGTTCCTGGTTGAATCGGTTGAACCGGTCAATCCGGGTTTCAAACTATTATTTAGCAAAATAAGGGAGTTTTGGCCAAAAATTCAAAGTCTTTTAAATTTGTATAATCTAGCTGTACCGCACGGATCTCACATACTAGTAAAAACATAAGTTACTGATATTTTAATATTTTAGTATCAGAAACATGATATGTCTCCTCGTGCTGTTCTTCACGCAAATTCATCACGCATATATTAAAATTCTTTTTTCGAAACTTCTAATACATATATGTGTAGTTGGTGTATCTTTTTTCGTTTCAATTTTGTTTATGTTTTGTTTATGTTTTGAAATTAAATATGTAATTAATAAGTATAGGACGAAGAAATATATAAATGGCTCATATAATAATGTTTGAATTTGTATTTGTTGTTATATTATAAACTAGTTCACAAGGCTAATGAGAACATTCCAATTTGACTTTATTAAGCCAATCAGAAACAAATTTGGAAGTCTTTTATTTCGGCCAACGCATGTATGAGCCTATCGACTTTTGGAAATTTCCATCCAATTTTAAAGTCGATATGATATTTGACCCAATATTCCTGATCGATTTTAACGCTAAGGAAAAGGTTACCCCATTTAATCATAATTTTCAAACCAGTGATAATGGAAAGATGATTTGAGTTGCTTATTTGAGAACAAGATTTTAAGAGAGAGAAAAATCAAAGTCATGGATGTGATGGTAGAGAGAGACGTGAATGGAGAGAAAAGAACAGGTTAACAACGGAAATCATATACCATGATGTTGAATTCATTATTTACTATTGCTTAACTATATATACTTGCCAGCCAAATATTTAAATTTAAAATAAATAAAAATATAAATTATCAGTTACTACTAATAATTAATTAAGTCCATAACATATGCGCATGTGAAGATCGATTACATAAATATGTATACATGTAAATTAAATGAAAAATTAAATACATATAAAAACTACATTAATGTTTATGAATATCTAAAAACTTCTTTATAACAAATCTTTAACAAGACTTATTCAATAACATCTCAAACTTAATAAATCATCTTTTTTATAACGTTCCCCTATATTATAGTATCTTATAATTAATAATCTAAAAAATTAAGTTATATAAAAAATATGTTTTATAAGATATATATTAAAAAATAAGATAATAATTTAATTAGTTGAACAATATCTCTTCCTCAACCACAATAAATTCAATAGAATAAGTTTATCCGGATGATTATATATAGGTTGTCTTCATAGACGAATCATAGTGTGATATATCAAGATCATTTAAAAAGTTACTTCTGATACTGATAATGTCTTGTGGAGGAAGATAATTGGATAGTACATCAATAACGTATAAACCAGTATACATAAATAAAAATTGAACAAAGTGAAGGTTATGATCGTAGATAAAAAAATATTAGTCTTAAGGTTTATCATTAAAAACTTGTTATTTAATTTAAATGTGCATAACATTAAAAATGAATGCAATACAAAATGAGTTGAAAATATTGATTGTGTGAATACATGAGAAGTAAGGGAAGTTTTTTTTTACCCAGAACTCTTTAGTTATAAAAGAAGTTATTTTGTATAATTATCAAATATCGTTAATTTTAGGACTGTAAACATAATAAAAATTATTTTGTATATATAATAGTATAATGTTATATAATGCAGAGGGAGGTTCTTCTAAAAATTAATTTTTGTCTAAGTATGCTAAGAAGTAATCTTAGTCTTCTAATTATCTAATTAAGGGCTAAGATCAAAGTATAGAAAAAATAAGTAATCAAGGGTAATTTGGGTATTTTATTACATTACCCACAATTGTTGACTTTTTAAAACTTCCCCCCTATTTTTTAAATGCTAATAACTTTTTCATACGACGTTATTTTTTTAAATAAATTACACCATAAAATCAAGCATTTTTTTCTCTTTAATTTGAGTATAGTATTACTATAGTTTTTTTTACAAAAAAAATCAAATTATGTGAAGTTGTGCTACATTTTTAACGCTTTGTGCTGCATTTTATAAAACAGCACAAAGCTGTACTGTATTTCATAAAACAGCACAAGCTGTGCTGTGTTTCATAAAACAGCACAACGCTGTGCTGTGTTTCATAAAACAGCACAACGCTGTGCTGTGTTTCATAAAACAGCACAACGCTGTGCTGTGTTTCATAAACAGCACAACGCTGTGCTGTGTTTCATAAAACAGCACAACGCTGTGCTGTGTTTCATAAAACATTGATGAGGTGTTATTATTAGAATTTCAAATATGTAAATTAGATATGCTCCATTTAAATATTTAAATTCTTAGTTTTAACTTTTAAATTTTTACTAATTTAGTTAGTTATTATTAGATATAATCTTGGATTAATTGCAGGTTGAATTTAAAATTTTAAATTTTTAACTTATGTTTCATATCACTAAATTTTACAATTTAATTTTAGAATGTTATTTAATTAGACAATAACTACTGTTTAAGTATGATCCATGGGATTCATTATAAAATCATATTGCTAATAAAGTAACACGTGACAATCGAATGTTTTGAAAGTGTCATGTGACAATGTATTATCTAAAATCTTGCCACTTGATATATTGAGATGAGGCTAGTGAGTGTATTACACCCAACGCCACGAGCATTGATGAGGTGGCAAGGTTGGGGCTTTACGGGGGGTAAGTACAGTCACGTTAGCGCATGAATTCTATTTGACCGTTTCAGCTTTTGCCGTTGTGAGTGTGTGTGGGGTTTTAAAATAACTAATTAATAAACTTAAAAAATCACCACTATAAATAACTACGTTTTATACAATCTAATTACACATATTTGGTGTAGAAACATTCCAATATATACACGACAAAAAATAAACCTAAATAACTGCAATGGGTAAAATACCCCACTTGATCAAGTTCCAAATGTTTTCGGGGTCACCCCTTCCAGTTCAAACAACCCGTTAATGTATACCAGCCTTACAAAAATAAACGTATTAAAAGACTATTGAAAACGAACCATTTTAAAACGATTAAAAACCTAGTTTTTTAGAAAAGTTTTTTTTAACAAAAAGGTTTAAAAATACACTTTAGAATGGATGGTTCTAGAAAAACGTTTTAAAGAACCTAACGGTTCTTAAACCATTTAAGAAATCTTTTTACAAAATGCGAGTAGTTTTAAAAGACGCTTAAAAGAAACAATTTTTAAAAAGATCATACAAAATTCTATTTTTATTTTTGTACTTAAAACAGCTTAATTTATCAAAAAAAATTCTAATAATAAAATTATGTAAACAAAACTTAAATAAAAATAATTTTAAAATGTATCTTTTGTATATTTATATATATAATTTCAAATGTAAATTATATTGATTATCCCTTATGTTAAAATAGTCACTTTGAAAATTTTAACACTTTTAGCTATTAACTAACATGCTCATGAACTATGAAAGAAAAATAAAATATTTATCAATACTAATAAAAAAAGGTTTTTGTATGCCATTTATCATAATTCTAGAGCTACTAAGTTTTATTTTCCCGCTTCTCTCTCCTAATAAATATTACGTTAACTACAAATGATATTATTTAATTTTTTTCATGTAATAAATATAAATTATTTTAAAAAGAGAGCTTTCTACCAATGCAATTCATAAAAAAATTATAAAATAAGAAACTTTTTTAAAAAATATCAAACTTTTAAAAAATATAATATATTTTAAAGCCTGTGGCTTTTAAAAATAAAATTATTATGAAACAAAAGTAACTAAATTTCAAAGTTATAATAAATAAATTATTAAAAATGACACTTTTTTTAAAAACGGTTTGTTTTGAAACAATTTGTTTAAAAACCAACTTTTTTTGAAAAAAAATTAAAAAAGGTTTAAAAAATTATATCATTCTTTTATCACGCGCACGTAATATCAATCATATCTTATATTAAAATATCATTTTATAATTCATTAATTTTTACTAATAACTATTTAATGTTTTTATTTATTCAACCCGTGTAATACACTGGATAATAATCTACTTAAAGAATATATATCCATAATATATGTACCTGCTAAATTTTAGAAATTTCAATTTAATTTTAAAGTCTTTAACCCAATCCCAATTTGAACGTTACCCCGTTTAATCTAAATGAATAAACTAATGATATTGAAAACAAACCACCAACATTACTTGAATTGCTTATATAAAAATAGGATTTTTTTAAAAAAAAGAGAAAAAGTTAATGCATGATGTGATGGGGAAAAATCATCGGATTAAACGTGATGGGGAGAGATACAAATGGAAAGAAAATGGGTTGTGGTGGGGACACCGTTGAGGTTTTTGGCGGTAGACCGGTTCAAACGGTCACGGTTAGGCCTTGCGGTCACATATTGGCCCCTAACCGTGACCGCAAGGGCTTGCTGTCACGTTTTATGGTGGTACTACCCGTGACCTCGTGACAACAAAACGACAAAATGGCCTGTTAAAGTTGAAAAGCGGTCACCAAACCGTCACGGTTTGGCCTAACCGTGACCTCTAGAGTACGAGGTCTCTGTTTAAGGTACGAGGTAGACGTGATTTTGACAAAAGGTCCGGGATTCGCGCCACGAACCGTCACGTGGAGGCCAAACCGTGACGGTTTGTGCACCAGATTTTCACCTTAAATACCTTTCTTCGAATTTTTTTCATCTCCACATCTCATTCGAATTTTTTTCATTTGAGCTTTCATTCATCCAACACTCGAGATTTTTCAGCCTTCGTCATTCCAAAAACACGTTAATTCGAAAACAATGTCGGGTTCGGGAGATCATTATCAAAAGCCGAAGCTTCCAGATTTGAATGAGGTGCCACATATCGAAGATTCGAACCAGGTTGAACTAGTATATGTTTTATTATAACTTATTATTTGAAATACCTAACCATTATCTTTTTTAGGAATATTACGTATATGGGAGTCACCCTCCGTGGGGGGAGGAGGAAACCAACCCGTTGAACACATTTGCTCAAGAGACGTACAACTCTTTATTTGGACCGACAGGTTACGGTGAAGGGTACAGACATCCCCCTTGCAATTCTTACGGGCATGTCTCGAACACGTACCACTCACAAACAGAGCTGGATTACGGACATCCCCCGTACCAGTCAGAACTAGAAATTACACATGTGTCGGATACTTTTAATGGGAATGACACAGATAAGAGTGACGGTTCGGTTCACCTCAAAAAAAACCATGGGGACACCGTCGAGCACGATGGGGATGAGGATCGGATAAGAAAGGCTACGGTTTCTTATAAAACTGATAAATTACGAAGAGTTTTTATTCTTTTGTTTATTTTATTTTTTTATTTGTTTTATATATTGTTTTTTATGGCTAGCTTTATAATTTTTTCAGTATTTTGATTCTCGTGAGGACTTGGAGAAGTGGGCTAAAATGAGAGGACGCAAGCATGGGTGCGTCATTGTGGTGGGACGGTCACAAAAAAAGGATGTGGAACTATTATACAATCATAGTGGTGAACCTAAATTCACTGGCACAAGTAGGCGTACCGCGAGCATAAAGAAAGGATGTCCCTTTAAACTCGTAGTGAAGTACGTAGGAAATAGTGATAGTTGGATGTTAGAGGTGAGAAACGAGACGCACAACCACGATCCTATTGTGCATGAGGAGGGCCACGCGCATCTTAGGAAGATGATCGCCGAAGAAATTGATCTTGTCGATAAGTTACACAGGCAGCACGTGCGGCCACGACACATCCATTCAGTCGTAAGGGAGCACTTTCCCCACAGCGTCTGTGTTGTTAAGGACATATACAATCTGACGTCGAAGTTTAAGGATGAGGAGAGAAAAGACATGACATCAATGCATGAACTTCAAAACCTGCTACAATCTAAAGAGTTCGTGTATGAAACACGAAAGAATACAGCTACTAAGGCTGTGGAAGATGTTTTCTTTTTTAATCCTACTTCGTATAAAATGTGGCGCGCATTCCCGCACGTGATGTTGATAGACACGACGTACAAGACCAACATGTACAACATTCCGTTTGTTCAGGTTAGATCTAACCGTGACCTTTTGCCTTATTTTTTAAAAATTTTCCTAAGTAAATATTTTTACAAAAAATACCCACATGAACCGGTGGTAGTGGGTTTCGAGCCCACGCCACTCCCTTGTTGCCCTACCGTCTTAACCGGTCGGGACGGGAGTGGTTCGCTGATATGTATTGAAAACAAAAGGATTTAAACAAAGTTAAACCAAAAGGTGACGGTTTGAGCAAACCGTCACCCCTTTGTTCACATGTGGCGTTGTTGAATGAAGCTGTCATAGTTTGTTGACAAAGGGGGTCACGTCGTGACCTTGCCGTGACAGTTTACATGGGAGAAAGGTCACAGGGAGCCCTAACCGTGACCTTTTAGGTTTCCCCAAACTTATATCTTAACCGTTTATGATCAATTCGGTATATCGAAACGAATATTTTTTTCATGAACATGCACACACATCAACATATATAGACAATAAGAACAAATAATCTTCGTAGACGTACATACAAACATGCGAACATGTACAAACCGTGACGTTTTAATAATAACCTAAACAATCATATCGTGAACATATCAACATGTATACATCTTATATTTCGTAAACCTATGTTCAAACAAACATAATAAACTCCAATAATAATAATAATAATAATAATAATAATAATAATAATAATAATAATAATAATAATAATAATAATAATAATAATAATAATAATAATAATAATAATAATAATAATAATAATAATAATAACAATATACTCTAATATAAATAAAAAAACTAATAATAATAATTTTAAAGTTGATACTAATAATAATAATAGTATTATTTTTTTATTAAACAAAAAGAACACATAATAAGAAGAAGAAGAACAACAACAACAACAACAATAATAATAATAATAATAATAATATATAATAATAATAATAATATACTCTAATATTAAAAAATAAATAATAATAATAATGATAAATAATAATAATAATAAATAATAATAATAATAATAATAAAATAATAATAATAATAAATAATAATAATAATAATAATAATAATATAATAATAATAATAATAATAACAACAACAATAATAACAACAATAATACTAACAATAATAATGCTAAAAATAAGGCCAAGAGGTCACGTGGAGGCCAAGAGGTCACCTCTTCAAATATTTTTTTGAATATGATTTCCACTCAATTAGTGCACCTGCCGTATGAGTAAAGTGTGACGGTTTGGCCAAACCGTCACATTTTACTCATTTCGTCTCAGAAGGTGTGACGGTTTGGCCAAACCAAACCGTCACACTTTGGTTTCCTTTTTCAACCGTCCCCTTCTCCCCATTTCCCCATTTCCCCACCACCACCACCGACGAGCATTCCTCATCTCCCACCACCACCACCAATGATTTCCCCATTTCCCCGTCACCGCGAGCCCTCCCCGCGACCACCACCGCACCACCACCATCGCCGCACAACCGTCTCTGCACCACCACCGCCGTTGCACCACCACCGCCGTTGCACCACCACCACCGCCGCACGACCGCAAGTTATTATCACAGGCAGGCCTTTTCTTTCTCCGATGTGTACTCACACACCGACACTGCCACCTCGTGCATGCCCTTGCGGACTACTTTGCTAGTTATTATCACAGGCAGGCGCGAGGGGCGTTGGTGTAAGGCCCCGATCCCGGGACGCTTACAGTTGATCACTCATTGCACATTAAACATTTACTTAGTAAAATAACATAGCGGAATTGATAAAAAGGACATTCTCATTTCGTCATAAAAGATTTTACAAAATAGTACATCGTTGATTACTACAAAATACATATTTTCGCATTACATAACGATGCAGTGTTTGCTGCGGAAGAATATGAAACCAACAGGATTCCTTAAGTAATCCCGTTTATCTGAATCCTCAACAAACACTTGCATGCAAAATAATGTGTTGCCACATTATGTACAAAGGAACACCATCCCAAAAGAGCTGAGTAGGCGCCTCGTTCCATCCCCAGCAACACTACCTGCCAACTGGAAACACATAAAAAGTCAGCGTTGCTGAGTGAGTTCTAGTTTTATAATAAACATACTTTGTTGTCATCAATAACCATACTTTTCTTTCACGTGATCATACATCATACGTACACATAGATAATATCTTTATTATCTCTTTGGTTCGTTCATTCATTCGTTCTTTACATCTCATCTTGCACATTGGATATCTTTTGTACTAATACCATATGCTATACCCCAATCAGTCTTAGCTACTGGGCCGAAGTCATTAAATGAACAGCAAGCGTATGCCACAGTACTAGAGGTAAGCGGTAGAGGCACCATACATATGGTCAATCATAAAGAAGGACCCGTTTTCCTTATCCAATGCTTGCAAGATGTCTTTCGTTCGTTCATTAATGCATGTATTCGTTATCATATTTCTTTTCATTCATTCATTAATACATGCATTCATCATCATGTTCCTTTTTCATTATCTTTCACCTTACATTACATAATACTTTTTTTTTCATTCGTTATCATAAAACGTAAAGTTTTGGGAAAGATATACATACAATATCATAAGGAACATACATATATCATTCATACATCATCATACAAGGCGTCATACAAACATAACCTACATCAACAGTCATCTACTGGCACTTACGAAACTCCCATGTCAGGACTTACTCCTGCACTTTTCCCCGAAAGCCAGAATTCAACTATGCATCTCCTCGAGTTCAATAGCCCTAATTATCCCTCCTAAACCTTGGGGAATCATGCTAGGACATCATATAAATACATACAAGTCCACAATCTTACTTTGAACATACTACACATGATTACACCCAAATGGGTCAAACATACACATTTCAAGAGCGGGTTTATATGTGTTCCAGCCCAAAATCGTTGAAAACAAGTAAATAAGGGGTCCTAGAACTCACCTGTACTTGATGAGTAGCTTCTCAATCAAGCTTTAAAACAGAGGGTTGCACTACACCACCTGCAGATAAGTTAACACTCAAAGGAGTTAATTTCTGCCTAAATTCGCTGCTAAATTCGCTAAGTGATCACCAGTTTCGCTGCTAGTTTCGCCAGCAGTTTCGCTGCTATTTCGCCAGCAGTTTCGCTGGCAGGTTCGCTGGCACCTTCGCTGCCAGCTTCGCCCAACTTTCGTTGGATAACAATGTCGGCGAAACTTCCTGCGAAACTATAGTTTCGCTGGAAGACCCATAGTTTCGCTGGACGAATACATAGATTCGCTGGATGAACACCCAGTTTCGTTGAACGAGCTGAAAATTATGAACCAACCCATTTTAACCCAAAACTTCAATCTTTTACACCCAAAGCCTTGGTTTATCATCCAGGAAGCTATATCTAAGCTTTTTACATGTTTTCTCACATAAAAACGTGAGTTTTGAACGATTCTTTGCCACTTTCAAAAACCCCAAAACCTAGAATCCGGGTTTACATCAAAAGGAACGATCAAATGATGTTTCTTAAATGGATTCTTGGTCTTTTCTTGTTGTTTGGATGCCCACGAACACCGATCTTCAATCTATTGATCAATCGAGCCTTGAATCACCACTTTCTCTCTCTACACTCTCTCTCTAGAAGTTGGATGTTGAGTGCAAAATGAGAGCTGCTCAAGCTGATCCGTCTATATATACCAGGCGTTCCTGGGACCTTAAACTCGTCCAGCTCATAACCGGAAAAGTTAACTCGGTCTAACACCCATAACCATCCTATTTCCATTAAATGGTCTCGTCTAAGCCTATTATTATTATTTGGCTTGCTTAGACAATATTCCGGGCGTTACAAGTCCACCCCCCTTATTTAGGTTTCGTCCCCGAAACCGGTTATTCCTCGAACAAGCGTGGGTAATGCTGTCTCATTTCCTCTCCCATCTCCCACGTTGACTCGGATCCTTTCCTATGCCTCCACTGTACACGCACAAGAGGAACAACTTTATTTCTCAGCCTCTTCTCTTTTCTATCGATGATTGCCACTGGTTGCTCCACATAATTGAGCCGTTCATCTACTTCGATATCCCCCAGTGGAACAATCATATCTTCGTCTGCCAAACACTTTCTCAGATGAGATACGTGGAATGTCGGGTGAATTCCACTTAACTCATCTGGTAACTCCAACCTATAGGCCACCTCTCCTACTCGAGCAATTATTCGGAAAGGGCCTATGTACCTCGGGCTCAACTTGCCCCGCTTTCTGAACCGAGTGATACCCTTTCAAGGTGAGACCTTCAACATAACCCAGTCACCTACTCGGAACTCAATCGTCCTGCGTCGTTTATCAGCATAAGACTTCTGTCTGTCTTTAGCTGCCTTCATGTAGGCCTTGATCTTTTCAAGCTTCTCAGTCGTAGCCTCGATCACTTCGACGCTCCCTAATTCCTTCTGACCAATATCACCCCAACATACGGGTGTCCTGCATCTCCTACCGTATAGCATCTCATAGGGTGGCATGCCAATGCTGGCATGATAGCTGTTATTGTATGAGAATTTAGCTAACGGTAAGTGGTCATCCCAATTTCCCCCAAAATCAATCACACCTGCCCGAAGCATGCCTTCCAATATCTGAATGGTCCTTTCCGACTGACCATCAGTTTGGGGATGATAAGCCGTACTAATATGTAACCTCGTCCCTATGGCATCGTGGAATTTCTTCTAGAATTTGGATGTGAACCGGGTGTCCTAATCAGACACAATTGACACCGGCACACCATGACGAGTTATGATCTCCTTGTATGACGCCCTAAACCCGGCAGGGCACCGGAGGCACGTCACGCAGTTGGATTAATAATTTAAAACACAGATCAGAGCTTTCTATTTACAGCGGAAGACTTTAAACACTAATATATATTAACCCAACTTTTTAAAACATTTTACATATGATTGTATTTAATTATACATCGCCCTGTTTACATTACTAACAAGCCCTAAATCCTATGCCAGCAGTTGCTTCGGGATAGCGTCCTCATCGGCTCATACTTGCTTTCCTCTATTATTAGAGGATCCCTCCTTACCTAGCACACAACATACTCAAAACATCAGATAAACTGGTAAGTTCTAATTTTCATTAAAACAATGACAATATCTTTACACACATAAAAGCTATATTTATATTGGCAATATTATCAATTCAACTTTTATCATTACTTTGTCCCACTGGACCTATCCCATCGAACGTCGGTTGCCCACATCTAGCAACTACCAGTTCCCCATAACCAGTAACGTCGGTTGCCCACATCCAGCAACTACCAGTTACTACACCCAGAAACGTCGGTTGCTCACATCTAGCAACTACCAGTTTCTCATACTTGGTAGCATCGGTTGCCCACATCCAGCAACTACCAGTTACTACACCCAGAAACGTCGGTTGCCCACATCTAGCAACTACCAGTTTCTATCTCTCATCCAGTAGGATGCCAATTAATCATCGAGGGTCGTCACCACAAGATGTTCACAAAGCTGAGTGATCGTCATCACTCCTATCAAACTGTACAGTTTCACACCCAGGCATCTTACCCTAACTGGCCTGTTGAGATTCACATCACATTACCACTTAAAAGAAAAACCTTTCCTTTATTTATTGCCAATATTATCACCTTCGTTTACACTCCACACACTTTTTTTCTTTTAGCACCAGTTTTAGCATATTTTCATTAATCATCACACCCCATCCGACCCATTGGAATCATTACCATCACGTAATGATTAACAATGCTCAGATGACTATCTTTTATACTCTACCTGACCCACTGCAAACATTACCATCATGTAATGATTAACAATGTTCAGGTAGTCATTTATTACCCCCACTTTCCCTCTAACAGCTTTACAAACTGTTAGCAACATATCCATCATTACTATCACAATTCTGGTACTAAAACATTTAATTCATTTATCATTATATGTGTGCCGGCCCGAATGTTAAAACCAAACATTTAAAAAGGGCTTAGAACTCACCTTATCAATTTCCTCACCACAGTCTACACAATTCACGTACATAAGGTAACTAGTCCTTCCTCTAATCAAGGTATATCTAAAGCAATAAATCCTGATTCAGTAAACTTATTCTTAAACAGGGCCTTCATGCGATTGAACACTTATGCGAATGAGCAATCATGCGAATAGACCTATGAGAATGAACCATGCGACTGAACCTTCAGTCGTACGACTAGCCGTTTATTTGTACGATTGAGTTCTCATTCGTATCCAGTGTTCGCTCGTCTTCATTCGGACTTCCAACCAGGCGACTGAGTCCCAACCGCACGATTGAACCTCCATTCGCACTCAATCGCACGATTAAACTCTCATTCGTGCGATTGAGCCATGCGATCGAGCCCATTTGCCTGAAACAAATCAGCAGCTGTGTTCTTGACGTTTTTTGATCCAAACTTACTCAAAATTTGAGTTTTAACCATCCAAATCATACCATATTCAAAACAGATCCTATACACATCGTTTACAATGGTTTCGGACCATTATTTCATCAAAACTTCACAAAACTTAGATTTGAATTCCTGGATTTTAAATTCAGAAATGAACCAGACCAATGTACTGATTTAAATAGGTTATTGGATCAAATTCAATCATACACACAGCTTATAACATCTCCGGATTAATCCGTGATGTTCAAAACTTACCAAAACGGAGTTGCGCCTAATCGATTTCGTGAGAACAGGGTTTTGGGTGTGAAGGGGACAAGAAAACAGAATAGGTGCAGATAAAGATCTGCCCTTGAACCCCCTGCACCGCCCCACTTATCCATACACTCAACTTAACCGCCTCTCCTTCAGTCGCACGATTGAACCATTCGCACGACTGAATCGTGCGAATGAAGCTCATGCTCCTACCATTCGTACGACTGAGCCTCAATCGCACATAAGGAATGCGACTGAAGTTCATTCGCATACAAGTCATGCGGCTGAATACTTGAACACTCAAACAAACTCAACTTAGTTAATTAATCATAAATATAATATAATTTACAAGTCCGGATTTAGAAACCGGATGTTACAACTCTCCCCCCCTTAAATAGGTTTCGTCCTCGAAACCAACTATTCAAACAGCTGGGGATAATCTCTCTTCATCTTATCTTCTGATTCCCAAGTGAAATCAGATCCCTTTCTATTCGACCACTGCACTTTAACTAATTCAATAGTTTTATTTCTTAGCCTTTTCACCTTTTGGTCTACTATAGCAGTAGGTTTCTCAACATAGTTCAATTTATCATCCACTTCTATATCATCCAAAGGTACATAAGCATTCTTATCGGCCAAACACTTGCGCAACTGTGACACGTGAAAGGTTGGGTGAATTCCTTACAACTGATCAGGTAATTCTAGTTTATAAGCCACTTCTCCAATCCGTTCTAAAATGCTAAACGGTCCTATAAAACGAGGACTTAACTTTCCCCTCTTTCTGAATCTAATAATTCCCTTCAAGGAGATACTTTCAACATAACTCTATCTCCTACTCTGAACTCTATATGCCTTCGCCTTTTATCTTTATAAGACTTATGTCGATCCTGAGCTACTTTAAACCGAGCTTTGATCTGATCTAGTTTCTCATTCGTAGCCTGTACAATTTCCAAACTGCCCAACTCTTTCTGCCCAACTTCTCCCGAACATATGGGACTCCTACACTTCCTGCCATATAACATCTCATAAGGGGTTCTCCCAATCGTAGAATGATAACTGTTATTGTAGGAGAATTCAACTAATGGCAGATGACTATCCCAGCTACCACCGAAATCTATAACACAAGCTCGTAACATGTCTTCAACTGTTTGGATAGTCCTTTCAGTCAACCCATCAGTTTCTGGGTGGAAAGACGTGCTGTGTAACAGACGAGTACCCATATCTTCATGAAACTTTCTCCAAAATCTCGAAGTAAAACGTGTATCTCTATCTGACACAATAGACAATGGTACCCCGTGTCGAGCAATAATCTCTCGAGTAAACAGTTCTGCTAACTTCTCAGAGTTATACGTCTCTTTAATTGGTAAGAAATGTCCGCTACGTGTCAGTCTATCCACTATGACCCAAATGGTATCATAACCTTTAGCTGTACGCGGAAGCTTAGTTATGAAATCCATTGTCAATTCTTCCCACTTCCATTTCGGGATCTCTAAGGGTTGAAGCTTACCATATGGTTTTTGATGCTCAGCTTTAACCTAAAGACATGTCAAACACCTATTCACATATTGCATCACATTGAACTTCATACCGGGCCACCAATATTCTTGTTTCAAATCCTTATACATCTTAGTAGCACCAGGATGTATAGAATATCTGGACTTATGAGCTTCATCTAACACCAATTCCCTCATCTTAATCAGAACCCACATACGACCACATTTCGTCTTAACCCCAAAAGTATTTTCTTCCAGATCCTTTGTTTGACCCTTCATTCGTTCCCGCTTCACGTTCTCTTCTTTTAATGCTTCTAATTGAGCTTCTCGTAACTGATGCATAAAATTTGGGGTTATCACTAACTTGTATGACTTAATTCGAATTTGAGGGTGTTCATTCTTTCTACTTAACGCGTCAGCAACCACATTTGCTTTACCAGGATGGTAAAGTATTTCACAATCATAATCTTTCACCAACTCTAACCATCTCCGCTGGCGCATATTCAATTCCTTCTGATCAAAGAAATACTTCAAACTCTTATGATCCGTGTAAATCATACATTTCGCCCCATATAAATAATGCCTCCATATCTTCAAGGCAAATACCACTGCTGCTAGTTCTAGATCATGTGTCGGATAATTCTTTTCATGTTCTTTTAACTGTCTGGAAGCATAAGCAATTACTCGTCCCCTCTGCATTAAAACACAGCCTAAACCTTGATACGAAGCATCTGAATAAATCACCAAATCTTCATTTCCATCTGGCAACGACAGTACTGGTGACTGGGTTAATTTCTGCTTCAGTTCTTGAAATACATTTTCTTGTTCTGGTCCCCAAACGTATTCTTCATTCTTCCTCATAAGTTTCGTTAACGGGGATGCGATTTTGGCAAAATCCTGAATAAACCTTCTATAGTAACCAGCCAGACCCAAGAAACTACGAACTTCAGATGGCGTTTTTGGAGGACTCCACTTCACTACTGTTTTAATCTTAGTAGGGTCTACTAAAATACCCTCTGCATTGATCACATGTCTTAAAAACTGTACTTCTCGCAACCAAAACTCACACTTAGAAAACTTTGCATAAAGCCTTTCTTTTCTTAATCTTTCCAATACTTCACGAAGATGGCAGGCGTGATCTCCCTCATTCTTTGAATAGATCAGTATATCATTAATAAACACAATTACTGATCGATCTAACATTGGCTTGCACACCCTATTCATCAAATCCATAAAAGCAGCAGGGGCATTCGTCAACCCAAAAGACATAACCAGAAATTCATAATGACCATAACGGGTGCGAAACGCTGTCTTAGGTATATCTTCTTCCTTGACTTTTAACTGATGATATCCTGAACGAAGGTCTATCTTAGAAAACCAACTAGCTCCCTGTAGCTGATCAAACAAATCATCTATTCGTGGGAGTGGATACTTATTCTTTATTGTCAACTTATTTAGTTCTCTGTAATCAATACACATACGCATACTCCCATCTTTCTTCTTCACAAACAATACTGGAGCACCCCACGGGGAAGAACTGGGTCTAATGAAGCAAGTCTTCAGTCTGTTTCATTAACTCTTTCAATTCCGATGTAGCTAATCTATAAGGTGGCTTAGCAACTGGCTTAGCACCCGGAACCAAATCAATTCTAAACTCAACTTCACGATCTGGAGGAATACCCGGTAATTCTTCTGGAAACACATCTATAAAATCTCTAACCACAGGAATGTCCTCTATCTTTCTTACAGGCTTTTGCGAATCGATTACATATATCAAATAAGATACACACCCGCGGCTCATTAACTTATCAGCTTTCATCATAGATATTATTTTCACAGTTGACTCCGTTCTATCACCATATACATTAATTGTATTCCATCTGGTGCTCTTAATTGAATTAACTTCTTATTACATACAATATGGGCTTTATGGTTTGCCAACCAATCCATACCCAAAACTACATCAAATCCTCCTAACACCATAGGATATAGTTTAACAGGTAATCTATATCCGTCTAATTCAATATAACAACCATCAATCATACTACTAATCATCACAGATCTATCATTAGCAGTTTCAACTACAAAAGCTACCTCTAGTGGTCGAACTTCACATGCAAGCATAGGGCAAAAATCAATAGATACAAAACTTCCACTTGTACCAGAATCAAATAACACATTAGCTGGAATTCCATTCATTAGAAACGTACCTGAAACTACATCTGGCAACACTTTAGCCTCACTGGCTGTCATAGAATATGCTCGCCCCTTGGCCACACTCGATCCTTCTCCTGACCCTTTCATCGATCTAACCGGTTCAGGCTTTCTAACTACCAACTTTGTACATTCACTTCGAATATGCCTCGTTTCTCCACACTCATAACATTTACGAGGACCTTCACTACATTCATTAGCATAATGTCCTATTTTTTCACATCTAAAACAAGTTCTACTACCAATCATACATTCAACCTGGTGTAGCCTACCACATTTCCCGCAACGTGGCAGCTCATTTCTGGCATTCCTCGGAAATTGACCCCTTCCGAACCTACCCTTCTTTTGAAAACTTGGGTTCTCAAATCTTCTTTGCATGAC
The DNA here is from genome assembly GCA_024085815.1 of Flaveria linearis. Taxonomy (NCBI): domain Eukaryota; kingdom Viridiplantae; phylum Streptophyta; class Magnoliopsida; order Asterales; family Asteraceae; genus Flaveria; species Flaveria linearis. Next base: position 68,543,005 of record CM044013.1, on the reverse strand, counting down.
AGATTCTTCACGCCTCCTTTTACTCCCTTCCGGAACAACATTACTACCATAAACTTCTTGATACATATTTGCAGCTAAGTTTACCGTCAACTGGTAACTACTCGGAGCAGACGATCTAACCAACTTTCTAACCTCCTGAGGCAACCCCTGTGTATACCTCAAAATTTTCTTCTCTTCAGGAACCACCAAATAGGGCACCAATCGTGCCATCTCTTCAAACTTAGACGTGTATTCCCTATGAGACATATTACCCGCCTAAAACTGCAGGAAACTCATTTCTATTCGATCCATCTCGCCTTTCGGACAAAACTTGTCCGACACTAACTTTCTAAATTCAGGCCACAACATTTTGTCAGTAGCCTCCTCACCTAACGTTTGGATAACCGTATCCCACCAATACAGAGCCACACCTACAAACGAGTGGGCTGCAAACTTTACCTTCTGATCCTCCCTACACTCACTCAACTTGATCACGGCTTCCATTTCACGAAGCCATTTATAAGTGGCTACCACATCCATAGCCCTAGAAAATCGTGGAGGATTACATTCTTTAAACTGACTATACGTAACTCCCTTTTTCTCGCTAGATCCTTCAGCTTTATCAACATTCCTACTTTCATCAGGTCTAGCTGCATTCAAGGCTTTACGAACCTTCTCAGCAATCGCATCACAGAATTGCTTCCTCGTCATACTAAGCACCTCGGTGCTCTCATCAACATTTCCTCCCGAGGTTCCACCTTGCATTCTTTCACTTTTCCTATCAGCCATAACCTATTAAAACGAGATCAGGATTATTTGGTACCCACATGTAAGTATGTAACCAGAATACTATAACTAAAGTAAATTATTAATAATATTGGCCAAGTACTATTAATTGTTTACTTTACTTGTACTATTCTCGTTATTCCTTCCCATGCTAGTCCCATCACCGTCTCTTGTTGTAATAAACTATTCTATCTAGCTATCCCTGCTGGCATATCTATTCTCTAGTTACAAACAAACAAACAAACCCAGTATATCCCACTCAAGAGCAGGGTCTGGGGAGGGTAGGTGTAGGCGAGTCTTTCCTCTATCTTGTTAGGTAGAGAGACCGCTTCCAAAGAGACCCCCGACTCGGTCTATTCTCTAGTTAAAGTCTAGTTATTATGACACTAGATCCCTTTAACTACTGCTCTGATACCAACCTGTGACGCCTTAAACCCGGCAGGGCACCGGAGGCACGTCACGCAGTTGGATTAATAATTTAAAACACAGATCAGAGCTTTCTATTTATAGCGGAAGACTTTAAACACTAATATATATTAACCCAACTTTTTAAAACATTTTACATATGATTGTATTTAATTATACATCGCCCTATTTACATTACTAACAAGCCCTAAATCCTATGCCAGCAGTTGCTTCGGGATAGCGTCCTCATCGGCTCATACTTGCTTTCCTCTATTATTAGAGGATCCCTCCTTACCTAGCACACAACATACTCAAAACATCAGATAAACTGGTAAGTTCTAATTTTCATTAAAACAATGACAATATCTTTACACACATAAAAGCTATATTTATATTGGCAATATTATCAATTCAACTTTTATCATTACTTTGTCCCACTGGACCTATCCCATTGAACGTCGGTTGCCCACATCTAGCAACTACCAGTTCCCCATACCCAGTAGCATCGGTTGCCCACATCCAGCAACTACCAGTTACTACACCCAGAAACGTCGGTTGCCCACATATAGCAACTACCAGTTTCTCATACTTGGTAGCATCGGTTACCCACATCCAGCAACTACCAGTTACTACACCCAGAAACGTCGGTTGCCCACATCTAGCAACTACCAATTTCTATCTCTCATCCAGTAGGATGCCAATTAATCATCTAGGGTCGTCACCACAAGATGTTCACAAAGCTGAGTGATCGTCATCACTCCTATCAAACTGTACAGTTTCACACCCAGGCATCTTACCCTAACTGGCCTGTTGAGATTCACATCACATTACCATTTAAAAGAAAGACCTTTCTTTTATTTATTGCCAATATTATCACCTTCGTTTACACTCCACACACTTTTTTTCTTTTAGCACCAGTTTTAGCATATTTTCATTAATCATCACACCCCATCCGACCCATTGGAATCATTACCATCGCGTAATGATTAACAATGCTCAGATGACTATCTTTTATACTCTACCTGACCCACTACAAACATTACCATCATGTAATGATTAACAATGTTCAGGTAGTCATTTATTACCCCCACTTTCCCTCTAATAGCTTTACAAACTGTTAGCAACATATCCATCATTACTATCACAATTCTGGTACTAAAACATTCAATTCATTTATCATTATATGTGTGCTGGCCTGAATGTTAAAACTAAACATTTAAAAAGGGCTTAGAACTCACCTTATCAATTTCCTCACCACAGTCTACACAATTCACGTACATAAGGTAACTAGTCCTTCCTCTAATCAAGGTATATCTAAAGCAATAAATCCTGATTCAGTAAACTTATTCTCAAACAGGGCCCTCATGCGATTGAACACTTATGCGAATGAGCAATCATGTGACTAGACCTATGCGAATGAACCATGCGACTGAACCTTCAGTCGTACGACTAGCCGTTCATTCGCCCGATTGAGTTCTCATCCGTATCCAGTATTCGCTCGTCTTTATTCGGACTTCCAACCAGGCGACTGAGTCCCAACCGCACGATTGAACCTCCATTCGCACTCAATCGCACGATTAAACTCTCATTCGTGCGATTGAGCCATACGATCGAGCCCATTCGCCTGAAACAAATCAGCAGCTGTGTTCTTGACGTTTTTTGATCCAAACTTACTCAAAATTTGAGTTTTAACCATCCAAATCATACCATATTCAAAACAGATCCTATACACATCGTTTACAATGGTTTCGGACCATTATTTCATCAAAACTTCACAAAACTTAGATTTGAATTCCTGGATTTTAAATTCATAAATGAACCAGACCAATTTACTAATTTAAACAGGTTATTGGATCAAATTCAATCATACACACAGCTTATAACATCTCCGGATTAATCCGTGATGTTCAAAACTTACCAAAACGGAGTTGCGCCTAATCGATTTCGTGAGAACAGGGTTTTGGGTGTGAAGGGGACAAGAAAACAGAATAGGTGCAGATAAAGATCTGCCCTTGAACCCCCTGCACCGCCCCACTTATCCATACACTCAACTTAACCGCCTCTCCTTCAGTCGCATGATTGAACCATTCGCACGACTGAATCGTGCGAATGAAGCTCATGCTCCTACCATTCGTACGACTGAGCCTCAATCACATATAAGGAATGCGACTGAAGTTCATTCGCATACAAGTCATGCGACTGAATACTTGAACACTCAAACAAACTCAACTTAGTTAATTAATCATAACTATAATATAATTTACAAGTCCGGATTTAGAAACCGGATGTTACACCTTGATGAACAGATCCACCAATCTTTCGGATGAATACGTCTTGCGGATCGATAGAAAGTGAGCGCTCTTCGTCAAGCGGTCAACGATCACCCATATAGTATCATACCCCTTTCGGAGTACGCGGCAGCTTCGTAATGAAATCCATGGTGATGTGCTCCCACTTCCATTCCGGTATATCCAAAGGTTGATTCTTTTCATACGGCTTTTGATGCTCTGCCTTCACCTGTAAGCAGGTAAGGCACTTGCTCACATACTCCACCACATCACGCTTCATACCCGGCCACCAATAATCTTTCTTCATGTCCTGGTACATCTTGGTAGCACCGGGATGAATGGAGTATTGAATCTTGTGAGCTTCATCCATAACCTTCACCCGTAGATCCCCAAGACGAAGAATCCACATCCGCCCGAATCGAGTTCTGACACCAAATGTGTTTTCACCCAACTCCGTGACCGGACCTCTCATCCTCTCAGAGTTAAGATGATCTTCTTTCAGTGCCTCATCTTGAAACTCTTTGACTTGCCTCATCACATCCGAGATCATAATCAGCCGGTACGCCTTCACCCGAATCGGCTCGGGCCTCTCCTTTCGGCTAAGGGCATCTGCCACCACGTTGGCTTTACCCGGATGGTAATGGATCTCACAATCATAATCCTTTATGAGCTCCAACCATTGCCTCTGCCTCATATTCAAATCTTTTTGCTCGAAGAAGTACTTCAAGCTCTTATGGTCGGTAAAGATAGTGCACTTCGTCCTGTAGAGGTAGTGCCTCCAAATCTTCAATGCAAAGACCACGGCTGCTAGCTCCAAGTCATGAGTAGGGTAATTAACCTCATGAACCTTCAACTGTCGGGATGCATAGGCTATAACCTTTCCCCTCTGCATTAACACGCACCCCAACCCCGAATAGGAAGCATCAGAATAAACCACGAGATCTTCACTTCCCTCGGGCAACGACAGAACAGGAGCTTGGGTCAACCTCGTTTTCAACTCTTCGAACGCCTTCTTCTGAGCTTGACCCCATACAAACTTCACATCCTTCCGGGTCAACTTGGTTAGGGGAGAAGCAATTTTGGAAAAGTCTTGGATAAACCTTCGGGAGTAGCCCGCCAAACCTAAGAAACTTCGGATTTCGGATGGCGTCTTTGGAGACTTCCATTGCATTATCGCTCCCACCTTTGCCGGATCAACCATAATCCCCTTCGGATTCACCACGTGACCCAAGAACTGAACTTCACGCAACCAGAATGCGCATTTGGAGAATTTAGCATACAACTTCTCCCTTCTCAACGTCTCCAGAACCTCTCGAATGTGACCGGCATGCTCAGTCTCGCTCTTCGAATAAATCAAGATATCATCAATGAACACAATCACTGATTAGTCCAACATCGGCTGGCACACCCGGTTCACCAGGTCCATAAAAGCAGCTGGCGCATTGGTCAGACCAAAAGACATGACAAGAAACTCGTAGTGACCGTAGCGCATGCGAAAAGCTGTTTTAGGGATATCCTGTTCTCTCACCTTTAGTTGATGGTAGCCCGATCGAAGATCTATCCTTGAAAACCAACTGGCACCCTGAAGTTGATCAAACAAATCATCGATTCTCGGCAAGGGGTATCGGTTCTTCACCGTCAACTTGTTCAGCTCGCGGTAGTCGATACACATCCTCATACTACCGTCCTTTTTCTTCACAAACAGGACCGAGGCACCCCAAGGTAAGATACTCGGTCTTATGACCCCCTTATCCAGCAGCTCCTGCAACTGCTCCATCAACTCTTTCATTTCCATCGGAGCCAATCGATATGGTGCTTTGGCGAAAGATTGAGCACCTGGTATCAGATCAATCTTAAACTCAATCTCTCGGTCAGGCGACACTCCCGATAAGTCTTCGGGAAACACATCTCGAAAGTCACACTCAACCGGAACATCAGGTAGTTGTGGTGTTGGCGTTTCCACATCCTTTACATAACATAAGTAGGCGCTACATCCATGACTCATACATTTTCCCACCGCCGCCATGAGATCGCCTTCGGAATCACCGTGACCCGATCCCCACGAACATTTACCGGGCTCCCGTCAGGCGCTATCAGACGAATCATCTTCTTTCGACACACTATGTTCGCTTCGAAGTCCGCCAACCAATCCATCCCAAGCACCAAATCAAAACCACCCAAGGTCATCGCGAATGGTCTAACAGGAAACTTATGACCCTCAAGTTCCACATCACAACCCTTTATCATCTCAGAAATCCTAGTAGACTTACCTATGGAAGTTTCTACATCAAAGGGCGCATCAACACATCTACTACGAACAGGCAGCTTAGCACAAAAAGCAGCAGAAATAAAGCTTTTACTGGCACCCGAATCAAATAACACAGAAGCTAAAGTTTGGTTCACTAGAAACGTACCGGACACAACATCAGGGTTCGTCCTGGCCTCCTCCTGTGTCATCGTGAATGCCCTGGCGCTTGCCCTCTGTCCTTCATTCCCCGTCTTCTTTACGCCGGAACCCTCAGCCCTCGGCTTCTTGCAGTCTTTGCTCATATGACCACTCTCACCACAGTTAAAACATTTGCCCGTGAGGCAGTCCCTTGCAATATGCCCCGTCTTCCCGCATTTGAAGCAGATGTTCGATCCCCACTTGCACTCCCCTGAGTGCTCTCTCCCACATTTGTCACATCTTTTAGTCCCGTACCCGGTGTGGCTACACGACGGTCATCCACCCGGGCCTTCTTGTTGCTCGTCGAGGCATCACCCCGACCAAACCTCTTCCCCTGCCAATTTCTCTTACCACCGCCCTTCCTACTACCCTCAGCCACCACCACCACAGCCCGTTCATCATACAACCTCCCTGCCAAATCCACTGCCAACCTAAAGGTGCTGGGTCGAGCAGAAATCAGGTGCCAACAGATTTTAGCTGGCAGCCCCTGAATGTACCGATTAATCTTCCGAGACACCGGCATCACCTGATTCGGTACCAGTCTCACCATCTCGTTGAATTTGGTGGTGTACTGTTGGTGGGTCATTGTCCCCGCCTCCAACTGCAGGAACTCTCTCTCAACTTTATCCATTTCTCGACGAGGACTGAACTCCTCGATCACCAATCTTTTCAGCTCGGACCACTTTATTCTTCCAATAGCCCTACTACCCTCGGCTTGGACTATGTTGTCCCACCAGCATCGAGCCGAACCCGTGAAAGAGTGGGTAGCAAACTTCACCTTTTGGTCCTCACGGCACTCGCTGATATCGAGGACAGCCTCCATTTCCCTCACCCATTGGTGAGCAGCAGCAACAGTGCCATTACCGTCAAAGGTAGGGGGCTTGCACCTCATAAATGCCCCGTAATTACAGCCTCGTGCCGACTCATGCACAGGCTCCTCCTCCTCTTCCTCTTTATCATCAGAAAGAACCGTTTCCGGCTCTTGTTGTTGCTGTCTTCCCGAGGACCTATTCCTTTCTTTCCTTTCTCCTTCCCGGACCGCCTTTATCACCTCGGTCACCACAGATGATAAGATCATCTGCATGACCTGATGTACTTCCTCCACCACTGCCTCTTTTACCGAGGCTCTCAAATTGGCGCTTTCGTCTGCACCCTCCTGATGAGGAGTCTCGGGTTCTTCATGAACCACTTTCTCCACTCTAGGTCTTCCTCTTGTGGCTCGCGGTTTAGCACCACGTCTGCCACCACCTCCACCCCATGAAGCTTTGGAAGATCTACCCCCAGCCATCCTCTATCACACACTGAAAGATTCAAACACCAACACGGTCATTCAAGGGAATAGCTCTGTTTATGTCAAGTATAGTAAGTCCCTAATTACAGTGGCCAGTTGTGATTAGCCACTTACTTTACTCTCCGTACCCCGAGCATTACCTGTCCTGACTACATTAGTATCTAAATCTAACAGTAACACATACACCACATAACATGCGCACATAATGCTGGTTAACTTTAAGAAAATACCTGATGGCATGTAGCTACTCAGATTTGGCATTCCTTCCCTTTTTCTGTCCCATTCTCAGTTTAAGTTTAGGTTTATTTTTAAAATTTACCCGTTTCACTTAAACTTTGGCTCTGATACCAACTTATAAGGCCCCGATCCCGGGACGCTTACAGTTGGTCATTCATTGCACATTAAACATTTACTAAGTAAAATAACATAGCGGAATTGATAAAAAGGACATTCTCATTTCGTCATAAAAGCTTTTACAAAATAGTACATCGTTGATTACTACAAGATACATATTTTCGCATTACATAACGATGCAGTGTTTGCTGCGGAAGCATATGAAACCAACCGGATTCCTTAAGTAATCCCGTTTATCTGAATCCTCAACAAACACTTGCATGCAACATAATGTGTTGCCACATTATGTACAAAGGAATACCATCCCAAAAGTTGGGTGTTGAGTGCAAAATGAGAGCTGCTCAAGCTGATCCGTCTATATATACCAGGCGTTCCCGGGACCTTAAACTCGTCCAGCTCATAACCGGAAAAGTTAACTCGGTCTAACACCCATAACCATCCTATTTCCATTAAATGATCTCGTCTAAGCCCATTATTATTATTTGGCTTGCTTAGACAATATTCCGGGCGTTACAGTTGGTGGGCGGGAACATCGTTTCCCGGATCGCTCGGGGCCTGGGGTACGCGCATGCCATGTCCCAGCTCCCGCTACCTCCGATTCCTGTGCGCGTGGCCAACCGGTCCACCGCCACTGGGATGAGGATCGTTTGGAGGTTCCCCGACGGCACGTGGCACCTGCTTAGTAGATACCATGAGCTAGTGGCATGGTTGCCCGAGCCGTTGGTGGACCCACCCGAGTTGGCGGGGGCTGAGGTCCACGTTCAGATTGCCCACGAGCTGCTTGGTGGCGGGGAGGATCAGCCCATTCCTCCGCCGCACGACCAGGACCCGCCCCAGCATCCTCAGCGCGTGTACCATGCCGTGTGATTGCCTGCTCACGTTATTGATATGCTTCAGTACACGTGAGCCAGGGTCACGAGGCTGGAGGATATGCTGGACTGGGTCATCCAGCACATGGTCGCGGACTATACCGCCTCGGGTACGCCGTTGTTGTCACAGCCACCCAGGCGGTTAGGCCATGACGGTGCTGGCCCCTCTGGCGCGGGTGGGTCAGGTCAGGGTAGTGACGATGTAGATAGGACTAATTAGATATATATTTTGTTTTTATTTTATTTTTTTGTATGTAAAAACTCGTTGTATATATATATATGCAGTTTCAGTTATGATGACTTGTATATTTGATTGTGTTTGTTTGGTTGTGTTTCTTTGTTTGTTTGTTTTATATTTGTAATGTTGATAATATTAATTGTATATGTTTGTTTGGTTGTGTTTCTTTGTTTGTTTGGTTGTAATGTAACTGTAAAATAACAAAACACAAACTCGTATGTTACGATTAGGTTAACCTGTGATAAAATAAAAATAAAAAGAAACTAGTATGATTATATAAATTTAGAAAACATATACAATATATCATGGTTAGAAAACACTCGTAATGTAACTGTATAATGACAACCGATTTTTGTAAATTAACACAATAATGATCAAGTGTAATAATAAGTTAATTGGAAAATGTTATTTTTCCTTCCCTATTTATTACGACTTTCAATATTAAATAATGAATGTAACTCCATAACCGTAGGCACATTTCCCACTCTCATACATACAATACATACACCTATGACCTATATATACATCATTATTACATATCTTTTCATTTCTCCTCAACATCAATGGATCATCATCCTGCAAATTACCATCAAAACCTTGGTGATCATCACTGCAGCTTTCATTACTTCAATCAAGATCATGACACCCATTTGTAATCAAGGTGCATTTCAGTCGTCGTATGACATGAGATCATTAGCTACTAAAATAAAAATAAAAAATTACTTGTAATATGATAAATTAATAATAAACACAAAACACAAACTCGTATGTTACGATTAGATTAACCATGTGATAAATAAAAATAAAAACAAACTAGTATGATTAAAAAATTTATAAAATATGTACAAAATGTCACGGTTTGGCCAAACCGTGACATATACACCTCCAAAACCCTAACTGTCACCCCATTAATTACACACCCAATAATTGCAATGATCCCGAGAACCTAACGTCACGGTTAGGCCTCACCGTTACGGTTAGGTCCTACACCCGACCTAAAGGTCACGGTTAGCCCTAACCGTGACCGTTTGAGGTGGTATACCCTAAAAAATGAGCGGTGTGTGCAGAATTTCCCTAAAGATAAGAGGTTATTGTTTCCCACACCATCAATTCTGTATTTTACACCAGATATAGTAAATTGTCAAGCTGCAAACAGTCGTTTGTCTTAGAGTAAACTGCCGTTTGTATGAAAATAAACTACAGTTTGCAGTTAAATAAATTGCAGTTTGCAGATCCACAAACGGCCGTTTACAATGCCATAAACGATCATTTTTTTAATATTTATTTTAACTTTTTCTATTTATAGTTATATTATACTAAATTTATATATTGTTAAGTTTTTATTATATTAAAATTTTCTATTTATACTTATATTATACAAATTATATAAATTTATATATTGTTAAGTTTTCATGTACATGTATTAACTTTTTCTATTTATAATTATATTAACTTTTTCTATGTATAGTTAAACAACGGTCCCAAGTTAATACATGTACATAAAAACTTATGTACATATATTAACTTTTTCAATTTATAATTATATTAATTTTATCCATGTATAGTTAGACTACAGTTTACCAGTTAATAAATGGTCGTTTGTCTTTTTTAATAATTATTTAACTTTTTCTATTTATAGTTATATTATACTCAATTATATAATTTTATATATTATTAAGTTTTTATGTACATGTATTAACTTTTTCTATTAGATTATTTTCATATAAATTTAAGATAAAAATTATATATAAGTTTAAAATATTTGAACCTTATATAGTTCGTATAATTTAAACTTATATATAATTTTACAAATAAAATTATAATTTAGTAAACGACCAATTTATTATATAAAACTATAAATAGTTATATTATGTTAAGTTTATATATTGTTAAGATAAAATGAATAGCTACAAATGATACTAATCTAATCTATATTAAAACGAGTAAGTTTTATTTCGAAGTATATATTGACTATATCTTTGAAGTCTCTCCTCGTACATTCTTTCCCACGCAGCCGCGTTATTACTTTTGTGAAAATTCCATAACGGCGTTGTGAAAGGCAATGGATATTCACCCTCTAAACGCACAGAGACGTAGTGGCAACCATACACATGTGCAATTGTAATGAATTAGTGGTACATGAGTTTATCCAGACCTGTCCATAGCGGAAAATAAGTTGCACTTTCAGTGAGAGATAAGCATTGAAGAATCACATTAAATCTGTTGGCGATCAATAATCATGCGTAAGACATTATCATCCAGTGTTGATCAGGAGCTGGACCCGGTTGTAGCCATGATAAAGTACGTTTGGTCTCATCATATGAGTTGGAGAAAAGATTTCTGTACAAATTAGAATTGTTATGTAACTCGTTTAAAAGCTCATACCTCATGTTCAGCCAATATTATTCACCGAATCCTAAGGAAAAGGAAACTGCACGAAACCCACAGTTACCATCACTGTTTACGTTCTCTATATGTGTTATATATGGATGGAAAAGTTTTGGAATCTGTGTTAGTAAAGGATGGTGATATAGAGAAGATTGAGTTGTGTTATCTACGTTTGAAGTATGTTTCGGGGGGCTCAACCCCATAAAATCATAACTAACAAAATCATCTGTCGTGTAGGTATGACCTCGGGTAGGTTCAGCAGGTGAAGGGTCTGGTTTGTTTTGTTTTTTAAGATTTGAGTGTTGGCCTTCCACGAGTATTTTTTTGCACCATAGGCTCGTTAAGATTTATGTTGATAGGATCCCATATGCTTTTTATCCTTTCTAACCAATTTCTTTTCACTGTGGGATTTTTTTGTTTATGGTAAGCTTCTTTGAACCTCTCAACTTCGTCATCACATTGAATATCTTCTTCATCTTCGTTTAACGATACCGGTGAAAAGTTAAGCCTCCTCTAAAATATATCTATCAAATGTAGTGGAATAGGTTTACCTGCTTTTAAATACTGTACGATTTCACAAGCACATGGTAAACCGCAACTAGTACGAATATGGCAGCCACAGCTTTGTGATTGGTTTTGGATTTCATTAACTCGTGTCAGCTCTCCAAGTAATATATCCAGAGCTTCATGAGAAATATTTGATAACAAAGAAACAAATAAATTATGTTTATGTTGATGTTTTATTTTAATCCGACTTTCCTTGAAACTTGCCTTTATTTGTGTTTCCTGTAAACGTACTATGTTATTTAAAATTCTTATAAATTTATCTAAATTTGATATGTCAAAATTCAAATGTTTTTTCAACAGAGCATGTTGGCTTTCTACTCATTTGTTGTTCGTTCTCCAAAATTTAAATATTGATCAATCCACGCAGACACGAACATCTCTTTATAATTTTGCAACCAGTTAACATCCAAATAATTAAACATAGTTGCAAAGAGAAATCAAATATGTTAGTTTCAATTTCATTAAAATAAAAACAATAAATTGAATAGATCAGGAAAATACTTCGATGCTTGTTCATCAACTTTGTCTGCAATCGCGTTCGATTTTCATAGTAGGCCTTACTTGTTAGAGATTGAAGCAGAAATCTCCAGTAATACATAAATTTATCCCACTCAGTCTGAGACTTGAAAGATGGTTTGCAATGCTTTCTGATATTCTCCTGTATATGATATCTACAAAGCAATCGGGTTGCTTCTGGAAAAATTACTTGGCATGCATCCATTAATGTCAACTCTCTATCGGTGACTATGACACGTGGTACCATATAGCTATCCAATGTTTTTCTCAGACAATTTAAAGCCCACTTGAAATTATCTTCTTTCTCATTTCGTATGAACGCGAAAGCAATACAAAATGTCTTGTTTGTTGAAGTTAAGCCAACAATTTGAAGAAATGGAGGTGATACCTGTTCGTCTTGTACGTGTAATCTAAAATAATCACATGCAGGAATGCACGCCATATTTTTAATGAAGTGGGGTTGGCAAAAAACAAATCATTTAATTGATTTGATTCGTCATCAGTAGTAAAATCATAGATGTATCCGCCCATCTGCAAAGATTGAAGAAGTGCTTGCATTGGGGTGGTTCCAATTTTATCCAACTTTCGTATCCTTGTTTGTGCATCATACACAGTTTCAATTGTGGATATATTTTTATCATTATTTTCTTTTAAAGCCGTAAGAATATCACGTGGTTGCATATTTTTTCTTGTAAGATCTTCCACTAATGCATACTCTTCTTTAGACAATCTTTTTGCATAAGCATGACCCTCCAAAAATTTAGAAGGTTCATGGTTATGTTTGTCACAGACAACATGTATTTTCCAACCTCCATCTTCTTCATGATATTTTGCTATAAGTTGAAATGGACAACCTGTCTTTTTTGTGCCTGAATGCGTGGTTGAATCTGATGTTGACTTGTATACACCACCCCGATCGCACATAAGAAATGCCTTGTTGATGAAGCCATATACAATCTTCTTCGTTCGTTGTGTGACAATAACGTATCCAAGGATGCGTGCAATGTTTTGAACCCAATCCATTAACTCCTCTCTTGTTTGGTACACTCAATTATTATAAAATTGAGACATCATTGACTTGAATTATGATGATATGTGAATAAATGAATTTGAATAATTGTGATGTCAATTGTGAAATGTGTATTTTGAATGAATTTATAGGCATCTTCCCATAACAATGATTGTAAAATGAAGAATCTCTACCCTGGCACAGTTACCAAAACAATCTGGCATAATTCCCCAATAATTATTTCTTTTATCTATAATCTGGTAAACAATTATTTTACATAACTAAGAAATTATTTATAATAAACCAAACATAAATAAAATTATTATACAAATAAAACCTAAATCACAATTTTACATAACTAAAAAAATTACATTACTATACAAATAAAAATAAAATTACATTATAATTTCAAATCATCTATTGATACGGGTCATCAGGAGGGTCTTGCTATGGAGGTATCCACATTTGATTATTATGTTTAAACCTCCACCTAACTTGTGGATAATCTGCAATCATGTCTATTCGTATAACATGTTCACGATCAACAAATCCGGACATAAGAACAGGCCCGTTTAACCTTGCTACGTTCTCAGGGGTGAGAATGTGTAAAGACTCGGTGAGTCGAGTAACATATGTACCATAACAAATATGCCCGCTTTTCTTTATACTCGTGCAAGTAGTAAAATAATCAGCAAGCATATATGTCAGATTACAAGGCCTCTTTTTAATCAAACAAAATAAAAAGAACAGGTCCATTGTAGTCACCCCACCACTGGTCATCCTACGTCCAGCTATAGTATGACCAATAACGCGATGAAGATATCTATACAACAGATCGTTCATTCTTGTAGCTTTCGTTTTATTGTTAGGCATATATTGGTCATCACCAATTTCTTGCCAAAATATTTCATCATTATAATTTTCTGGAAATTACGTAATACCATTCAAAAAATCAGATTGACGGGTCTCTTGAACTATATATAAACCCATCAAAACACTAAACTCGGCCATAGAATAATTACGTCCCCCCCCCCCCCCGAGCACGAAACTGATAGCATCGTTATCACTGTCAAAAATTTATAAGTTCAATTAAATGTAGAGTCGGAATTATATATAATCCAACTAAATTGGTATACCTATAGTTATGGTTGTTTGAGTCGAAATTAAATGCAGAGAAAAACTCCAAACAAAGCTCCTTATATTGCGGGCCACTAATTGCAAAAAATCTGCTCCACGGCTCGTTCATCATGTTACGAGCATGAGTAAATTCACCCACGTCCCGTAACAAGCTCCAAGATATCGAACGTGAAGGCTCAAATTCTTTATCTAAAAGTTCTTGAAGCCTTTTATATTCATCTGATCCTCGACGAAACTGAAGCCACGGATGATTCGAAGCACGAACCGAGGCTGTATCTTGACGTGAACTTGAAGTCATTACCTAAAATAATTACAATCGGTAACAAAATAAAATATATATTAAATTAAATTTTATTATAATAATAATAAACTAACCTTTATTTAAAAAAAGAATAACGAGATGGTGAATGTTGATAAAGAATAATGACGGTAAATTTCGTGGATGCGGTAAAGAAGATGAAGAAGATGAGTTGAATGAAGGTGAAGAAGCAAGATGATAATGGTGAAGAAGCAGGTGAAGAAAGATGATAATGGTGGTATAAATTGATGGAGTGGGTTCGGTTCAATGGCTGAAATAAAATAATATCTAATAAAATCATGTGTTATCTTTTGTAGAGCAAGAATAAAAAGAAAGAGAGTTGGTTGGCAAATATAGTGACAATCAGAAGTAGAAAATGGTTTACTTGAAAATCTAAATTCATGATACATGGTCTTGAACAGTAAAAACTAAGGTTGTTTCTAGAATTCAAGGGTTGTGCTAATTTTGTTCTTAAGCAGCTCATCGAGTTTTCAATTGGTGAATGTAATGTCAAAGTGAAACTCACATATTTAAAGTCTATATGTAATGATTTAGAACTGGTCGACCAATAATATTTGAGCTAGAGAATTCATCGACACTGTTACACTTTGTAGAGTGATGTCGGTTTGTCAAGCCTAATCAAAAACAATTTATAAGGTTCCAAACTCACCTAAGATAGCTAGGGTAAGTCGGGTCGATCCACAGGGAATATGTGGAAAGTTTTGTAGTTTAAATCTAAAAGTTGTAGCTTGATTACAAAAACTTAATAAAAATGACTAATCGAGAAAAGTAACGAACTTTATGATTAATTGAGTTGCAAACAATAATGTAAAAGGGTAATCTTCTCCGGATTCAGGTTTACTACTTAGATTTGCCTTGAGTGTTCATAAAAGTCATATAAGCTTAACGGGTCAATTTGGGTAAAAACAATAGATTGAATAAGACTGTTGTTAAAGAACTACTCGAATCATATCTTATGTTTGTGATACTCAATCCCATCCAACATTAACGTTTCCAGATGAAAAGAAATCTAAAACAATCAAAGTGGAACAAGTGAATTGAAAGCAACACACATATTTTAGAGTTTTCAACCAACAAATAATGTACTCGGCTTAAACTACCGTGTTCAAACATTAACTCAACCACAAATCATCAAGAACAAATCATAGTAGTAAACCTTACTACCCAAAGAAGATTACTAGGAGATTAGCTAGACATGGTAATGAAGAACACCAAATCAAAATCAAGATTAAACATCAAATCTAATGTTAAAGGATCAAACCGAATGATTAAAATCACTTTAAAAGCCTTGAAATCGCCTCTCGGGAGCCTCCTGGAGCCTTGGGGACGAAAGGGGGCGACTATGGAGGTGTAGAGTGAAAGATATCTTCAAAACCTAATTTTTTCGGCTTTTAAACGAGTTCAGCACTCGTGGCCACCGTAAGACGTCTCCCCACCGTAAGTTACGGTGGGCAGCTTCTGTTTTTCAGCATGTTTCGGCCGTAAGGCATCCAGCCCACCGTAAGTCATGGCCGACCAACTTTGTCCAAATCTTGTTTTCTTCATAACTTCTTCGTTCGGACTCCGTTTTCCTCCCCGTTTGCGGCCACATTCTCGTAATTGAATTCTCTTTCATCTCATCTATCATGATCTTTGATTATCATCCATGTGCATTCTTCAAAACTCCTCAAATGATTGCGTTTAACCTACAAAACATCAAATCCTCATAGTTAACTTGTTCAACACAATCTCTTAAACTTGACCATACTAAATGCATTAAATTTAACCACTTAATCATGATAAACCTCATTCCAAACCCCTAGCATCACATCCCCACACTTGTTTCTCGCTTGCCCTCAAGCGAGGTTGCTTTTAAGAATCAAGAATTCAAGTCAAACAAAAATTAGGTGAGAACATAGACACACACATACCAAACTCGATTAAGATTCATGGGCATACCTAATTCCCAAGTTAGCAACTATGACCCGTTAACAACCACAAACCTCTAACCCGCTGGACTGCCTAACTAAGATTCTCAAACTTTAGGTGGTTCCCTTGCACATATCATACCCCTCACAATAAAACTCTCCACTCGGTGTAATTTCTGGCCCGACCAAAGATGTGCCGGTATTTATGAAGCACTCAAGCAATGATGAAAACTAGTGAGCATAGGCTTGTAAAACAATCAAATCTCCACTCACTAACACGAGATTGCACACTAATCATGAGGGCTTTTCAAAGGTTGTAATGTTAGGCTTAGGTTCGGGTAGGGATAATTTAGGGTATAAGTGACTAAAGTGATGAAAAACTTGAGTTAATTACTTTATTCAACGACTTCAAATCCTTTAACTACTCTTTACTTCAAAGCACAATTTTTTTCTTGTCTAATACTTCCGTCTTTCAACTTCACTATTTCAACATAGTTTTCTTTTCCTTTCAATTTTTTTTCTTTTTTTTTTTTAAGAATAAAACTTAACAAAACATAACGGGATTTACTATGCTTAACAATCCCCAACTACAACTTCAAAATATTATATCATATCAAACTTAATACTACTACCATTAATTAACTCAAGTTTCATCACATGGGTAAATAAGTGAATAGGCTATACAAAAGGCTAGTGGGTTAAGAAGTTTAGTGAAACAAATGAATGGGAGAAGGTTCAAAATTGGCTACTACGGATAAACGTTAGATAGGTGGATCCTATGGGGCTATCCTATGGTTAATCCTAATGCCTCAATCATTTTAATGGGAATCCCAGTTTCAAGCTTCAATATGCACGCGCTCCACAAGTTCTACCATTAGACTGCATCATTGCACACTCAAACAAGCAAATATATCTAATAATATCAAATAATAGGCTTCTCACATATGGAAACAGTGGGATCGGGCTACCGACATGACATGTGCAAGTTTACTACACCCAAGGTTTGCCACCCCTAGCTAGGCATTCCCTTTCCAACTTCTATTAACCGACCGGGTTGAAACCTTTGGGCAATTAATCATGACCAAGAACCTTAACCAATGATTAGTATTTTTAGAGAAAAATGTTAAAAAAAAATTTCAAATTTTCAAATTTTGTCCAAATTTCCATTTCTCCAAAATATGTGTCTCCCTATGAATCCCCCATCCCCACACTTGGGATACATTGTCCCCAATGCATGGTTGTTTCAAATTCAACATGATTTCTTGTTATCTTTACCAACCCCAAACACTCCCCCAGTGCAAAACAAAATAGCAAATAAAGTCAAAGAAAGTACACATGGACCTGATGACAGATGATCTGATAGTGCTTCAATCTTGTTACATGAAGATAATGGGTAAACTTGTTAACCACCTCATCAAATATGCTATTAAAATTCCATGTGCTTCCCCACACTTGCATGTTTGCATCGGCTTGAAGCTAAAACGCTAAAACAAAAACTAAAAAAATTAATAACACTCACTTTCGTAGGAATCACGGTTGCATTTAGCATATGCAACAAGCCTTTTAAACCTCTCGATAGACCCGAGTGGATGAGTGAAGTCTCGTGAGGGTTTCTAGTGAACACGCCCACAAAGTTGCAAACAAAAAAATATCATAAAAATAACTAAAAATTACAAACATCTCAGGTTGCCTCCCAAGTAGCGCTAAGTTTTAGGTCTTCAGCCAGACCATACCTGTCACCACTCATGGTGGTCGAAGGTGGTGCTTGCCTTCTGAGAGTTCTATAATTGTTTGCTTTTGTTGATCTAGCGGTTTCCTAACGTCATCCAAACATGGACCGAACATCGTTGTCTTAACTTGAGCATTTTTAGGATCAGGTGGATCACTAACTTTTTTCTTCCATTTTGGCTTCTCATGCTTTAATTCCATCTCCATCACTGGCTGTTTATTTTCTTTTGAATCTACAAACTCTGTCAAGTCCACCTGTTTATCCGTATCATACTTGCAACCATTATCAAAAGTTATGTGCTCGTTTACATGTGAGATGTAGGGAGGAACACACACGTTAGTCACATTTGTATCAAAAAGTTTATCATCAACAAGATAAGTGATCGCCTTGGAAAACACATTAAAACGTAACTTACAAGTTTCACATGTCATATCAATTGTTCCATCCTGACAGTTGATTTGAGCATTGGCAGTTGCCAAAAATGGTCGCCCTAAAATAACCTTCTGTTGCTCGTTTGAATACACTGGTGCATAGTCAAGCACCATAAAGTCCACCGAGTAGTAGAAATCTCCTAACTTGATGATCACATCTTTTACCATCCCCCTAGGACGTTTGCAGGTCAAGTCAGCTAACAACACGGTAGTGTCAATATCCTGTAAAGGGCCGAACTCATATTGATCATATAGTGCACCAGGCAAGATACTAACACCTGCCCCATAATCCAAGAGCGCCCTTTTTATCTTAAACTTTCCTACTTTGATTGGAATGATGGGTTCTCCTGGGTCACTCTCTTCTACTCCATCGATTTCATTTTTCTTACCTGCAACTTGTTTTGATAAAAAAGTAAAGTCGTCAGTGAAAATTTTAGAATTGGGGAGGATACTAACCGAATTAATGTTGAAATTTTTCATGTTCTTTGTGGCTGTCCCTTGATGTTGTGGATTCATTATCGTATCACTTGGTAGCTTCCCTGGGGCTTTCTTCAAAATTGCAACTTCCTCAGCCAACTGCCCCACTTGTTTTGATAAAGCTTCAACACTCTTGTCTCTAACCTCATTGGATTTATTCATCTCCTTCATGAACTCCAACAATTCCCTGTTTGTTGGCTCTAAATTTCCTCCTGATCCACTCTGATCCTGGTTATGCTGATAATTCCTTTGACCACCCCTGTTGTAACTTCCTTGAGTGTATTGATTACCCTGACCCATTGACCTGTTCTGATATTGCTGATGTGAAGGACCTTGAAAATTTGGATTCAACTGGTTGTCTGGGTTACCATACCTCAAATTAGGGTGATTCTTCAAACCAGGATGATAAGTATTATTATTAGTGTTGTTACTGTATGGTCGCCTATCACCCTGTACATAATTCACCTCTTCCAACCCCTCATCAAACTCTGGACAATCTCTGGCAGTGTGTCCAGCTTCACCACATCCCTGACATATAGTAAAAGAACTTGTAGCCTTTACTGTAGCCTTACCTGATGATTGACCCAACTTGGAAGTCCTTCTATCCGAATCATCAACCACATTCCTTGATTTCCTCCGAGACTGAGCTTGCCTTTTTGAATGTATACTCATCCGTTCCAATAACTCCCAATCATCATCCTTAGTATTAGTCATGAAGGTTCCTGCACTCGTTGAATTCACATCTCTTACATCTTCAGCAGATAACCCATCATAAAATGAAGAAATCAACTCCCATTGAGGAATGTCGTGATGTGGACAAGTTCTCAACAACTCCTTGAATCTGGTCCAAGCTTCATGGAATGGCTCATCTTGTTTCTGACTGAACGTACGAATGGCAGTTCTAGCTTCACTTGTCTTCTGTGGTGTATAGTATTCCTCTAAGAAGGCCTGCTGCATTTGCTCCCATGTGTAAATGCTGGCAGCAGGTAGGGAATGAAACCACTTCTTCGCATTTCCTTTCAATGTGAACTGAAATAGCACTAGCATCACTTCTTCAGGTGTAAAACCTTGTGCCCCAATAGTCTCACAAATGGCACTAAACTCGTTTAGATGCAAATAGGGTTCTTCCTTGGACAGTCCATGAAACTCAGGAAGAATGGCCAGACTATTAGACCTAATCTCAAATGACTTCCCTCTAAATTGTGGCCTGACTATGGGTGATGAAGCTCCAGCAATGGTAGGGCAAAAATGGCTATCAACCCCTTGTACAATAGCTTGGCGGGGTTGAAGCCCGGGGTTTCGATTTGCCAGAGGAAATCTTTGTCTTCTACCTTGAATTTGGCCCTGATTTTGCCTATATTGCCTTGGTTGTTCATTCTGTCTGTATCGGCCTTGGTTATTATTAGGTTTATAGTATTGCACATCCTCCTCAACATATTCATCTTCATTCCCATCACTTCGTCCATCTATGTCATCATCCCAAGTATGGATGCTTAATCTGTCAAATCTATCCTCTTCGGCCTCGATCCTATTAACCCCCCTTTGATATCTCATATTCTGTCTTGGGAGTCCATGTTGGTAGGGGTTTTGCCTTGGTTGAGGATAAGGATTTTGTCTTTGAGGTGGTATGTTGTGGGCAATTGGGTTTTGTGCTTGTGGCTGCAAATTTGGGTAGGGTAATGGGTCATTTGGTTGGTTTGGTAGAGGTTGATCAATTGGTGGATTTGGCGGTTGGTCATTGGGTGGATTTTGGTTAAGTGGTGGTGGTGGTGGTGGGTTGTTGGTACACATGTCCCCAGTTCTAGTCTAGTGAGCTGAAATGTAATAAACTTCTATCTTGTTACACATATGTAATGTTAAATCAATCTAATGATAATCTCTTCTTTATATGGGTGTTGATTATATAATGTTATATCTACTTATTTTATTAGTTGTTATACGCTTAATATGACCATGTTATATAGGTTTACAGTTGTGAGACACAGTTCTGAATCATTAAAGGTTCATGAATGTGTTTGACTATACATCTCTTTCAGTCGCCCGACTGGACCATGCGAATGGTCCAATCGCACGGTTGAACTAAGAGGCTGAGTCAATCGGACGGTTGAGTCATCAGTCTGACTCAAGCGTACGAATGAATCAGTCGTATTACTCAATCGCACGACTGAGTCAGTCGCAAGACTCAGTCGCACGAATGAGATCTGTAACCTATAAATACCACTTAATTCGTGGAAAAACGAGACACTTCGGATACGAGAAACCCTAATCGTCCCAGAACGTGCTGTTCGACCATTCCAACTTCATAGAGCGTTTCAGACCATTCCGAGTCAATTCATAACGTTTTCTAATCGTTAGGATTGATCTTGAATTCGTTCTCACTGATTGGATCGCCAATCAAATAGGATTCCGCACTATTTGATTCGGTACAACGAAGAATCAGTTAGTACTCTGTACGTACACGGTCCTAACAAGTGGTATCAGAGCTTTGGCTCTTGATTCTTCGTTGATTCAATCGTTTTTGTGAAAAAGTCTACGTTTTTACGCATAAAGATTCATTCTTTTGGCTAAAAATCGAGTCTTTACGTTTGCATGTTCTGAAAAGTCAGTGTTTTTCGAGTTTCAGCCGTCTAGGGTGCAAAGAATTGCGTTCTAGGTCAAAAGTGTTCAAAAATCGCGTTTTCAGCCGACCCAGTCGCACGATTATCTCAATCGTACGACTGAACTCATTCGCCCCGGTCTTTCGCACGTTTGAGTCATTCGCCAGTCCATTCGCCCGGTTGAGTCAATCGCAGTGTCAATCGCCCGATTGAGTCAATCGCCCACTCCAGTCGCACATCTGAGTCGTTCGGTCTGTTCAGTCGTCTAAGTATCTCAGTCGTCTGTTTCAATCGTACGTTTGAGTCCAATCGCATAAAGCCCATTCGCACAGCAATTTAATTCTCAAGTTAAATTAATTCAAAGATGGACTCAGAGAATTATGCCATGTCAGCTGGAAAGGATTCACGAATTCAGAATTTGTTGTTACTGGAAAATGAGATTGGGAACCATAACAAGCCACCTAAACTATTGACAATAGAGGACTTTCCACAATGGAGACAACGATTTGAAATCTATCTTAATGGTGTAGATACTAACTTATGGAACTCTATTGAGGTGGGCTATAAAATACCAGTAGGGGCTGATGGTGTTCCTTTGACTTTGAGTGGACTCTCCGATACACAAAAGGTTGCCTACAATGCAGAGAAGAAGGCTTATGCTATCTTGACTCAGTCCATTCCCAAGCCTATTTTTCATCAATACTCAGAGCACAAACAAAGTAAAAAATTGATGGAAGTCCTTGAAAAGAGGTATGAAGGAAATTCTAACTTAAAGGAACTGAAAGGCAAAGCTTTGAAGAAGGAGTTTGATAACTTCTCAGCAATTAGGAATGAAAGCTTAGATGAGATCATCGATCGTTTCTACCATCTGATGAGTGAACTTAACACTCATGGTGTTAAGACGTCAATGGAAGACAAGGTTTTAAGCTTGGCAGATGGTCTACCTGCAAAGTGGGATTCATTCATTTCTACTCTGCGATACAACTCAGTTTTAGAAACCCTGGATATCAATGACTTTATTCTAAAACTGAAAGAGGAGGAAGTGCGACAAAAATACAAGGCTAAGAAGGGTTCTTATGCTCAAGACCCCTCACTCTACAATGTTGCTTCTACTTCCAACTCTACTGCAAAGTCTTCTGGTGCACCTCTGCAAACAGCCTTCGTGTCCACTGCATCTTCAATTACTGAACAAGGCTCCTCATCTGCAAATGAGCCTCTTGGTGCATCTGGAGCTAGTCATAGCCCTATTGTTACTCAATCTGCAAAGTTAACAACAGAAAATCTGGGAAAGGTAACAGTGGAGGTTGCTAAAGAGCACATGGATCTTCTGGCTGCAGTTGTGCATTCTTATGATGGTTTGGTGGCAGGCAAGATTGGTAATTGCCACCTTGCTGATGAAGATTATGAGCAAGTAGATGAGAATGAGCTGGAAAGAATGGACATCATGTGGGCTCTTGCAAGCGCTGTCCGAAGAGCAAAGAAATTTGTGAAGAAAACAGGGCAGAATCTCGTGGCTACTAAAGATACAACCTTTGGTTTTGACAAGTCTAAAGTCACGTGCTTCAATTGTGGAGAAAAGGGCCATTTCAAAAGGGAGTGTTCAAAGCCTAAGAAGACTGGGAATGGGAATCCTTTTTCTTCGTTCAACAGGCAAGATAGAGACAAGAAACCAGCATCCACGGGAAGTGATTCTAAAGCTATGGTAGCACAAGGAGATGAAGGACAAGACTGGTCCTTTAGATTCGTGTCTGATGAAGCTAACATAGCATCCGTGGAAGATTTGAACGAAGACTCAGCAAGTGAAGGCGAAAGCTCAGCTGAAGTTGATACTGCTGAATTGGAAGAGACGTTTAATGCTGTTGATGAAATCGTAAAGAATGAGTTGAATTCAGAATCTGAAGCTCAAGCTACGTCTCAGAATGCTTTCATGGCTGGCACATCGACCTCCACACAGGTAAAATCTAAAGATGAATTATTTGATGAACATGTTTGTGTCGAATGTGATAAATTTAGAGAAAGCATTGATCTAAAGTTTGCTAGGTTATTAGAACACAATGATAACTTAGTAAATGACTTAAAACTGTGCTCAGAAGCTAATCGTATATTAAAACAAAATGAGAGCAGTTATAAAGAGAAGTTAGATGCATTGCAGAAGCAACTAAAGGAAACTGAAGTTGTTGTCTTTAACCAAGAAAATGACATTAAATTCTACTTAAA
This sequence comes from Flaveria linearis, assembly GCA_024085815.1. Lineage (NCBI taxonomy): Eukaryota > Viridiplantae > Streptophyta > Magnoliopsida > Asterales > Asteraceae > Flaveria > Flaveria linearis. The sequence continues at coordinate 68,519,055 of CM044013.1, read as the reverse complement.
GACCATTGAAGAGACTAAAAAGGATAAAGCGGTCTTACAGGTAGAAAATGAGTCATTGCAACAAAAACTACATAGTCTCGCGAGTTCTTCGCACATTTTGAAAAACTTGGTTAAAGAACGCAACAATGGGGAGGGTTTGGGTTACAAGGTAGTTCCACCACCACATGAAATCCTTTTGAACACAAAACAACGTCCAGTTAATAACAATCAAATTAAGGATCATGTGGTGACAACTCCTTTGGTTAGTGATCCGGACACAGCAGTTCAATCTGCTTCTCCGGCAAATGATCAGAAAATTTCAACATCAAGCAAGCTCAATGTTGAGAAACGGGTGGAAACTAATGAACAAACAACTCTTGGTTCGGAATCAAAGTCAAATATTACACAAACCAAGATGTCTAAAACCACTCAAGTTAAACAACCTAAAAGGAATAATGTTCAGCCTCAAAGACAAATTAATCCAAATGTTAAACAAGTTAAATTTGTTAAAGAGGGTACATATTCAAAGATTGAGACCAAAAGACCCATTCCAGAGGTTTACTCACCGCCCCACAAGAGATCTCCTAGTCCTGATGAATGGAGATCCTGCTATACTTGTGGTCAGCGAGGTCATATTTCAACCAATTGTCCACGCTATCAGACACCAAGAATTAAAGTTGAGTTAACCGACAAAGTCAAAGTAGATTCAAAACAGCGATCTAAGACCCCGGTGAGATCGAAAACACCCATTAGGCATAAAATACCTTTAAGTCGTTTTCGTCCCCACCACGTGAAAGGCAACACAGACAAGTCCCCGATAGGTCTGTGACACCGGCGAGAAAAACTGTTTCTGAATCTAAACCATATGCTCAAACTGTTAATCAGTCTAAAGTTTATCATAAACAATCCTTTCACAGGGATGGTTTATGGAAAGCAAAGACATCTCGTGAATCTGACAGACAGGACAATCTGAAAGTTGACATTCCACCTACTGATAAAGGACAGTGGGTTGAATTCATGATGGTTGATTCCTCTGGGAAACCCAAGCCAGTCAAGGCTTGGGTCCCCCTCCTTAACTGATTGTTTTCAATTATGTGCAGGTTGTCCGCTACAGTGCTTCATCAAATACATGGATTGTGGATAGCGGAGCTTCCAGGCACATGACAGGAAACAAGTCTCTTCTTTTCAATGTCAAACAAATTAAAGGGGGACACGTTTCATTTGCTGGAAATAAAGGAGGATACATTACCGCTCAGGGCGAAGTAGGTAATGAGAAGGTAAAGTTTGATAAAGTAAATTTTGTTAAACAACTGGAAAACAATTTACTTTCAGTGTCTCAGATATGTGACAAGGGCTTCAAAGTTATGTTTGACAACCGAAAATGTTACATACTGAAAAAGGAGATGGAGATTCCAGAGAAGCAGGTTTTGATGTCTGCATCCAGGTACAATGATCTATATGTCTTGGATATGTCTAATGCTTCTACTTCTGAATCTACAGCATAATGTTTCCTCTCAAAAGCTACAGAGAAGGACTCCATCTCATGGCATAGAAGGATGGGACACATAAATCAAAGGAAGATGAATCATCTGATTCACAACAACCTAGTTGAGGGAGTTACAGTCAAGAACTTCCAACTTCCTGATTTTTGTGTCTCTTGCAAGAAGGGAAAGCAGACCAGGAAATCTCACAAGAACAAGCACGTCAACACAATTGAGATGCCCTTGGAGCTGCTACACATGGATCTATTTGGTCCTGTAAGCACGAAGAGTATAGCAGGAGACTGGTACTGCTTTGTAGTCACGGATGACTACTCAAGATTCACCTGGGTGATGTTTCTGAAAACTAAATCAGAAACGTTTGAATCATTCAAGGTGCTCGTCACGACTTTAGAGTCGCTCTACAAACTGAAGGTAAGGAGAATTCGTTCTGACAATGGCACAGAGTTCAAGAATCAGTGGATGGATGTTTTCTGCAAGGAGAAGGGTATTGTTCACCAGTTCACCTCAGCATACACGCCACAGATGAATGGAGTTGCAGAACGAAAGAATCGGAGCTTAATTGAGACTGCGCGAACCATGTTAGCTGATTCAAAGCTCCCAGTTCAGTTCTGGAATGAGGCAGTTGCAAATGCCTGCTACACACTTAATCGTGTGTTAGTAGTCAAAAGGCATGGCAAGACTTGTTATGAGCTACTTCAGAAGAGAAAGCCAAATTTGGAGTATCTGGAACCATTTGGAGCTCCATGTACATTACTGAAGAAGACTCAGGATGGCAAGTTCAGCGAAAAAGCAGATCAGGGAATATTCTTAGGATACAGCATCCCAGACAAGCGAGTTTACAATAACTCAACGGGTCAGGTCGAGGTGTGGTGCAATGTGGATGTTCAGAGATTCACCACACCTCCTGCTGGAAAAGGACCATCATCATTCTTTGATTATGATGGCTTTTTTAAATCCTTCAATCTTCCACAGCTTGATTCAGAGGATGATGCTGCTACCCAGATGATGTATGATGTTCTTAACTCACCAAATCTGGATTCAAGCAACATCACACCTACTGCTGGTGCCTCAAGCTCTTCGACTCCTACTCATGATGAGAGTGATGATTCATCAGATGATGAAGAAGCTCCTGCTTCTAACACTGAGCAAATAGCTAATCAACACAGTGAATCATCAGCTACTATACCAGCTGCAGGAAATCCGGATACTGAACCAGCTGTCACCAATCTGGATTCTGAGGTTGTGGTTCCTACCACACCAGTGACTAGGATCAGTGTGAATCATCCCCCCTCGTCTATCATTGGGGACATTCAATCCGGTGTGCAAACAAGAAATCAGCTGTACTCTGCTGATTATGCTGCAGTCATGGAAAAGGGTTATGTCAATGACGGGGCTTTCTCATGTTTTGTTTCACAAATCGAGCCTAAATATGTCTGTGACGCCCTAAAAGATGAGGCCTGGGTCAATGCTATGCAAGAAGAGCTACTCCAGTTCAAGAAACTTGGAGTCTGGACACTAGTTGACAGGCCGAAAGGAGTTAAGGTGATTGGTACCAAATGGGTACTAAAATGCAAGAAGGATGACCAAGGTGTTGTGATCAGAAACAAGGCACGCTTGGTTGTTCAAGGCTTCAGACAAGTCGAAGGAATCGACTACAATGAAGTCTTTGCTCCCGTAGCTAGAATGGAAGCTATACGTATCTTTCTAGCCTACGCCTCTTACATGAAGATCAAAGTTTATCAACTAGATGTTAAGAGTGCATTCTTGCATGGGGAAATCCGTGAAGAAGTATATGTCAGTCAACCCGAAGGATTCGAAGATCCTTATCATCGGGACAGAGTCTACAAGTTGGACAAGGCTCTGTATGGGCTACATCAGGCTCCTAGAGCTTGGTATGAAAAGCTCTCTACCCATCTGCTAAAGCATGGTTTTCGTAGGGGTGTGATTGACTGTACATTGTTCATCAAAGAAAAAGATGGTGACTTGCTTCTGGTGCAGATCTATGTGGATGATATCATCTTTGGATCTAGAAATGAAGCGTTATGCAAAGATTTCGAATCTGTGATGAAGGCAGAATTTGAAATGAGTGCAATGGGAGAGATGAAGTTCTTCCTGGGATTACAGGTGGATCAAACATCAACTGGCATTTTCTTACATCAGACCAAGTATGTCGGCGACATTCTCAGTCGGTTTGACATGGAAAATACGTCTGCTGCCGGTACCCCTCTCGCCACAAATCATGATGTGGCTCCTGATGAGAATGGGGATTTGGTGGATGCCACTATGTATCGTGGGATGATTGGATCTCTCATGTATCTCACTGCCTCGCGTCCAGATATCATGTATGCAACATGTCTATGTTCTAGATATCAAGCGAAGCCAAAAGTGAATCATCTGATTGGGGTAAAAAGGATTTTCCGTTATCTGAAGGGTACTCCAACACTGGGTTTGTGGTATCCTCATGACGATGACTTCGAGCTTACTGCGTACAGCGATTCAGATTATGGTGGCTGCAAGATGAATTTCAAATCGACGTCAGCAGGGTGTCAGTTCTTTGGAAGACGGTTAGTCACGTGGCAATGCAAGAAGCAGACCTCGGTTGCCTTATCAACCTGTGAAGCTGAATACGTTGCTGCTGCAAGTTGCTGCTCTCAAATCATCTGGATTCAACAGCAAATGCGCGACTACGGTTTGAAATTTTCTAACACTCCTATTTATGTTGATAATTCTGCTGCCATAGCTGTCACTAAAAATCCTGTTCAACACCCAAAAACTAAACATATCGGGATTAAATATCATTTCATACGCGATTGCTATGAAAAACAATTAATTGATGTGATTAAAATTAACACGGATTTTCAGCGCGCTGACCTCTACACCAAACCGTTTGATAAACCAAGATTTTTATATCTGCTAGAGGTCAACGGCGTTAAAAAGAAAAGTGATGTGATTGCTGAAGAAGCAGATTCATAGTCCGACTTGTGTTTTAGTTTATTTCTTTCTTTCTTTCATTTTTATTTTTATTTTTTTATTTATTTCCATGTCATATAAAATCCAAAAACACAAAAAGATTTTCTGTTTTAGAATTTTAGGGGGAGATTTATTTCAGTATTCATTTACTTATTAAAAAAAAAAAAAAAAAAAAAAAAAAGGGGGGGGGAAGATAAGTTAAGCTGAAAAGGCATAGACAAATAGACTGGAAATGCGACTCGAGAAAACTGGAAAGTGATAGCACACAGGCACCGAGTTACTTGGAATATCAAATTGGTTTTTCGGTTCTAAACATAAAAATCATAAGTCAAAGAAGTCTAAGTCTAACAAAATGGGAATATGATAGAAGCTTTGACTGGTATTGTAATTACTTGGAGAAAGTAGATCTAGGGTTGTGTAAGTACACAATACGATGTGTCAGTAGATTCAACACAATAGACCATTAGACATCATCAGTGAACAGGCTTAAACTAAATTTATTCAACCAGTTGTGTGTTCCCATGGTATCCCTGGTCTGCACAATCAATCAATGTCCAATAAGGGGTGAGGAGCAAGCTAATGCCACAAATGTGAGCAAAGACCTGCAAAACAGAGCAAAAGATGACAAATGTCATTAACATAATGTATATGCAAATATGCTGCTCTAAGAAGATAAATAGGTATTGCGCCTCTCTGCTGTGCGATGGCACTGACCTGAGGCTAAGCATAACCTATTTGTTCTAAGAATTCATTGTTGTTTGCGCCTCTCTGCTGTGCGATGGCACTGACCTGAGGTTCTGCATCTCTTTGACAATTTTTAGAACCAAATCTTCTAAGTCCTAGACCGCTCAAAAATCTCCTGAGGATGATTGATTACCATATACCTGTGGAATACACAAATACGGTTTGACCTAATTCATCAAATTAATCGCTGATGTATGTCAAACGTCTGTGTATGGATTTAAGTGGACAAACATACTGACAATCGTCGTGGCTGCATCGCCTGATGTTCAAAATCAATCAGAATTACATATTAGTTCAAACATGATTCCCAGTTAGACCTTAGAAGACTTCCATAAGTGAAAAACTGTACTATCATATCATACAAAGTGTAATAAGTACTGAATGTTCCAAGTAATGGTGTATATGCCTGTCTGATTCCACGAGAGTCCATTCCGGATAAAATGTTAATGCTAATAAGCTATACAAGCCTGCCCTATCAAAATCACAAAAATATGTCTTTCTATTCATAGGTTAAGTTTTTGTTTAGTCCTAGTATAATGTGTCGTGTCGGACTGTATATATTGCTATCTGCTAAACATCACTGAAAATGCTTAATGTCTATTTAAACAACTTGTTTCTGAAAGGTTAAAAGGATCACGTCTGAGGTGATCAGGTGGATAAATGGATCACGTCTGAGGTGATCGGGTGGTTAAATGGATCATGTCTGAGATGATCAATTGCACATAATGTTTTATCCATTGGTAAATAAACTAAGTGTTGGTTCATACCTTAAAATTGGCACAAGGATAGACCAATCGTTCGACTGAATCTGATATGACCCAGTCGGCCGAATGGGGTGTACGATTGAATACAATCGTAAGATTGGACCATGCGAATGAACCCAATCGGCCGGTTAAATGTGCCCGACTAGGTCAAACGTGCGAATGAGGTATGCGAATGAAACACATCGAACGATTGGAGGTGACCGACTGAAATTGTCGTTTGGATGAACTTCAATCGGCCGATTGGAGATGAACGATTGGGTAGATGGCACGACTGAGACTCAGTCGTCCGACTATCCAAGACGACTAGACTCAGTCGGCCGACTAACCAAGGCGACTAGACTCAGTCGCCCGACTGGATTTTGCCCTAGTATAAAAACAGACCGAATCATAAACAGTCGTTCACTCTCCCAAATCGCCCCCTCTATTCGCCCGACCTAAGGAACCGCTGTCGAAATTTCCTTTGATCCATATCTGCTTTTGTTTACGTGTTCTAACACTCATTGTTGATTATACAGGTACTACTCAAGGTGTTCTATCGATAACACTGATAAATGATGTCCAAAATCTCTCAAATTCAGACCAAACAGTAACTGAACACATAATGAACAAATAGGCTATCCAAACTAGCTTAAACGTTCGAATAGAAGTTAGAACCTGATTTATCGGTAGTTTCCGAGTGCAATGAGCAAAATTTCGATGTTTAACTTCAAGAATAGCTCAAAACACGAATTTGAATGGACAAACTGTCGAGTATGCGACTGGACACACTGATGAACTCCAATCGCCCGACTGAGAAGACGACTAGTCTCAGTCGCCCGACTGAGTTGAACGAATGAATCAAACGCACGACTATGCTCATTCGCTTGACTTAGTCGCCCGTATGACTAAATTCACCTTTCAAGACTCATTCGTTCCACTCAGTCGCACGGCTATGTTCATTCGGTTGCTCAGTCGCCCGACTAACCAAAGTGGGAAACTCATTGATTTTGTTTACTTTCTTCTATGTGTACTAACGTAAACTTACATTGTGTGACAGATGGCGAGTAGATGGGTTATGAGCACGAAGCACAACATTTGTGCACATTTGGACTTGACCTCTAGGAATGCCGCTGACTTTTCTGGCATTATCACATTTCTGAGAAGATCGAGGATATACAGAGCCATCTCAGCACAGTGTACACCATACAGGTCGATGCAGCAGTCATTTTGGGAACATGCTATGGTAGACAGATCCAGGGAGCCCTATACTATTAGAAGCACTGTTCTTGGGCACGCTATAGAGATAACAGAGGAGGACTTAAGGACAGTCCTAGAACTAGGAAATGATGGTGAATATCCTGTTCGTTTACATCCGATGGCAGTCAGAGGGTGCTTCCTGAGGGCTAAGTATACTGGGGACATAAACTCAGGGATGCTCAATAAGAGCAATCTCTGCCCCCAGTTCAAATACCTAGCCCATGTCTTGCTAAGGTGTATTGCCTCACGAAAAGGAGGTTTCGACGAGCTCTCTGAGCAAATGCAGAATGCCTACGCTGCATTAGTGCTGAACCACCCTTTCAGCTTCTCCAGGATGATCTTCACTTATCTAGTGGAGAACATAGAAGTTAAGGGAAGAGAAGGCTTCTGCATGTATCCCCGCTTCTTACAAATGATTTTTGACCAGAAGCTCCCTACGTTACCAAAGCAGAAAGAGGATGCGGTTATGCTTGAGGTGATGGATGATACCACCTTAGGCAGAATGAAGGTTTACCGGGGAAAGCAGGTCAAGCCCCCGGTAAGACATTTGTTTGGGCATCTGGCCCGTGAAGACTATGTGGCGCCAGCTAGGAGAAAGTGGCGTCACGAAGATAGTGACTCTGATGTAGAGCATGTGGCTCTACCCTCCGATGACTCCGATGATGATGACCAAGGATCTGGTCAGGGTGGAGATGGTCAAGGAAGACCTGAGACAGCTCCAATCCACCCTGACTTCATGCAGGAGGAGGAGGACTCAGACGAGGCACCACTAACCCGGACAGTGGGTAGTCGGGTAGTGGCAACCGAGGAAGGTCTGCGGGCGGTTGGTGGTCGACCAGGAGAGACTGGGAGCTCTGCTGCTGACCCATCATATAACCCAGTCTCTCCCAGCAGCCAAGGGGGAGCCTCCGGGTCAAGAGGGACTCGGAGGAAACACATGGCTCGTCCTCAGGGGATGAAAGCCAAACGCAGGAGGATCACTCTTGTTTCTACCTCCCCTGCAACTACCACTTCCACAACACCTACCCAAACCACCCAAACCACTCATACCTCTCAATCCACCATATCCCAAACACCCCAAACTACCACCACCTCTATATCTCCACGTAACACTCCCACATCCACCACCACCACTGTACCATCATTTACAGCCTTTACCTCTAACCCCATATTCACCACAGCCACTACCACCACCACCACTCAACAAACAGGCCCCTCGCCGTTCCCATCCAGCTCATTTATCCCACCAGTTTCTGTTGTAGAACAGCTTGCTGCCCTAAACAGCATGGTAGTTAAGCTGATGGCGTCTGATGCGGAGAAAACGGCTCAGTTACAGCAGCTGAGAGAGTTAAGTTCCTCTCAAACTGCTGAGATTCATCAGCTACGCGAGCAGATTTCTTCCCAAGCCCAGGTGATCACCTCACAGACAGATCAGATCACTGGGTTACTTCAACATGAGGCAGAGACAGATGCTAAGTTTGGAAAGCTGGAGGCGGCTCACAAAACTCTATTGCTTAAGTTAAAAGGCACTCAAAGTGAGCCCCTCAAGATTGGAGAAGGTGATGGTGATGATAATGATGATGATAGTGAGGATGAGGAAGACGATGATGAAGATGATGAGGATGATGACGATGATGATGGTGGTGAAGAAAGTAATGATGATGATGATAAGAAAGAAGATGATGAAGGTGAAGGGGGGGAAACCACCGGAGATCAAAGCGGTAATGTTGCAGGAGAAAGGCGTACTAAACGCCGACATGATAAAGGCCCCTCTTCATCTACTCCAACTGAAGATCCACCGGAGATACAAGGCAAAGTTCAAGACTAGACGTTTATTTATTTTGCTGAAACTCTGTACTAGAAATTATGTATTCTAGTCTGTTATATATAAAATTTTGTGGATATAAATCATCTTTGGTTATGTGATCAATGTATACTTACTTGCAATATATTTGATTTTGTAACAGGATCAACCACACAAGTCGATGAGCATGATGTTATGCCCCTTCGTCAGATTGAAACCAAGTTGACTATGATTCTTGATCTTCAAGGGATAGTGCAACGGTCTGTGGGTTACTCAGCTGAAGAAGGGGAAATCATTCACGACTTGACAGATGAACAGATTGCAGAACTGTTCAGTCTGAATCCGGATGAGTTGGTAAAAGATGCTCCCGAAGTCGATGTAGTCAGCGATGAAGAACTTCAAGATGTTGACGAGGTGGAGATTGAGGACGTAACGGCTGATCATTATCCCCAATACACTAACGCCAAAGGCGAAGTGCTTCCAGATGTGGGGGAAACTTTTGACAGCAATATATTTGATAAAGTGGAAGAGATGACAGCAGCTAAGGCAGCTGCAGAAGAGATTCCTCATGCAGATGAAGCTGATCGTGCAACCAAGAAGGAGGAATGGATTGCCTGCCTTGAGGAAATGAAGAAACAGCGTGGGCCTCCAAAGTCAAATGCCTACACCAAGCTTTACAAGATTAAAAAGCATCAGAAGGTGTCAGGAAAGATTATCAGCTGGGCATACTTTGATGATCTCAAAGTATATGCAGTGAAGAGAGAGAAGGGAATTGAATATTTCAGATTTCCTCATGATTTGAAAACTCTTCCAGGGTTTGAGCTTAATCGTCTAGCCAACTTGAACCTCCTATATGCTGTTCCAGGAAAGATATCAGGATGGTTTGAACAGGCACTAAAGAAAGAGTACCATACTAGGTGGGTCAACTTTAAACCTCAACAGCCAAGAAGGTTATTTTATAGGACTGAGGTTGACCCCACCTCAGGAAGACCAAAAGTGGTCTTGAGATGGCACCCTCCGCGCACGATGTCGCGTATTCCATTAAGGGAGATGCCTCAGGAGTTTGCACCCCATTTCAAATGGTGGTATTATGACTGGCGAACTGGTGAAGCCGTCATAGTTTTAGAGAAAGAAGGAACGGTCGAGACGATAAGAGTGTTTGATCTGATGTGGCTAACCAACTTGTCTGAGTCTGATGTCTATATCTTATTCAAGTGGCCACTGTTCTTTGATACACAGGATATTGTGCAAGCACTGCAATTTCAACATGTTATACGTATCTGCTTCGCATTAAATATTCATTCTGGGATCTCAAGAGAGGAAAGGGTGAAACGATATGAAGAGTTCAAGAAAGAAGTAAAAGTCTAGATAGAACTAGGTCCAAGGGGGAGTTTGTTGGTACACATGTCCCCAGTTCTAGTCTAGTGAGCTGAAATGTAATAAACTTCTATCTTGTTACACATATGTAATGTTAAATCAATCTAATGATAATCTCTTCTTTATATGGGTGTTGATTATATAATGTTATATCTACTTATTTTATTAGTTGTTATACGCTTAATATGACCATGTTATATAGGTTTACAGTTGTGAGACACAGTTCTGAATCATTAAAGGTTCATGAATGTGTTTGACTATACATCTCTTTCAGTCGCCCGACTGGACCATGCGAATGGTCCAATCGCACGGTTGAACTAAGAGGCTGAGTCAATCGGACGGTTGAGTCATCAGTCTGACTCAAGCGTATGAATGAATCAGTCGTATTACTCAATCGCACGACTGAGTCAGTCGCAAGACTCAGTCGCACGAATGAGATCTGTAACCTATAAATACCACTTAATTCGTGGAAAAACGAGACACTTCGGATACGAGAAACCCTAATCGTCCCAGAACGTGCTGTTCGACCATTCCAACTTCATAGAGCGTTTCAGATCATTCCGAGTCAATTCATAACGTTTTCTAATCGTTAGGATTGATCTTGAATTCGTTCTCACTGATTGGATCGCCAATCAAATAGGATTCCGCACTATTTGATTCGGTACAACGAAGAATCAGTTAGTACTCTGTACGTACACGGTCCTAACATGGGTTGTGTTCCATCTTGCACTCTTTGACTGCTCTTGATGATTGAGTTTTTGCACGGGATTGTGCTCGATTTCTTCGAGCGGTCTTTTCAACTTCAGGATCAAAAATTAACGGGGACTTGTTCCTTGCGTACCGGGTATGCATGCACGGAGCTGTCACCTGCACACACAAACACACCTAGCGTAACAAAGAAGAGAAAGTAAATAAAACAAGCTAAACAAGTAAAAACTTAAACTTGACACTTTGCGCACTAATTCCCCGGCAACGGCGCCATTTTGATGTCGGTTTGTCAAGCCTAATCAAAAACAATTTATAAGGTTCCAAACTCACCTAAGATAGCTAGGGTAAGTCGGGTCGATCCACAGGGAATATGTGGAAAGTTTTGTAGTTTAAATCTAAAAGTTGTAGCTTGATTACAAAAACTTAATAAAAATGACTAATCGAGAAAAGTAACGAACTTTATGATTAATTGAGTTGCAAACAATAATGTAAAAGGGTAATCTTCTCCGGATTCAGGTTTACTACTTAGATTTGCCTTGAGTGTTCATAAAAGTCATATAAGCTTAACGGGTCAATTTGGGTAAAAACAATAGATTGAATAAGACTGTTGTTAAAGAACTACTCGAATCATATCTTATGTTTGTGATACTCAATCCCATCCAACATTAACGTTTCCAGATGAAAAGAAATCTAAAACAATCAAAGTGGAACAAGTGAATTGAAAGCAACACACATATTTTAGAGTTTTCAACCAACAAATAATGTACTCGGCTTAAACTACCGTGTTCAAACATTAACTCAACCACAAATCATCAAGAACAAATCATAGTAGTAAATCTTACTACCCAAAGAAGATTACTAGGAGATTAGCTAGACATGGTAATGAAGAACACCAAATCAAAATCAAGATTAAACATCAAATCTAATGTTAAAGGATCAAACCGAATGATTAAAATCACTTTAAAAGCCTTGAAATCGCCTCTCGGGAGCCTCCTGGAGCCTTGGGGACGAAAGGGGGCGACTATGGAGGTGTAGAGTGAAAGATATCTTCAAAACCTAATTTTTTCGGCTTTTAAACGAGTTCAGCACTCGTGGCCACCGTAAGACGTCTCCCCACCGTAAGTTACGGTGGGCAGCTTCTGTTTTTCAGCATGTTTCGGCCGTAAGGCATCCAGCCCACCGTAAGTCATGGCCGACCAACTTTGTCCAAATCTTGTTTTCTTCATAACTTCTTCGTTTGGACTCCGTTTTCCTCCCCGTTTGCGGCCACATTCTCGTAATTGAATTCTCTTTCATCTCATCTATCATGATCTTTGATTATCATCCATGTGCATTCTTCAAAACTCCTCAAATGATTGCGTTTAACCTACAAAACATCAAATCCTCATAGTTAACTTGTTCAACACAATCTCTTAAACTTGACCATACTAAATGCATTAAATTTAACCACTTAATCATGATAAACCTCATTCCAAACCCCTAGCATCATAGAGGCAACTAGAAAAGAGAAATAACCTTAAAAGAAAACTAATATATTATGAAATGTATGAACCATTACGTAAAGCCTGATTTTATAGGGTAGACCTAAATATGATACATCTATTGGAATGTATTAGATTAGGATTTCTAGTACTTAGCACATAACCCCAATAGATTTATTATAATATACTTATGATGTTATTGTAGAAAATCATACTTAATAATGTGTAACATCGCGTATTTTCGTTAAATAAAAGTTAATTTTATAAACAATTAAGTTTAATACGTTGATGTTAATTCCAATAATTACAATAATAATAATAATAATAATAATAATAATAATAATAATAATAATAATAATAATAATAACAACATCATAATAATAATAATATTGCTATTAATAATTTGTAAGAACTATTAAGAAAATAAACAATTATAAAAACATTGGATTTAAAAGCTTAGGGGGTATTTATGTAATTAATGAAACATAAAATCAGTGTTTATAGCATCAAGTAATAAACACTAAACTACAGGGACCGAAAGTGTAATTTCTTTAAATCCCAGCCCCCCATCCCGTCGACCCCCGCCCTCACCTCCGGCCACCATCTCCGGCCACACTCCGGCGAAGCCAAAACACGCAATTAACGCGATTTCAACCCGATTAAACACTCCCGACACACTTTGCGTGGATGATTCGAACTCATGCCCCACAACAATTTAAAATTAGAATCGTTCAGTGCGATCTAGAACCGCCCCACTTTCGGCCGAACAACCTGGCCACGATCGCGCACTAACACCTACAATAATGCAATTAAATTAACCAAAACAATCGTATATCTAATCCTAATCAGTTGTTAAACTCAATTCCACCTGAAACACATCTAAACTCCTCGAATCGAACACCATTTCATCGCGACCTGCAACTCTGTTGAAACTCTCAATCCGAGATCTCTAACTTGCAATTGATAGAGGGCTTTTCATCATTGGATCCATTAGAATCCTTCTGTGGAACGAATTTGAGTTTCATTGCTATTTGTAACCTGAACAAGCTACGACATTAGCCGCGACCTGTTCTTATCTGTTCCCCAATGATTTGTGTAAGGCCCCGTTCTTGGGACGCTCACAGTTGGCTATTCACAGCATAAATCATTACATTTTATAGAATTAAGCAGCGGAATTAATTCAACAAAAACCATTCATTTCATTATAAACACTGTTGTTAGGCAATTCATCGTAGTTCATATGTCACAAAAGATTGGGAAAATGAATTACAAAACAACAGTATTGTCAAAACATGAACAGATGACAGTCTTTCCCTGCCGAGTAGCTTCACCCTCGTGCCATCCTCAGCAATAATTACCTGCCAACTGAAAATGTATAAAAGTCAGCGTTGCTGAGTGAGCTCTAGTTTTATACGTAATAAAATACTTTCTATATGTAGTATATGAAAATACTCTTTTTTGTAAAATACAACTTTGTACTGTATATGCGAGCACGCATTACTGTATAAACAAATATTGTTCGTTCTCTGTACTGTATGCCTTGTCTGTTTTGTCTGTAAACTTTTTAACTTTATGTTCCACTGTCTGTATGGACCAGTGCGCAATGCCCCAACTATATGCGTGATGGAAAAATGGGTGATGGGCCATCTATATCCCTCGAAAGGGTCAACTGTATCACTCAAAAGGGTCAACTATATCCACCGAAAGGGTCAACTGTATCCCTCGAAAGGGGCTATGTGTACTGTGTACAAGGCCGACCCAATCACCCAGGGCACGCTACAAAGGTCCTGCCAATCTCAATTGATTGACCCTGTGCGCATAAAAGGGTAGCTAACCCGTAGCACAGTTGAGCTAACGACAACACGGTCGTGTACCTCCTATACGCTTGCAAGACTTGTTAACATTTTATTAATGTTCCTCTTCTTTTCTTTATTGCTCTTTCACTTTATTATTACGATATACTTTACATTACGATAATAACATACTACGTAAAGTCACATACTATAAGTAATAATAATAACAGTAGCAATAACTATAATCTGGAACAATCATAGTAATCATATCATGCATAGAACATCATCATTTATAAGTCCTTAGTCAACCTCAGTTAAATCCCTAAGGCACAGACTCCCAGAAAATTCTGTAAAATTTCTAAGTGTTTGGGCGTATGAGAACTATTTGGGCGCATGAGCCCTGCTCAGACTTTTCATCACTATATAGGCGCACCAGCCTACACTTAACATTTTTCACTTTGGGCGCATGAGCCATTCAGGCGCATGAGCACTGTTAGGGCACATGACCCTACACTTAGTCGTCCGACTAACTTTTCTAGGCATATGACCACTGTTCAGGCTCACAAGAGTACTCTTTAGGCACATGAGTCATACTTAAGTTTTTCTAAGGCAGTTTCAGGCTCATGAGACTTAGGCGTATTAGGTACTGTTTGGACACATGAGTTATGCTTAGAAATTCTATGGCAATATTTAGGCGTATGAGGTTACTGTTTGGGCATATGAGCCTATACTTGATATTTCTAACATAATTTAGCAGGCGCATGAGCCCTGTTTGGACACATGAACACCCTTTTTATATGTTTCTAACATATTTCCAGTCCCAAACAACATCTTAACATGTTCTTAACCTGTATTTACTTTCCTAAACATCATCATAACATATACGAGCATAAAACATCATCACACATACATGAAACATACGGGTATTCACACAAGAAATTTATAAAAACTATTTTCATACATTTTCAGCCCCAAAGATTGTTTAAAACAAGTAAAAACCAGGGTCTAGAACTCACCTTGCTGCTTTCAAACTTCGAACTCTAAAACTTGAATTTCTCAGATGTTCTTAACACCTAAAACATACTGAAACACACAACCCGGACATGCAATAACACATATGAGCATATAACCGAGACTAGATCGACCAAAAATGACTGAAAACACTTAATCTTACCTCAAACTTCGAACTCTTCTTCTTTCTCTCTCTAAAACTCGAAGTCTCTGTTGTTTCTCTCTCTAAAAACCGAATGAGAAGTGTTGTGCAGGGTGAAATAGGCGGCCATACCATCTTTTCACCAGCTTTTTATTATTTTTGTTCTTTTTGACACTTTTGGTCCCTCAACTTTAGGGTTGACTTCCATTTCTTTCTTTTTCTTTCTCTTTTTATCCTTTTATTCCCTTTTAAAAATACGGGTGTTACAAGTCCACCCCCTTATATAGGTTTCGTCCTCGAAACCTGTTATTCCTCAAACAAATGAGGGTAATACTTTCTCATCTCCTCCTCAGTCTCCCACGTAGATTCGGATCCCTTTCTGTGTTTCCACTGTACACGCACAAGAGGAACCACTTTATTCCTTAACTTCTTTTCTTTACGATCAATGATTACCACTGGTTGCTCCACGTAATTGAGCCGTTCGTCTACTTCAATATCCTCCAGCGGAACAATCATATCTTCATCAGCTAAGCACTTTCTCAGATGAGACACATGGAATGTGGGATGAATTCCACTTAACTCATCTGGCAATTCAAGTCGATAGGCTACCTCCCCTACTCGTGCAATGATTCGGAAAGGTCCTATATATCTCGGGCTTAACTTACCTCGTTTCCTGAATCTAATAATTCCTTTCCAAGGTGAGACCTTCAACATGACTCGGTCGCCAACCTTGAACTCTATTGGTCTTCGCCTCTTGTCGGCATACGACTTTTGTCTATCTTTCACCGCCTTCATGAAGGCTTTGATCTTTTCCAATTTCTCAGTCGTAGCTTCGATCACCTCGACACCTCCTAGCTCTCTCTGCCCAATGTCTCCCTAACATACGGGCGTCCTACATCTCTTACCGTATAGCATCTCGTAGGGTGGCATGCCAATACTGGCATGATAACTGTTGTTGTACGAGAATTCTGCTAAGGGCAGGTGGTCGTCCCAACTTCCTCCAAAATCGATCACGCATGCTCGAAGCATATCCTCGAGCGTTTGTATCGTCCTCTCAGGCTGACCGTCCGTCTGAGGATGATAGGCTGTACTAATATGTAGCCTCGTTCCCATTGCATCATGGAATCTTCTCCAAAACTTCGACGTAAACCGGGTGTCACGATCCGACACGATAGACACCGGCACGCCATGACGAGCTACGTTTTCCTTGATGAACAGATCCGCCAATCTTTCGGATGAATATGTCTCGTGGATCGGTAGGAAGTGGGCACTCTTTGTTAGTCGGTCGACAATCACCCAAATAGTATCACATCCCCTCGACGTGCGAGGTAACTTAGTAATGAAGTCCATGGTGATGTGTTCCCACTTCCATTCAGGTATGTCCAACGGTTGGATTTTCCCGTATGGTCTCTGATGTTCCGCCTTCACTTGGAGACAAGTAAGGCACTTACTCACGTACTCCACTACGTCGGGTTTCATACCCGGCCACCAATAATCTTTCTTCATATCGTGATACATCTTGGTAGCACTGGGATGAATGGAGTATCGAGTCTTATGGGCCTCGTCCATGATCTTCCCACGTAGATCCCTGTATCGAGGAATCCACATTCGCTCGAATCGGGTCTTAACACCAAGAGTGTTCTCGCCCAATTCCGTAACTAGACCTCTCATCCTTTTGGAGTTAAGACGATCTTCTTTTAAAGCCTCGTCTTGGAACTCCTTAATCTGTGTCATCATATTGGAGGTTATAATCAGCTGATAAGCCTTCACCCGGATCGGCTCAGGCCTTTCTTTTTGGCTAAGGTCGTCCGCCACCACGTTGGCCTTGCCCGGATGGTAATGGATTTCGCAATCATAATCCTTTATGAGCTCCAACCATCGCCTTTGCCTCATGTTTAGATCTTTCGTTCGAAGAAGTACTTCAAGCTTTTGTGGTCTGTGAAGATGGTGCACTTAGTCCCGTATAGATAGCGCCGCCAAATCTTCAATGCGAAAACTACCGCGGCTAATTCTAGATCGTGCGTGGGATAGTTGACTTTGTGGGTTTTTAGTTATCTGGATGCGTAGGCTATTACCCTTCCACGTTGCATCAATACACAACCTAGCCCAGAGTAGGATGCATCCGAATATACCACTAAGTCTTCACTACCCTTGGGCAATGTCAAGACAGGGGCTTGTGTTAGTCTCATCTTCAACTCCTCAAAGGCACTCTCCTGCTCTCGACCCCACACGAGCTTCACGTCCTTACGGGTCAATTTAGTCAAAGGTGAGGCTATTTTGGAGAAGTCTTGAATAAATCTCCTGTAGTAGCCCGCCAATCCTAAGAAGCTACGAATTTCGGATGGCGTCTTTGGTGACTTCCATTGCATCACAGCCTCAACCTTTGCTGGGTCCACCATGATTCCCTCCGCGTTTACCACGTGACCCAGAAATTGCATCTCGCGTAGCCAGAAAGCACACTTGGAGAACTTAGCATACAGTTTCTCCTTTCTCAAAGTCTCCAACACTTCCCGAATATGACCGGCATGCTCTTCTTCGTTCCTCGAATAGATCAAGATATCATCGATAAACACAATCACTGATTTGTCCAACATCGGCCGGCACACTCGATTCATCAAATCCATAAAAGCAGCTGCCGCGTTGGTTAAACCAAAGGACATAACGAGAAACTCATAGTGTGCATAACGCGTACGGAAAGCTGTTTCAGGAATGTCCAGCTCCTTCACTTTCAATTGGTGGTAGCCAGGTCGAAGATCTATCCTCGAGAACCAACTGGCACCCTGGAGCTGGTCGAACAAGTCGTCAATCCTCGTTAACGGATACCGATTCTTTATCGTCAATTTGTTCAACTCACGGTAGTCGATACACATTCTCATGATATCGTCCTTCTTTTTCACGAATAAGACAGGAGCACCCCAAGGAGAGATACTCGGTCTGATGAAACCCTTATCGAGCAACTCTTGCAGTTGCTCCATTAACTCCTTCATTTCAGTCGGAGCTAATCGATACGGTGCCTTAGCGACAGGTTGGGCACCGGGTATCAAGTCAATTTGAAATTCGATTTCGCGATCCGGTGGCACGCCTGATAGGTCCTCTGGAAATACATCGGGAAAGTCACACACCAGTAGCACATCGGACAATTGGGGTGTCGGCGTGTCCACATCTTTTACGTAGGCCAAATAAGCGCTACATCCACGCCTCATGCACTTTCCTGCCACCGCCATCGAAATCACTTTCGGAATCGTCGAAACCCGATCGCTGTATATTGTCACCGGAGTTTCGTCAGGCGCCATCAGTTTAATCATCTTCTTACGACATACAATATTCGCTTCATAGATTGCTAACCAATTCATCCCTAGTACTACATCAAATCCACCTAGGGGCATCACATGTAACCTTGCAGCAAACCTATGACCTTCTAATTCTATGACACAGTCTTCTACCACATCCATAATTCTAGTGACTTACCGATAGCAGTTTCTACATCGAATGGTGCACTTATCTTTCTACTACTAACGAGCAACTTAGCAGAGAAAGTATCGGAAATAAAACTCCGGCTAGCACCAGAATCAAACAATACAGAGGCATAAGTTTGGTTTACTAGGAACATACCTGACACAACATCGGGATCAGCTCTGGCTTCCTCCCAGGTCATGGTGTAAGCTCTAGCACCTGCCCTCTGCCCTCCTTCTTCTGGCTTCTTATTCCCCGCTCCCGAGCTCTCCGCCCTTGGCTTCTTGCAATCTCTAGCGATATGGCCAGACTGGCCATACCTGAAGCATACGTTCAGTCACAACCTACACTCACCAGGATGCTCCCTTCCACATTTACCACACTTCTTTGACCCCGAGCTGGACGACACTCTACGATCATCCACCCTCATCCTCTTGT
This sequence comes from Flaveria linearis, assembly GCA_024085815.1. Taxonomy (NCBI): domain Eukaryota; kingdom Viridiplantae; phylum Streptophyta; class Magnoliopsida; order Asterales; family Asteraceae; genus Flaveria; species Flaveria linearis. The sequence goes on along the minus strand of CM044013.1, from coordinate 68,499,653 downwards.
TTTTTGGGGTGAAACCACCACGCCCAAACCTCTTTCCATTCCAATTCCAGTCACCACCACCGGCTTTCTTCACTTCCACCACCGTCACTTCCCTTTCATTGTAGAGCCTCCCAGCAAAATCCATTGCCGACCTAAAGGTGCTCGGTCTAGCAGCGATCATGTGTCTACGAATGTCAGCTGGCAGTCCCTGAATATACCGGTTAATCTTTCAAGACACCGGCGTCACCTGATCCGGCACCAGTCTCGCCATCTCATTAAATTTGGTGGTGTACTGTTGGTGGGTCATGGTCCCCACCTTAAGTTGCAGGAACTCCCGCTCGATCCTGTTGAGTTCCCGATGAGCACAGAACTCCTCCATCACTAGTTGTTTCAGCTCCCTCCATCGCATCTTCCCGATGGCTCTAGTACCCTCAGCTTGGACAATATTGTCCCACCAACACAATGCCGAGTCGGCAAAAGAGTGAGTCGCGAACTTCACCTTTTGATCTTCGCGACACTCACTGATCTCTAGCACTGCCTCCATCTCCCTCACCCAGCGGTGAGCGGCAGCAGCATCGCCATTGCCGTCGAAAGTCGGGGGCTTGCACCTCTGGAATGCCCCATAGCTGCATCCCTTGGTCGTCACCCCTACCACATCCTCATCCTCTTCATCAGACAACACTGTTTCAGGTTCAGGTCGTTTCTCCTCTCCCCTGTTCTCCTTCTCAGTCTACCCTCTCCTGTCCTCCTTCTCCTTTTTCTCCTCGTTCCTTACAGCTCGAATAACTACAGTCACTACAAACGGTAAAACTGTCTGCATGACCTGGTGCACCTCGTCAGCAATCGCCTCCCGAGCTGAGGCATTGAGGCTGGCATTCTCGTTTCCTTCACTCCGGTCTTGAACCTCAGGGTTCTCATGGGTCGTCTTAGGAGCCTTAGAACTACTCCTGGTCGTACGTGGTTGACCTCTTCCTCTAGAAGCCTTGGAAGATTTCTTCCCAGCCATTTCCTAAGCACTATAAGATTCAAACACTAACACAGACATTCAAGGTAATGGCTCAGTTTATGTCAGGTATAGTAAGTCCCTAATTACAGTGGCCAGTTGTGATTAGCCACTTACTTTACTTTTCACACCCCAAGCATTTCCTATCCTGGCTACATCAGTATCTAAATCTACTAAGATCACATAATCAAATAACACACACACATAATTCTGGTTAACTTAAGAAAGAAATACCTGATGGCACGTAGCTACTCGGGCTGACATCCCTCTTTCTGTCCCATTTTCAGTTTAAGTTTAGGTTTCTTTTGAAAATATTTACCCGTTTCACTTAAACTATAGCTCTGATACCAACTTGTAAGGCCCCGTTCCTGGGACGCTCACAGTTGGTTATTCACAGCATAAATCATTATATTTTATAGAATTAAGCAGCGGAATTAATTCAACAAAAACCATTCATTTCATTATAAAAACTATTGTTAGGCAATTCATCGTAGTTCATATGTCACAAAAGATTGGGTAAATGAATTACAAAACAACAGTATTGTCAAAACATGAACGAATGTCAGTCTTTCCCTGCCGAGTAGTTTCACCCTCGTGCCATCCTCAGCAATAATTACCTGCCAACTGAAAATGTATAAAAGTCAGCGTTGCTGAGTAAGCTCTAGTTTTATACGTAATAAAATACTTTCTATATGTAGTATATGAAAATACTCTTTTCTGTAAAATACAACTCTATACTGTATATGCGAGCACGCATTAACTGTATGAACAAATATTGTTTGTTCTCTTTACTGTATGCCTTGTCTGTAAACTTTTTAACTTTATGTTCCACTGTCTGTATGGACCAGTGCGCAATGCCCCAACTATATGCGCGATGGAAAAACGAGTGATCTATATCCCTCGAAAGGGTCAACTGTATCCCTCGAAAGGGTCAACTATATCCCCCGAAAGGGTCAACTGTATCCCTCGAAAGGGGCTATGTGTACTGTGTACAAGGCCGACCCAATCACCCAGGGCACGCTACAAAGGTCCTGCCAATCTCAATTGATTGACCCTATGCGCATAAAAGGGTAGCTAACCCGCAGCACAGTTGAGCTAACGACAACACGGTCGTGTACCTCCTATATGCTTGCAAGACTTGTTAACATTTTATTAATGTTCCTCTTCTTTTCTTTATTGCTCTTTCACTTTATTATTACGATATACTTTACGTTACGATAATAACATACCACGTAAAGTCATGTACTATAAGTAATAATAATAATAGTAGCAATAACTATAATATGGAATAATCATAGTAATCATATCATGCATAGAACATCATCATTTATAAGTCCTTGGTCAACCTCGGTCAAATCCCTAAGGCACAGACTCCCAGAAAATTCTGTAAAAATTTCTAAGTGTTTGGGCGTATGAGAACTATTTGGGCGCATGAGCCCTGCTCAGACTTTTCATCACTATGTAGGCGCACCAGCCTACACTTAACATTTTTCACTTTGGGCGCATGAGCCATTCAGGCGCATGAGCACTGTTAGGGCACATGACCCTACACTTAGTCGTCCGGCTAACTTTTCTAGGCATATGACCACTGTTCAGGCTCACAAGGGTACTGTTTAGGCACATGAGTCATACTTAAGTTTTTCTAAGGCAGTTTCAGGCTCATGAGACTTAGGCGTATTAGGTACTGTTTGGGCACATGAGTTATGCTTAGAAATTCTATGGCAATATTTAGGCGTATGAGGTTACTGTTTAGGCATATGAGCCTATACTTGATATTTCTAACATAATTTAGCAGGCGCATGAGCCCTGTTTGGACACATGAACACCCTTTTTATATGTTTCTAATATATTTCCAGTCCCAAACAACATCTTAACATGTTCTCACTACTAGAAAACAATTAATAGATAACGTGCAAAAGATGACACGCGAAAAAAGATAACACGCATTTACGCGTATCATAAAATATATGTTCTATTTTAAACTATTTTTAAAAAGGATGAGCTTGGTTTGTCGTATTTTAAAATTTTTAACCTAAACCCGCCTATCAAAAAGAACCCCCAACCCGCGCGATCCTCAAAATCCCACCGGCCACCCCCCTCTTGTCTCTTATTTCCCCCAATCGATCGATCGACCGAAATCTTCTTCATCTTCTTAATCTTCTTCACCTTCTTCACCTTCATAAAACTCATACATTCACCAAAATCTTCTTCTTCTTCAGGTTAGCATTCATGATTCATCACATTCTTCAAATTTCACTGTGTTTTTTTTAAAATTTTTTTTGCTGCATTCATGTGTACGGATTTCATGTTTCATATGAAAAGTACGAAAGAAAGCTTGTTAATGCTGTAAGTAAATGCACAGCTACCTGCAATTAAGGCGCTTAATTTTGTAATTATTGCAACGCTGATTGTGCAATCGTTTGAAGAGACTTCTGTGCTCGTGTGAGATGATGACTTTTTTCATCTCTGAATGTTGAAATTGCCCAATTATTTCATTTACTTGTGGCGTTTGTAATGAATCGTGGTGGAAAATTTTGCAGAGATGAAACAGTACAGATTAACAGAGTTAATGCTGGTTCAGAGGTGGAAATTTGTGGTCCGTTTGGTGATTATTGGCTTCCATTACTGACCTACTGTCGCTCTACACTGCATTTGTTGTTTGACTCTTTTCAGTTTTCTCTCTCTGCACTGTTTTCATATAGCTTTGTGTGTGTGTGTGTGTGTGTGTTGAATGAGAAAGAGGGGGAGAAAGGGGAAGGGGATGGGGGGATTACCATGCTGTGATAAAGATGAGGTGAAGAAAGGTGCTTGGACTCCTGAAGAGGATAAGATACTTCTCGATTATATCGCGAAGAACGGTCATGGCACGTGTTCGTTTCCTAAACTTGCAGGTTCTTTCTTCGCTTGTCGGTTGTGTTTATGTAATTATGTGTTTGTTTATGGTGTTACATGGCATCAACGCAAAATCCCCCAATCTGTTTGCAGATCTGATCATGTGTATGAGTCTGTTAATGTGTTAATATTGGACTTCTAGGCACTAATGGTGTTTGTACAATGCTGATTTATGATTTTGCATCTTCTATATGCCTAAAGATATGTTTATGTACTTGTACATGTACATGTACGCAAACGTTTCATTAGACATATAGAAGATGCAAAATCATGAATCAGCATTGTTCACAATACTTTTATCATCCTCGTGTTGGTTTAGCCAAAAGAGTTGTATGGGGAAGTACTGTCTTTATTGGTGTGTTATGGAATGATTAATGATATGCCTGTAAGCACTAAGCATCACAAGAGCTCAACAAAAACTCAAAAACAATTAGAGTGAGATAGGAAAGTTTCTTTGTACTATATCACAATTAATACCGAATTGGTCCCGGTTAGTCCTTCGCTGAATCCGTTGGACCACAAAGAGGTGTGATTTCGGCTCATTATGGTTGTCTTGTTATGTATCATAAGTGTGGGCAGAAGGATTATTTATCCAGGGAAGAACCCCAGGTCAAAAAATCTGTATTATGTAAAAATTTGGTCGTTACTGAGCAGAGTTATCATGTTTTCTGAAGACACATGATACCTTATACCTGTTAAGATTGATTATCGATTAACTGTAAACTGATAACCAGGGCAGATTAGGAAAAAGAAGATAATCTTGTTTCCTATATATAATCGGTACCGTTAATTCATGCATGCTAACTCTTGTTACTGGTAAAACTAGCTTTTAGGGATACAATTCATGTTCTTTAACCCTTTCACAATTCACACTATAAATTGGTGAGTTTTAGCCTTGGGAGCTAGTTTGACAATGAAGGATAAAAGGGTAATTTCCTTATCCAATAGGGCTTTGACGATGTGGAAAAAGTTGTCTTCTTAGGTGGACGAACTATCTTCGGCCTGATATTAAACGAGGCGCCTTTAGTTATGATGAAGAACAAACAATCTTCCAGCTCCATGGCTTGCTCGGTAACAAGTAATAAACTACTTTATCACCTCCGTTTGTTTGATCTTTTGCATTTTAGGAATTTTGGAGTTTCTCTTTGTTTGTCAGACTGAAATATGAATAATGCAGGTGGGCAACCATAGCATCACGGCTGCCAGGAAGAACAGATAACGAGATAAAAAACTACTGAAACTCTCATTTAAGAAAGCACATCCCTAACAAAAGCAATATCCTGCAAGCCAGCTCAGCTTCGAAGTCCGCGGATACAAAACCCAAATCGCCGTCAACTACCCACACTGTTGAATGGGAGAGCACCAGGGTGGAGCCTGAGGCTAGGCTTTTGATGGATCCAGTCATTAGCTCGCCACCTGGACTACCCGATTGTGACTACTTTCTTCGTGCATGGAATTCTGAAGCTGTTGAATCATTTCAAAAGGCAAAGGATTATAGCCACTTGGCACGTGCAATAAAAGTGGAGTCGGATTATGTGGTGACAATGCAAGCAGAACCCACGGTTAACGCCAACTTGAGTGATGCTTCTGCTGATCAGATATGCAAGATTGAAGCTGAAGAGGCAACAAACAGTGGTTCATATTCTCCAACTTCATATAAAGAAGAGAAATCATCAGATATAACACTGGATCTGCTGCTTGATTTTCCAAATGATGGGAATATCTAGATTATCTAAATTAGGAACTAAGAACAGTAATCCAAAACTTTAATGCCCTCACCTTGTATAAAGTCCAGGTTAAAGACTTGTTAGGCCATGGGGTTTATGTCTAAATTAGGAACTAAGAACAGTAATCCAAAACTTGATGACATAAATGTTACTTTCAAACTTTTGTGACAAAAGAACTTCATCTACACCCAAATGCACACAAAAAGATCAAAACATGAAATCAATCGTTTACAAAACATACATTTATATGAAACATTCAGCTGCTTGATCAAGTTATTAAAACTTTATGTTATATATATTTCTTAATTGATATGATCAACTTTTTTGTAGGGCAATAGGCTTATATGCTGCACAAAGTGGTACCAAGAAGAGGCAAACTAAACTCAAATGGGTCAATTCTACAGTGAGCACTTAATTTTTATTTGAATTTGCACATTTACTTAACTTTATTAAGCTGATCATTGACTACCCCTTATAGTGTCCACGTCAGCCAGGAAGTACCGAATATGGATATTATGTGTTGAAGTTCATGAAAGAAATAGTAGATAAAGGGCTTGAAATATTAGTCAATAACAATATAAGCTGATCATTGACTACGTACCCCTTATATTTACCATTTGTTTCTTTGTAGTTTATATTATTGAATATAACTATCTATGTATGAGTTTTTTATAAGTAAATTACCATTGTTGTTGCCTTGTAGTTGATATAACCTAGTCAAGTAAATTACAAGTGTTTTATATAAAGGGGTTTTTGGGTCAAAACTGACAAGTTTAATTTGATGAAATTGGTTTTGTCTTAGGTTGGAGAAGGTAAAGAAGAATACATTGATGGTGATTTGGATGAAGTCCGTGAAGATTGGGTGCGCTATGTATCGAATTTCATTTATATGTAGGCCTGAAATTATATATTTGGACTTGTAATTGGTACTAATTGAATTTGGACTTGTTTTATGCTTTGTAGTTGTTAACTAACAACTTTTGTAAACTTTGTTGGTATTTAATGGATTTCGCTTTTAATGTTATTCGACAATTTGTTTTAAAAAACAACAGGTAAATTTATTAAAAATAAAAAAAATTAAAAAATGCAGCTAATTTTATGACGTGCATTGCGCGTCATCTATTGCACGTCATAAAAATTTTATAGATGACACGCGGATGCGCGTCATCTAGTCATTTATGACTATCCCTTCCTTGACGCGCATTGCCCGTCATCTTTTGCACGTCATAAAATGCGCGTCATCTTTTACGCGTCATAAACAGATGACGCGCGGATGCGCGTCATCTATCATTTATGAGCATATAACCGAGACTAGATCGACCAAAAACGACTGAAAACACTTAATCTTACCTCAAACTTCGAACTCTTCTTCTTTCTCTCTCTAAAACCCGAAGTCTCTACTGTTTCTCTCTCTAAAAATCGAATGAGAAGTGTTGTGCAGGGTGAAATGGGCGGCCATACTACCTTTTCACCAGCTTTTTATTATTTTTGTTCTTTTTGACACTTTTGGTCCCTCAACTTTAGGGTTGACTTCCATTTCTTTCTTTTTCTTTCTCTTTTTATCCTTTTATTCCCTTTTAAAAGTACGGGTGTTACAAGTTGGTTTCGAAAGTGGTAACTAAACATTGTTTCATACTCGATTACATTAGGGGATTAAAAGCCCTAAGCTTATTTCTATTATCATAACCAATTTGATGTTCAATTGAATCGAAATCGGTTTTAGGGTTCATATGTAATTGGGGATTATTTCTAATTGTGTTTAAAAGAATTAAAAACCCATATCTTACCGCGGCTGTATGCCTTTGGTTCACCGGTTCCATGTCCACTTGCATACTTTGAGGTCCCGGGTTCGACCCCGGGCACCCCCAACATTTTTTAAGGCTTTTCAACCATTTAAAAAATATATAAAAGTTCCTAAAAATTATAAAAATAACTTTTATAAACTTCCTTTATTTTGAAAGTTATCAAATGAATTTTTGGAAATTTATTTAATAAAACATCTTAACATTTTTATGTAAAACATTATTCTCCCAACTATTTAGGTTATTTCTTATAAAATATACTTTAAATAAAAATTAGCAAATAATTATTGGTCAATACGTTATTTGATTAATGTCAAAACATGTTCATTGCAAATAATTACGAAAACTTATTTACACCTTATGTTTAAACTTTATTACAAGTGATTTAGATTCGTATCATTTCTTTATATTAAATTGCATAAATAGTATAACCCTTTTCAATTGAAGTAAAATATACGTGGTTCCATTATTTAATTTTACTTATCTATCAAAGCCCCAAATTCCACTTGAAATCCTAATCCTCGTCAATTCGTTAAACTTAATATTAAACTTAAACCTTGTAAACTTAAATAAATAATATATATATATATATATATATATATATATATATATATATATATATATATATATATATATTCTTAGGTACCTTGTGAGGGATTGCGTTGAAATGTTTATAATCATCATCCTTATACTTATTTGCCAAGTGAGTTTACAGCCCCACTTTTACTTTATACTATTTTTGGGGGAGAGAAACATGCCGCTTTCATAAACGTTACATTACATTGGGTTTTTATGATACTGCATATACATGATACTATGGTGTTATACTTTGCCCTTCGGACCGTTAATATGCAAATAGCGAGGTGATTGTTAGTAGATCTACTGGGATTGACATACCCCGCCCGGGCTAGTCGCGCTAGCTTGACTGGAGGTCAAACGGGTGAATGATTAGCCTGTTTTACAGTGTTGTGGTAGGGAATCCACAGCCGGGCCTACATTATTACTATTGATTACATGTTAGCTCGGTCGCGACTTCATACACATAGTGATTGCTATGGGCTAGCTACCCTTTATATGCTTTGATTACTAAATCCGGGAATTACATTACTGGTACTTACTGTTTTATGATAAACCTGTGAACTCACCAGTCTTGTACTGACTTTTGCATGTTTTCTCTCAGGACATTGAAATGACACGTTTAGGAGCACAGCATCCACTGCATGTCATTCCGTATTCACCCCAAACTATTTTCAAGATTTAATTTCATGTACTTTACATAAATTGAATTGGACGCGTGTTTGCGTGTTCCAAAACCGTTGTTAAATGTTTTCCTGTTTTCGCTTCCGCAATACTTAAATACAAGTTGGTTTATTTCATTTTTACTAAGCAACTTATATGATTTGTAATTGTCGAGTCGTTTGGTGTAACCGATGCTTATCTGAGATCCTGGTTATGTCACACGCCTGACGGTAAAACCCCGTTTGTGGAAATTGAGGGTGTCACAGATTGGTATCAGAGCATTTGTTATAGCGAACTAAAATGAACTTTGCATCTCATTTGCATTGCATTTTAGACTATAGCTGGATTTGCATTAGTTACACACACATAGATTACTAAGCTGTGCTTACTTAATTTGGTTGTCTGAGAACTTTTGCTTTAACATATCCCTGTGAGCTTACGACTACAGGGATGGTGGCTTCGAGTTGCTGTGAGTCATGGGAGGGGTCACTTATGAATTTCCTAAACCTTACTGATCCTTTCGTATACTTTGATTGATCGACCCCGATATAATACTTACATATTTGGTACTCCTATCGTTGATGACCACTGTACTTGACAAGATATGTTAGCCTGATAGGAGGAACCGAGGGTGATCATGCAAAGCAAATTACCATTACGGGTGCACACGTAATTGTAATTTGTCGTGCATGCTAAGTCCGGTGAATTTGGTTGGGTGGTAACATTGTAGCCGGTGTAAGTCATCGTTTCTACACCGTGAGCAAGAAATTTTCGATTTTCATACAACATGGCTATTGATGTGGAAACTATCTTTTAATTCTACTTGTATGAATGCTCACTCTTACCTCGAATTCGGATGAAATTCAAACCATGACGTGTGTCTTAATCCCTCGGAATCGAACTGATCTTCTAGTTTGTCTGTTACTTTAAATTCTTGGACTTCTTTTTCTTTTCATCCCAAGACAAAGGGGTTATTTCCATGCGACTGATAGCTTTGAATTCTGATATCTGGTTAGATATTTACTTATTTATGTATATGGTAGTTTAAAGAATGTCTGGAAGAGGATGTGGACGCGGGAGAGGTAACATCTCCATGACGCCTGTAGAATTGGCGGCGCTAATCAATCAGAGTGTTACCGCAGCGTTGGCAAGCCAACACCCTCCACAACGGAATCCCATCGGACAACCAGCTTGCACCTACAAGTCCTTTATGGACTGCAAACCTAATCCATTCAGGGGAACTGAGGGAGCAGTGGGACTGCTCCGTTGGTTCGAAAAGTTGGAGTCGGTATTTGAAATCTGCAACTGCCCTGCTGAGAATAAGGTGAAATATGCTGCTGGCATAATGGATGGTGCTGCTCTGAGCTGGTGGAACACACAAGTTCAGATGTTGGGTGTTGAAGCTGCAAATGCCACGACATGGGAAGAATTCAAGAACTTGCTGAAAGAGGAGTACCGTTCAAGAGATGAAGTACAAAAACTGGAAATCGAATTTTGGAACCTAAAGATGGTAGGTTCTGAAATCGAAGCTACACAACTCGTTCTCGCGAGTTGGCCACTCTGTGCCCTACTATGATCAACCCGGCTTACAAACGGGTTGAGAGGTACATCGATGGGCTAAATCCAGAAAAATAGAGCATGGTCACCACTGCTAGACTGGCTACCATACAGGAGGCTATCCAACTGGCATACAAGCTGACGGATCAGGCCGTCACGCAGGGCAAACTGCCCCCGTGAGGTGCTACATCGGGTTCCAATGAAAACAAGAGGAAATAGGAACCTTCTGCCAGTGGGAAGCAATCTTCATCCTCCACTCACCAGCAACAGCAATACAAGAAGTTCAACCAGTCACAACAGTCTCAAGACATGGGCAATTCGGGCGGCTATCATAGAAATCTTCCAAAGTGCAACAAATGTAAGTTCCATCATACTGGGCAGTGCACAAGGAACACTTGTGAGAGGTGCGGAAAGTTTGGGCATGTTGCCAAGAATTGCAGGGTAAACCTTTTGGGAAAGGCACCTCAACAGCAGCAGAACTACAAACAGACTGGGTGTTATGATTGTGGACAACCCGGTCACTTTAAAAGGGAATGTTCGAAACTGAAAAGGAATAGTAAAAATGGTGCTGCTGATAAGCCTAAAGACAACAACAATGGTGGTGGCGGTGGAAGAGGCAGAGCTTTCATCATGGGTTCAGGTGAGGCTCGAAATGACCCTACTGTAGTGTCTGGTAGATTCACTATTAATGGATGTTACGCCTCTGTTTTATTTGACTCCGATGCTGATAAAAGTTATGTATCCATAAAATTTAGCAAAGTACTAGGAATGGTACCTACTAACCTGACTTCTGAGTACACCATAGAAATAGCCGATGGTAGGACGATAACAGCAGCCTAGGTGTTTAGAAACTGTAAGCTAGGCTTATCTGGACACACTTTCTGCATAGACCTTGTTCCTATCACACTCGGTAGCTTCAATGTAGTGGTCGGGATGGATTGGTTATCCAAGAACAGTGATGAGATCATTTGCAAGGAGAAGCTGATCAAGTTACCTATTTCGGATGATGAAATTCTTACAGTGGAAGGTGATAAGGTGGGTGTGGTGGTCGGCATCATATCATATTTGAAGGCTCAGAAATGTCTCAGGAAAGGACACCTTGCCTTATTGGCACTTGTTACTGAAACGAAGACGGATGATAGGTGAGTCGAAGATATTCCAGTTGTGAGAGACTTTCCTGAAGTATTTCCTGAAGACCTACCTGGCTTTCCTCCACACAGACAGGTGGAATTCCAGATTGAATTAGCACCTGGAGCGACTCCGATCGCTCGAGCGCCGTACCGTCTGGCACCGAACGAATTACAAGAGCTGTCTAAGCAATTGCAAGAATTGTTAGACAAGGGATTCATACGTCCCAGCTCTTCACCTTGGGGAGCTCCAGTGCTTTTCGTTAAAAAGAAAGATGGAACCTTTAGGATGTGTATTGACTACCACGAATTGAACAAGGTGACGATCAAGAACAAGTATCCACTTCCGCGTATCGATGACTTGTTCGACCAATTGCAAGGATCTAGCTACTATTCCAAGATCGACTTGAGATCAGGTTATCATCAGTTAAGGGTTCGAGAAGAGGATATTTCGAAGACGGCGTTCCGGACTCGCTATGGACACTATGAGTTTGCTGTGATGTCGTTCGGACTGACCAATGCCCCAGCAGTTTTCATGGATCTCATGAATCGCGTCTGCAAGCCTTATTTGGATAAGTTTGTCATTGTATTCATCGATGATATACTGATCTACTCCCATAATAAGAAGGATCATGAGGAACATTTGAGAACCATACTAGAATTATTGAGGGATGAACAACTTTATGCCAAATTCTCAAAATGTGACTTCTGGATGCGCGAAGTGCATTTCCTTGGGCATGTGGTGAACGAAAAGGGTATACATGTTGATCCTTCAAAGATTGAAGCAATCAAGGGTTGGCCGGCACCAAAGACGCCTACTGAGGTGCGACAATTCCTTGGTTTGGCAGGCTATTACCGAAGGTTTATCGAAGGATTTTTAAAATTGGCGTAACCTTTGACTGTCCTAACTCATAAGGGAACAGTTTACAAGTGGGGTAGCAAGGAGGAAACAGCGTTTCAGGCGCTTAAAGACAAACTCTGCAGCGCACCAATCCTAGCCCTACCAGAAGGAACTGATGACTTTGTTGTTTACTGTGATGCATCCATCCCAGGTTTTGGGTGTGTATTGATGCAACATGACAAAGTCATAGCTTATGCATCTAGACAGCTCAAGGTGCATGAGAAGAACTACACAACACATGATCTGGAACTGGGAGCTATAGTGTTTGCCTTGAAGATCTGAAGGCACTACTTATATGGAACCAAGTGCACGATCTATACAGATCATAAGAGCCTCCAGCACATATATGACCAGAAGGAACTGAATATGCGGCAACGACGGTGGTTAGAATTACTCAATGATTATGACTGTGCGATCAAGTACCATCCGGGTAAGGCTAATGTGGTAGCCGATGCCCTTAGTCGTAAGGAAACCCTAAAACCTCGTCGGGTGCGCGCATTGCAAATGACTATCCACTCTGAACTACCAGTGCAAATCAAAGCTGCTCAAACTGAGGCCTTGAAGACGGAGAATCTGAAAGCAGAATCCATGTGAGGCATGGAGAAACAGTTGGAGATTAAAGCTAATGGAATCCATTATTTTATGGAACGGATCTGGGTACCACTGTACGGGAATTTGCGGGAGCTGATAATGGATGAAGCTCATAAGTCACGTTACTCGATCCATCCAGGTTCAGACAAGATGTATCAGGACCTGAAAGAATTTTACTGGTGGCCGAAAATGAAAGCGGAGATAGCCACCTATGTAAGCAGATGCCTAACTTGTTCCAAGGTTAAGGTAGAATACCAGAGACCATCCGGTTTACTCCAACAACCGGAAATTCCAGTGTGGAAATGGGAGCAGATCTCAATTGACTTCATCACAAAGTTGCCTTGGACTCCCAGCGGATGCGATACCATTTGGGTTATAGTAGACCGCTTAACGAAATCCGCACACTTTCTGGCAATCCGAGAGACTGATCGAATGGAGAAGCTGACACATATCTATTTAAGGGAAATAGTCTCTCGGCATGGCGTGCCGATATCTATTATTTCTGATCGTGATGCTCGGTTCACTTCTCACTTCTGGCAATCATTATAGCGATCATTGGGAACGCAGCTGGATATGAGTACTGCGTATCACCCGCAGACCGATGGTCAAAGTGAGCGTACGATCCAGACACTGGAAGACATGTTACGTGCCTGTGTGATCGATTTTGGCAGCAGCTGGGAAACTCATTTACCATTGGTTGAGTTCTCATATAATAATAGTTATCACACCTCGATCAAGGCAGCTCCATTTGAGGCACTGTATGGACGTAAATGCCGATCACCTATCGGTTGGGTAGAAGTACGAGAAAGCCAACTTACAGGACCTGAACTTGTGCACGAAACGACTGAGAAGATCGTGCAAATTCATGACCGTATGGCAGCAGCACGTGATCGACAAAAGAGTTATGCCGACAAGCGTCGTAAGCCATTGGAGTTTCAGATTGGTGATAAAGTACTGTTGAAAGTCTCACCCTAGAAAGGTGTAATACGCTTTGGAAAGCGGGGAAAACTAAACCCTAGAAACGTGGGGCCGTTTGAGATTGTCAAACGGGTTGGCCCGGTGGCTTATCAACTGAACTTACCTGACGAACTTAGTGGAATACACAATGTGTTTCACGTGTCAAACCTAAGGAAGTGTCTTGCTGATGAATCACTTGTTGTTCCATTAGAAGAACTGGAAATCGATGAACAGCTTCGTTTCGTTAAAGAACCAGTAGAGATTATGGATCGAGAAGTCAAAATACTAAAGCGTAGCAAAATTCCCATTGTGCGCGTTAGATGGAATTCTAAGCGTGGCCCAGAATTCACCTGGGAACGTGAGGAACAAATGAAATCCAAGTACCCTCATCTTTTCGTTTCAGCCTCCTCGTGATTAAAATTTCGAGACGAAATTTCCTAAAGCAGGGGAGACTGTAACATCGCGTATTTTCGTTAAATAAAAGTTAATTTTATAAACAATTAAGTTCAATACGTTGATGTCAATTCCAATAATTACAATAATAATAATAATAATAATAATAATAATAATAATAATAATAATAATAATAATAATAATAATAATAATAATAATAACATCATAATAATAATAATATTGCTATTAATAATTTGTAAGAATTATTAAGAAAATAAACAATTATAAAAACATTGGATTTAAAAGCCTAGGGGGTATTTATGTAATTAATGAAACTTAAAATCAAAGTTTATAGCATCAAGTAATAAACACTAAACTACAGGGACCGAAAGTGTAATTTCTTTAAATCCCAGCCCCCCATCCCGTCGACCCCCGCCCTCACCTCCGGCCACCATCTCCGGCCACACTCCGGCGAAGCCAAAACACCCAATTAACGTGATTTCAACCCGATTAAACACTCCCGACACACTTGCGTGGATGATTCGAACTCATGCCCCACAACAATTTAAAATTAGAATCGTTCAGTGCGATCCAGAACCGCCCCATTTTCGGCCGAACAACCAGTCACGATCCCGCACTAACACCTACAATAATGCAATTAAATTAACCAAAACAATCGTATATCTAATCCTAATCAGTTGTTAAACTCAATTCCACCTGAAACACATTTAAACTCCTCGAATCGAACACCATTTCATCACGACCTGCAACTCTGTTGAAAACCTCAATCCGAGATCTCTAACCTGCAATTGATAGAGGGCTTTTCATTATTGGATCCATTAGAATCCTTCTGTGGAACGATCGAGTTTCATTGCTATGTGCAACCTCAACAAGCTACGACATTAGCCGCGACCTTTTCTCATCTGTTCCCCAACGATTTGGTTTCGAAAGTGGTAATTAAACATTGTTTCATACTCGATTTCATTAGAGGATTAAAAGCCCTAAGCTTATTTCTGTTATCATAACCAATTTGATGTTTAATTAAATCGAAATCGGTTTTAGGGTTCATATGTAATTGGGGATTATTTCTAATTGTGTTTAAAAGAATTAAAAACCCATATCTTACCGTGGCTGTATGCCTTTGGTTCACCGGTTCCATGTCCACTTGCATACTTTGAGGTCCCGGGTTCGACCCCGAGCACCCCCAACATTTTTTAAGGATTTTCAATCTTTTAAAAAATATATAAAAATTCCTAAAAATTATAAAAATAACTTTTATAAACCTCCTTTATTTTAAAAGTTATCAAATGAATTTCTGAAAATTTATTTAATAAAACATCTTAACATTTTTATGTAAAACATTATTCTCCCAACTATTTAGGTTATTTCTTATAAAATGTACTTTAAATAAAAATTAGCAAATAATTATTGGTTAATACGTTATTTTGATTAATGTCAAAACATGTTCATTGCAAATAATTACAAAAACTTATTTACACCTTATGTTTAAACTTTATTACAAGTGATTTAGATTCGTATCATTTCTTTATATTAAATTGCGTAAATAGTATAACCCTTTTCCATTGAAGTAAAATATACGTGGTTTCATTATTTAATTTTACTTATCTATCAAAGCCCCAAATTCCACTTGAAATCCTAATCCTCGTCAATTCGTTAAACTTAATATTAAACTTAAACCTTGTAAACTTAAATATATATATATATATATATATATATATATATATATATATATATATATATATATATATATATATATATATTCTTAGGTACCTTGTGAGGGATTGCGTTGGAACGTTTATAATCAACATCCTTATACTTATTTGCCAAGTGAGTTTACAGCCCCATTTTTACTTTATACTATTTTTGGGGGAGAGAAACATGCTGCTTTCATAAACGTTACATTATATTGGGTTTTTGTGATACTGCATATACATGATACTATGGTGTTATACTTTGCCCTTCGGACCGTTAATATGCAAATAGCGAGGTGATTGTTAGTAGATCTACTGGGATTGACATACCCCACCCGGGCTAGTCGCGCTAGCTTGACTGGAGGTCAAACGGGTGAATGATTAGCCTGTTTTACAGTGTTATGGTGGGGAATCCACAGCCGGGCCTACATTATTACTATTGATTACATGTCAGCTCGGTCGCGACTTCATACACATAGTGATTGCTATGGGCTAGCTACCCATTATATGCTTTGATTACTAAATTCAGGAATTACATTACTGATACTTACTGTTTTCTGTTAAACCTGTGAACTCACCAGTCTTGTACTGACTTTTGCATGTTTTCTCTCAGGACATTGAAATGGCACGTTTAGGAGCACATCATCCACTGCATGTCATTCCACATTCACCCCAAACTGTTTTCAAGATTTAATTTCATGTACTTTAAATAAATTGAATTGGATGCGTGTTTGCGTGTTCCAAAACCATTGTTAAATGTTTTCCTGTTTTCGCTTTCGCAATACTTAAATACAAGTTGGTTTATTTCATTTTTACTAAGCAACTTATATGATTTGTAATTATTAAGTCGTTTGGTGTAACTAATGCTTATCTGAGATCCTGGTTATGTCACACGCCTGACGGTAAAACCCCGTTTGTGGAAATTGAGGGTGTGACATAATGAATATCATCTAATATGGTATAAGTTGCCTTAGGTTTGTAGACCTTTCTCTTCTTCATATTCCACAAAAATAAAACTCCTAGTTGTCGCCACATTATAAAAGGACATAAATAGCACGGCGTTCCGCCTCTGCCGTTTTTTACACCCCAACCGATGACGGATTTATCGGGGCAGACAAATATAAAATTAATTGCTCATGCCACATGTAATAAATGCATTGAAATAATATTAAATATTATTTTCATTAAATAGTACTAATCTAATAATTCATTATAATCAAATAAATATAAATAAACATAGCAAAAGTCTTTTATTAATTTAGGTCCAAGTACTAAACTAGCATGAAGAAGTCATCAAAACTGCATTTCCTGAAATCATATAAAAAATAGTAAGTTAGTTAACGAATTAGCACGTGAGTAAACACGGGTTTTGCATACATATATAGATTGAATAAAATTATTGAAACAATTTAATTCACATAATAATGTCAAGAGCAGACCAAACACAATCAAACCTAATTACTGAATTGACTTGATCCGCACACGAAGTATTATGATAGAATATGTGAATCCTTTTCGAATCACCACTCGAATAATCATATAAGGTAAGTTTGTCAAATCAATAAATCTATAATCACCACTTGAATAATCATATGAGATGGATCACCACTTGAATAACTATATCGGATGGATTTGTCAAACCAATAAATCTATCATTATTATCGTGGTTGTATAAATTATTGATTATGTTATCAACTTGTATATCTAATTATGCACACATAATTACAAGTAATAACAAATTATGTCTTGAATTGAATTTAAAATAAAATAACAATAAATATTAATGATTAAATATTGAATAATTTGATTTTTACAATATATAAAACACATGAAAATAAGCTTTGAATACTAATATTGATATATGAATATAATTTAAGTAATAATATGTTAGATTAGACATTAATGGTTTTCTTATGATTTAACATAAGAAAATGTGGCTTAGATTAAAAAAACAATGATTGATTTGGAAAACTAGGGTTACGGTTTAGGGTCTGGGTATAACGAACAATTTTAAATTAATGTAATTAATTTATTGAACTTAAGTAGATAAATAGAATACATTTTAAGTAGATAAAATAGAATACTTTGATTAAGTAATTGAATTTAAAATAACAATGAATAATTTATAAAATAGAATTATTAAATATTTAACTTAGAATAACAAAGTTTGAATATTAAAGTATGAACATAAAATAATTAATTATTTAATAACTAGGTCAAAGAAATAATTAATTAAATAATTAACTATTTCAATCATTTGTAATATATTTATATAAAATATTTTGAAATAACTTAGGTTAGACTAATTTTTATAAAGCTTTTAAACTTATGAATAACTTTTTCTATATTTTCATAACCTTTAAAATGAAATATAATATGAAACTATAATTCTTGAAAGTTTTCAAAAATCAATAGATAATTTCTGAATTAATTTTAATTAACAAGACAAATTTTATATTATATAAATGTTTATTAATAATTTACTGAATTAAAAATAATTGAAAGAAAAAGATTTAAAAAGGATATGGGGTGTCCGGGGTCTAACCCGTGTACCCTGTGTGGGAGTGATATACTTAAACCGGTTATAGACTAGAGCCCAGATTTGTTTATAATTGGTTTGCAAACTTTAAAAACTCAAAATAATCAATCCCAAATTGTCCTATAAACCTTAGTTCGATTTGATTCCAATTGAATGCCCAAAATGAGTTGCTAAATTGAATTAATCATGGGGGCTTTATTCCCGTGCTATAATTGTATATGTGTATCAAGAATTACCTGGATTAAGTTCGATTTGATGAATGTATGTTAGAAGAACGGCCTTGACAGGAACAGATGAAAATGATGATCAGTTGCGTGTGTGTTCCAATTGGAATTAGAGTTGCACAAAGCTCAAAGGTAATAGCATAACATTTTATGTGAAAACTTTTTAAAATTAGTTTTGGAAATTACATTTTCAACCCTAAACTTAAATAAAACCCTAATTTATTAATTAACCGATTTATTAATTTATAAAACTTTATTAACTTTATTTCTTTAAAAAATGTATATTAATTAATTATTTTAATTAAATTATTAAAATCTCATAATTGATGATTAAAACCTTAAAAAACATTTATTTTAAATTTTAGAATTATTGTAAATTGAATAAATATTATATTTATTGTGTTTAAATCCTCCAAAATGAATAAAATGGTTTAAGTATTAAAATTGATTTATAAGATTGACTCAAACAGGTTTGGGTTTAAGTTTGTAATTTAAAAATAGATCAAATGTTACTCCATTGCTTCCCTAGGCCAGCATTGTTAATTCTGCCACTATTCCTAAGTACCAATCCAAAATCACCATTTAATTTATTTATTTTGACTGTCAATTATTAGTTTTTTTTGTTTTTGAAGGGCGAGTGTCTCAACGGAAATCCTTTTACCATGATAACCCAAACCACACAAGTTCGAGCCGAGCGGGGGGTGTAGACTATGTTGTCTTAACCGGGCCCACGCGACAGAGCCCCCAGGCAATCGAACCAGGTGGGAAAACCTTCGGGCGGGAACCCCACATATTGTGGGTAAACCCTCCCCCCTCAGAATCGAACCCGTGACCTTTTGGCCACAGAGCTCTATCCCTCATTAAGATGGCCACCAGGGCAAGCCCTGATGGTTAACTGTCAATTATTAGTTGACACGCTTTAGGAACTAGTCAAAACTTGTTGATTCTCCTGGTCCATCAAGCCGCTTATTCACTGTGTCGTACCCTTGTACTTGTAGGACTATGATTATGTGTCACTAGCAATGTTGTTAGGACCGGATCGGACCGGCCGGTCCGACCGGTTCGACCGCGAATCGGTGGCTGGTCCGGTCCGGTCGAGGGTGGATCGTTTTTGGAGCATTGAACCGGCCGGTTCGAACCGAGTCGCCGGTTGGACCGGCGAACCGGTTCGGTTCCGACCGGATTTTGAATTTTTTTTTTTTTTTTTTTTTTTTTGATTTTAATGGGTAAAAACGGGGTGTTAAACCATAAATTAGTACTTTGTATATACAAATATAGTTAAGTTTTATATATAACTATAAAATATATGTATAAATCATATATAAATTACTTATATTTAATTACATATATAAATATAATTAAAATATAGTTAAATCCGGTCCATCCGGTCCGACCGGTCCGACCGGTCCGACCACCAAACCAGTAAGCCGTCCGGTTCGACGTCCGATCCGGTTCTGAGAACATTGGTCACTAGTTATCTCTTGAGCCACTCCTCCGCCAAGCGGATCAGACTACGATCCTTTATCTTCAATTCTTCATTGAGCCCACCAGCCAATCCACGACCACCCAGATAAAACTAAGATCCTCTGTTGATGTTTTTCCATTTAGCCGCTCTCTCTTATATGACTAAAGTGGCATTCAAACTATGGTTGTTATTAAATATTATAGTTTTGAAGATTACAAGATTACGGAATTTGACAGAATTTCGACTTACACAATTAGCATTCTTAATTTTAAGTTTTTTTATTTTCTAATCTAAGCTTTTAATTTCCTTCTTTTCAAGACGCGGGGAAGTATTGAAATGTATTAGATTAAGATTTCTAGTATTGCGCCAACGTGCCTGGTAAAATTAAGGGGTAACTTTGTAAAATAGTAACCAACTTTTAAAAGTGTTATAATTAAGGTAACTCTAGTTTTAAAAGTGTTACAATTAAGTCACTTAATTTTTATATTTTATATAAATTAGAAGTCTTAACATGTTTTTTAGCATGTTATACTTTTGGTTTCAATTAGAAAATATTTTTTTCTATCTTTTAATGCTGATATGGAACGTTGACGTAAATTTTAGGTACTTTTTTTATTTTTTTTATAATTAACATGTTTTTTTTATTTTTTAATATAATTTTATATATTGCAAATTCTGACCACCACGTTTTCTCTACCGTTACTTACTTGACATAAGAAAATTTAATTATGACTCGATTTGATCATTTGATGGTCCAATTTGAGAAAAATATGCATGAGTGACTAAATTAGAACACTTTTAAAACTTGGTTACTATTCTGTGACATTTTCCCTAAAATTAATTAAGGTTTACAAATGAAATTTATGTAATAATGAATCAATTCAATAATTTACAATCATACAACATTAACCCAAGTCTTGAAACATAAAGTAAACTTGTTAATTATGGAATAAACTTCCTTAATGGAATTGTGAATCACTCAAATCCAAAAATCACACTTTTACAAATCAAAGGAAATTAAAAAAAGATCCAAAATTAGGGAAAATTTCTGAACTTTAAAATTAGGCCTCCAAATGATGAAATCCAAGTGTGACAGTCGAGCCGAATATCCTTGTTTGTTGGTGACATGATCCACTCCATCAATACAAGTCCATACTTTACTTATGAACTGTGTAACTCTAAACATAACTCATCTTTTTATATTGTTAGGGATTGTAACTTTAGGTCATGTTTACCTAAATGTGGGCTTATTCAAGTATGAATCTAGTAACTCAGGAATCACCTTCGTACCACATTGTGCTATATATGATGAAATAATAAAAAATCCATGACTAGATATTAGGTATTAACAAGCTTAGCTGACCCAAATGCCATGGAATAACTTATTTAGTTCTCATGCGGTACATAGATTGGTTCTAAGTCAGTCTTCTTGATCCTTAATGGATGGTTTCTATAGCGAAAGTCTTATAAAGGAATGCTAGATTTGTAGTTTGCAATGAAAAGGCTTGTGTTGTGTGATTACGACACAAGTAGATAGGTTGTATTACTATGAACACAAGTATAAGGCTTTAAGTTAAAAGAACTTGGGTGTGTGCAAATGAGAGACCATCATCCTATACATACTAGTTACACATGTTCTAGATTCTTCTATATCTAGACTAATCTATACATAGTTTATTCATTTACTAGAAATATCCAAGGCTAGATATTTCCATGGAACTATCAAACTTCCTCCATTATCTAATGCTACGGGTCGTCTTGTTTGCTTTAAAAGTGCTTAAACTTTGATGGGTCGGGACATTCTCCCCTACCTAATGCTACAACGTCCTCGTCATGTTGACCGAATTCCTCATGAGTTGTCTTCATGAGTTGTAGGATAGAGATGGTTTTGCCTTGACGCCTTGTGTCTGGCACCAAGGTAACGGTATGCACTTGATCTCCTTTGATGATGTATATGGTGTTTATGAATGTCACTGGGCACGCTTTTGACTTTTAGGAGAAGTCCATCCCGAGCACGATGTCGTAGTCGCTAGCGAAACAACTGAGAAGTGCAACTTGCCTGTCCATGTATTGATCTTTGTCTTTACGCCACATGTCGCTACTTCAATTAGCTTGGCATTTCTTGAGGTGACCGTGATCCATCCTGCTTACGTGATGATCCTCAAGCCAAGTCTTCGAGCCTCTTCAAGTGAGATGAAGTTGTGGCTTTCTCTAGGGTCCACCAATGCTTTAACATTCTGCCCCTTTATCTCTAGGTTTATAAACCGAAGCCCTTTGGATTTTGTCTTTACATTGCATTTAATTGTTTTCGGGTTTAGTTGGTTTGCTATCATCAAACGCTTGCCTTCATGTGTATTTAACATATTAAGTAGTTGAAGTTGCATTGTTCCTAGGTGAGCCTCCTATGGTTCTGATCATTTTTCAATATATCTTATCAAGGCTATTAGCCTAGCTTTTTTGAGAAACATGTGCATTGTGCGGCCCATCTCAAAGGAAACATCCTTTGATTATTTGTACCTCTTTTCCATACCTTGGTAGTTTTTGATTATCTTCTTTTTGATTTTGATTTTGTTATTATTGAGGGATCTTACTCCCCCATCTTTTACATCATTATCCTCCATAATGATGGGTTTTTATGATCGCCTTTCATTATGGTCGATTAGGCTTTCAGCAAAAACGATGGCTGAAGACAAGTCTTGAACATTTCTTCGTTCAAGCTCAATTCTTGACCATATTTGTAAGCCATCGATGAAGTATATGAGAGAGTCCTTTGGTAACAAGTCTGGAATTTCTAGCATAAGGGTAATGAAGTCTTTGACGTAGTCCTTAATGGTACCCTTTTGATTTTGATTACGAAGCAAAATTTTTTCTTTGTGTTCAACATTTTCTTGATAAAATAGTTTCTTTATTTCTTTATAACATCAGTGAAAGTTTGTATCATGCACATACCTCTATCTATCTTCATGTGCTTGTGACTCCACCATAAGGATGCATCTCTTTCAGGTAAAGGGTCACCGTCTTGATCTTCTTGGCATCATCGATGATGTCAATGGCCTTGAAGTATTGCTCCACATCCCAAAGAAAGTAATTCACAACCCTCGCCTCTCAGTTTCCAATGAATGGTGATGGTTTGGGGATGTCAACCATTGTAAAGGCATGGATTATGTTTTAACTCCGATTGCTAGTGCACGCTTGCAAACCTTAGTTAGGTTTGCAAGTCTTTGATCTCTCTTTCAATGTTAGCCTTGAGCTGGCCCAACTTCTTTGTAAATGTCTCTTCCATCTCCTATTTTATTACTGAGAGGGCGAGCTAGAGATCATTCCTCATTTCATTGAGGTTATTGCCTAATGACTCAACATTTTGCAAAGACTCGCACGTGTGTGTTTTGAAGAATTTCACTTCAGCTTTGAACTCATTCATTTCGTTTTTGAATTCAGACAATGTTGTCTGGACATCTTAAACTTCTTTTTCCATGCTTTCCACCGAGTCCTTAGACATGATTTTAAGTTCTCTTGTCACCTTTACGATCATCCTCCCTTCCATGGGTCTCGTCTTTGGCAACGCTTGCGCCTATAACCTTCTGTGGAACTTATGGTATCCTAACGAGTAAACGCGGCTCAGATACCACTTGTCACAGACTGATTTGTTTAGCTCTCGTGCGACACTTAGATTGGTTCTAATTCAGCCTTCTTGATCTCAAATGGATGGTTTCTGTAGTAGAACTCTTGTAAGGGAATGCTAGATTTGTAGTTCGCAAGTGAAAAGCTTGTGTTGTGTGTTTACGATACAAATATATTGCTTGTATTACTATGAACGCAAGTAGAAAGCTTTATGTTACAAAGAACTTGAGTGTGTGCAAATAAGGCACCACCATCCTATTTATACTAGTTACACATGTTCTAGATTCTTCTATATCTATACTAATATATACATAGTTTATTCATTTACTAGAAATATCTAAGCCTAGATATTTCCATGGAACTATCTAACTTTCTCCATTATCCTTCCAAGTAGTTTCGATGGTTGAAGAATGTAGCGTTTTCTAGAGACATCCGTGATCATTTATGGCTGCACAAGTTAGTTTTTCGTAGTAGCCCGTCGTACCATGTTTTCTAGTATTTTACGAGACACTGTAGATCCTTTTAGCGTTGTCGTGTTGCTCCAGAATGGCGTGGGCTGTTGCAGTGTTTTCCGAGCAGCATTGTTTGCTTCAAAAGTGCCCCCAACCCATAAAAATTATGATGTTGCGACCTGAACTTTGGTTGGTCATGACACAAAGCTTGCCTAAGCTTGAGCTCTCTCGTCTAACTAACGAGTGATCAAGGTAGGCTCTTCAGAACCAGTTTATAATTTATTAATTAAATATTCATAGTTATGTTTATATATATATACACATATATATATATGTGTGTGTATATATATGTATGTATAATGTTAAAATATTAAATACAAATTATATATAGTAATGATAATGTAATGCATATATATGTTATAATATTAATTATATAATTAATAGACTCGTAAGCCTACTTAAACTTGATAAGGGACTCAAGCTTGTTTATTAAACAAACTTATTTTTATATGCGATTTTGGGCTTAGGGTCATTTAAACTCGATTTGAATCAAATTTTTAGCAAGTCGATTTTAATATCTTACTAGCAACTCAAGTGGTCAACTCATCACACTTACAACCGTTATAATAACTAGGATTGATCCCGCACGTTGCCGCGGGGATCTTTTTGTAGCGTCGTGTAAACTATATTAGCACAAAAGAGTAAGAAATCTAAACATGTTTTCTATGTAAAAATCTCATAACTATTTTAAACATAAAAATACATCGATGTCATTTGTCAAACAATGATTATTAAAGAAAACTGCCTGGTTAGATATACACTTAAATTATGTGATAGACTAATCAACAGTTATATGTCGTAACGATATAGTCTTTGCAAAAGTTATAGAATATAAAAAAAAATATTCGTAAAAAGATTATAAAGATTAACTTTTTTTTCAAAAAAAAAACAAAGCTTTCATATAGTTATTACAATTATTGTAGGATTGAACCCATGTCCCTTTTCTTGGAATCCAACTAACTAACCACTCAACCAAATTTAAAATTGAATATAGGCTTCAAATTCATTTTCATTTATCAACTAAATGTTATTAATAAAATCCCCACCAACATATATAATATATCATATATAAAAGAAACAAAAATTTAAAAAAAATCCCCCCACCGACGTAGAGGATTAATAGTAATAGAAATATTTATAAAATGAAAACATCAAAATCCAAGTAGGACCACACAACACATCTTCGTGCCTTTAAATTATTAATTTTCTCAAATCCTATAATATTTATTTGTTTTCCCACTAAGGGAAGAAATACTCTAAAACTAAATATAAAATACTTCTAGACTACACTATAAACTACTAACTCTATTAATTTTTGTATTTGTGATTCAAATGATATGTGATATAAAAACCTGAACCAATAGTTACTTAACTTCTTAAGTGATACTAAATTTACTTAAACCTCCTTAATTTTTACTAGTTTTTCCAACTTTTTTATATTTTATAAATATTTAAACAATTTAAAATTAACATTATGAAAATAAATATATATATGAACCTTAATTATTGTATTTTTTTCGGTTAACTTGAAGTAGAAGGTAATAGTGAATAAAAGAATTAACTAAATTATAATCATGTTTCATAACTCTTAAGTTAATAAAAGTCATCGAAAAAATATAATTATTTGACACTAAGCAAGATTATATATATTTTATTTATCACACTTAATTTTAAAAAATTAAACATTTATAAGAATATTATATATGATTGAAACATATTGGTGAGAGTTTTGCGACTTTAAAGAAAAAAAAAACTTTGAGTAGCTTTGATATGATACTTGATGATTTTTTTCTTTAAAGTCATCAACTCTCACCATGTGTTACACATTTAAAAACTTTGAGTAACCTTACTAGATTAATAAAAATTAAAAACCATACAGATAAATATTATGAGGAATGTTATTATATAAAGTGAAAAAAACGTGACAAGCGTACAAAGTTACCAGGACGTGGTACGTGTCTTTTGAGAGAGAGTAATTTAATCCGTGCCATAATTACATATATAAGATGCATAATTACGCAGCGTATATCAATAATTACGCAGGTTATATTCATTATTACGTATTTTATATATTTTATTTATCACACTATTTAAAAAATTAAATATTTATAAGAATATTATATATGATTGAAACATATTGGTGAGAGTTTTAGGACTTTAAAGAAAAAAAAACTTTGAGTAGCTTTAATATGATACTTGATGAATTTTTCTCTTTAAAGTCATCAACTCTCACCATGTGTTACACATTTAAAAACTTTGAGTAACCTTCCTAGATTAATAAAAATTAAAAATCATACAAATAAATATTATGAGGAATGTTATTATATAAAGTGAAAAAAACGTGACAAGCTTACAAAGTCACCAGGACGTGGTACTTGTCTTTTGAGAGAGAATAATTTAATCCGTGTCATAATTACGTATATAAGATGCATAATTACGCAACTTATATAAATAATTACGTAGATTATATTCATTATTACGGAGGTTATATTCATTACTACCCAAGTTAAAAATATTCAACATACAAATAATAATTACGCAAGTTATATTTATAATTATACAAGTTATTTTTATAATTACAATGTTTATAATCAAACAAATTATACGCACAAAACATAGATAATTCTAAAAAATATTATTTTAGAAAAAGTATAATAATACTATACCAAAATTAAATATAATAAAATACTCGATTTAAGGTGTAATTTTTTTAAAAAAATAATGTCGTATAAAAAAATTATATGCATCTAAAAAAATTGGCGAATTTGAAAAATGTCAACAACTGTAGGTTATTTCCATATCTAACTCTCCAGAATTTTTTCATGCGTGATTATTTTATCTATAATCTGAATCGTTTATTTCTTAAATCAATAGTTGATATTATTTCCTACACCTCTCACAAAATATCACTTTGTATTCTAAACTTTTCCTAAATATTATAAAGACACATAAAGGGGTGAAATTAAATACTGAATACAAGTTGTTCAAAAAAATACAAAACACATAACTACGGTGCGAACAAAAAGAATAAACTTAAACCGTTTAATTTGTGATAAATAGTTCACATTTCGTATATTTGTTTTTCTTACATACAAATGAGTATGTTTATATAAACAAAAAATAATCAAACTTATAATTCATATGTTTTATCAACTATTAGTATATTTGAAATGTGTAAGTTAACTGTAGGTAATATAACCTACACATGATTTATACATGTGTAGGTTATATACATATATAAAATTTGCTGATATATTCCTTTTGAATCTTATGAGAGATGAATCAACATTCTGTCTATCGGTGTATTTTATTTTAATTCAAAAACAAGATTGAAAATTTGAATGATTCATTGTTTTTTCTACGTGTTCTTCAATATTTATTATTCTACATAAAACCCTCTCTTACATGCAAATTTCTTACTAAGAACATAGTTCAACATAGGGGTGAGCATAAGTCGGGATTACCGAATTTTACCCGATACACGTACCTGCAAATCCCCGATACCCGATCCCGTATTATATTATAGCATAGGTCATCGGTTAGCATAATCTCCAAATTTCGGTCTCGGTCTCGGTATCGGGATTAAGAATAAGGGACCCGATTATTTAATATCCTGACCGAGTTTTGTCACACCCTTAATTTTCACGAACGGGGTTTTACCGTCAGGCGTGTGACATAACCAGGATCTCAGATAAGCATCAGTTACACCAAACGACTCGATAGTTACAAAACATATAAGTTGCTTAATAAAACGAAATAAACCAATTTGTCTTTAAGTATTGCGGAAGCGAAAACAGGAAAACATTTAACAACGGTTTTGAAACACGCAAACACGCGCCCAATCCAATTTATTATAAAGTACATGAAATTAAATCTTGAAAACAGTTTGGGATGAATGTGGAATGACATGCAGTGGATGCTGTGCTCCTAAACGTGTCACATCAATGTCCTGAGAGAAAACATGCAAAAGTCAGTACAAGACTGGTGAGTTCACAGGTTTATCAGAAAACAGTAAGTATCAGTAATGAAATTCCCGAATTTAGTAATCAAAGCATATCATGGGTAGCTAGCCCATAGCAATAACTATGTGTATGAAGTCGTGACCGAGCTGACATGTAATCAATAGTAATAATGTAGGCCCGGCTGTGGATTCCCCACCACAACACTATAAAACAGGATAATCGTTCACCCGTTTGACCAGCTAGCGCGACTAGCCCGGGCGGGGTATGTCAATCCCAGTAGATCTACTAACAATCACCTCGTTATTTGCATATTAACGGTCCGAAGGGCAAAGTATAACAACATAGTATCACGTATATGCAGTATCACAAAAACCCAATGTAATGTAACGTTTATGAAAGCAGCATGTTTCTCTCCCCCAAAAAGAGTATAAAGTAAAAGTGGGGCTGTAAACTCACCTTGATTGATGAGATTTAAATTTGAATGGTAATAGATTTGGCACCAACGAGGTTCTTACGAGCAACCTAAGGATCGACGTCTCGAATTAGAATAAGAATGATATGAGATATGAGAATGGATTAGGGTTTCTATAGGGATTTGGGGTTTTGATAGAATTATGAGTTTTGTTAAGTAATTAAATTTATAAAGTAAATATCATATTTTTAATTCATTAGATGAATTATTAAGTGTTTTAGAATTGAATTTAGATATAATGATGTAATTAAGTCTGTATGATCAAGAAGAATAATTATGAAAAAATATTAATCTAAACCGTTCGTTAAAGTATATTTTATAAGAAAACAATATTTGTAAATAATTTAATAAAACTTTAATATAATCCAGAAAATTATCTGGTGCTCAAAAATATATTTAAAGTTTACAAAACTTATTTTTATATTTATTAAAAATTTTCTAAAATAAATATATGGCTGAAAAAGCCTTAAAAAATAAATGAGGGTGCCCGGGGTCGAACCTGGGACCTCAAGTATAACATGGGGGCAAAGAACCGGTGAACCAAAGGCATACAGC
The DNA here is from genome assembly GCA_024085815.1 of Flaveria linearis. Taxonomy (NCBI): domain Eukaryota; kingdom Viridiplantae; phylum Streptophyta; class Magnoliopsida; order Asterales; family Asteraceae; genus Flaveria; species Flaveria linearis. Next base: position 68,470,423 of record CM044013.1, on the reverse strand, counting down.
CGCGGTACTTAATGGTTTTGAAAGTTTAAAAACACCTACAACAGAAACCCCTAATTCTAGATAAACACTAGAATCTTTTCATTCCAAATCGACCTTCAATTCGATTCTGTTAACGAGCGGATTCATGGGGATTTTATTCCCCAAGTGAAATCGAGTGTTTAGGTATTTTTGATTACCCGTATGATGATGGATTGGAGCTGAACCCAACGAAGAACAGGTCGTGGCTATACAGGGATCGATTTCAGTGGCAATCGTTGATGATAATCGAATTCCTCACACAGGAAGTTTCTAATGACTCTAAAGATGAGAAGCCCTATGTTAATTTCGTGAAATAAAGCTCATAAGGTGGGTATCGACTATGTAGCACGTCGCGGTTGGTGGTGGTGATCGAATGTGGTGTTCGTGCGTGTTTTATACTAAATTGAATTCAGTGGAAGATTAGAATCGATTAAATGTTCGTGAGTGCGCAATTAATTGGATTATCATAGTGGTTAGTGCTTCGATAGTGGCCAGAATTTCGGCCGAAGTGGGGTGGTTGGGTTTGGTTGTCAATCGCACTATAATTTTTAAATTGAATCGGTGCATGTATTCGAATCTTACATGCAAGGATGTTGGTAGTGTTTGATTGAGTTGGATCCGATTAATTTTTGAGTGTTGTGGGTCGCCGGAGGTGGCCGGAATGTGGCCGGAGGGGAGAGCGGGGGTCGACGGGTGGGGGGTTGGGTTATTTAAAAAAATTACACATTGTAGTTTAACGTTTATTAATTTATGTTAAAAACTTTAATTTCAAGTTTCATAAATTACAAAATTACCCCCTAGACTTTTAAATCAAATTTTTTTATACATATTTATTTTCTTAATAATTCTTACAAATTATTAATAGAAATTCTATTCTTATTATTATTATTATTATTATTATAGTTATTGAAATTAACATCAACGTATTAAACTTAATTGTTTATAAAGTTAACTTTTCATAAAAGCCGTGAATAGACCTTATAAGAATTTAACAAGGTTAACGAAAATACGCGATGTTACAAGTTTAAAAATAGCAACCCTTAAAACCTAAAAAAAATCGGGATGCAGCCCATAATTCACAAAAAAAATCGTCTGGGAAGTTTAAAATCAATCGGACTGCAGCATCCGTATGTTATATTCCATCAATCGTAGGTTCAATCAAATGAAGGCTGCATTCATTCATCTACGATCTTCGAGTCTTCGACATGAGCAACATCGATTCACAAGTAAGTTGGCTTCATTAGTCGTTGCTCTAATCCTTCCATGTTATTATTCTTCAAAAGTAAGTTTTTTTTTCACTTCAAATATCAAAACAAACCTAATCACTATAAAAAGTAAGTTTTTTTTCTCACTTCAAATAAATTTTATTTGCTTGGATCATGTTGGAATGTTTGGTTTGATATTTTTATGAGATTACAGATTGTTGTTTTGAATTGTTATTTGATTGGTTGTTAGTTTTATAATATTTTCTCAGTTTGTTGCTTTGAATTTCTTTTTATTTTGATAATATAACCTAACGATTTCGACGTGGCATATCATCGAACAACTTGTGTGCATGGAAACAAAAGATTATTTCCATTATCTCGGTCATCGATATCACCATAATAACACGAACCCGACATTGTGCATTCCCGATTACCGATACACGTCACGTAGGTACGGTCTCGGTAATCTTTTATACATATTTTCGGTAATCAGGTCGGGTCGGGAATACCCGAATCATGTCGGTTACCCGAGGTTGCTCAGCCCTAGTTCAACATACCTTGAATGCATGTTTTTTATATTACATAAAGGCCCTTGAAAGTTGTATTTTTACCCCCTCAAGATTAGTTATATATTCACTTTATATGTTTGTTTTTGGCACACTCATGATTTTTTTTTATTTTTGTGTTATGATTTTCTTTTATAGGTTTAAAATTTTTATGAACTATAAAATTTCGAATACATGGTTGCTAAGTATTTATTTTTATCTATATTTTAGTGTCAATTAACCTATATGTTAATTTTAGAAGTAAAGAAGCAGTGGCTTTTTTGCTTTTTTTGTTTGGCCACCATAGTTTGAGGTCTTAATTTCGTTAATTTCTATATTGAGGGTTGTCCTTTCTGTGCCTGCTTGAGCCACATGTCACACCCTCAAAATCCACGTGCGGAGTTTTACCGCGAGGCGTGTGAACAAACCAGGATCACAGTCAATAGTTACTCAGAACGACTCTATATGCTACGTTTAACATAACAAACCAAACCAGAGTTCAAACTTTAAAAATCATGCGGAAGCGTATAGTAATAAAACAACCCAAAATATAAAAATGTATAAAATGGCAAAACATGCGCCAACCAACTGTTTAAAATCCAAAATGTAAAGATAAACAAATGTATCATTGTAAAGTATCAGGATGCATGCTTGACTCGTGCAGTGCTCCTACTGGCAATCCGAATTAACGACCTGAGAATAGCATACTAAAAGTCAACACATGGTTGGTGAGTTCAAGAGTTTGCGTATAAATATAACAGTTTAACAATAGTGATATATATAAGCATGTGCATTGTAATAGATAGCTAGTCCATTAACAAATTGATATTAATACATAGTGATTTCGACATTGAAGCTGACTGTGTTATGTTTGCCTCCCGTCACGACTTCACCATATCGTGACGAATAATCATAGGACAAATTGCACCCGGTTGACCTCGAGTCACACAGGTGGGGCTCGTCACCAAGTTTCCCCGCTATCCAATATTAACAATTCGAAAGTGTGAGGACTTTATCATGGTAAACAGCACCATATTAATATCATACACATCTTAAATATAAAAAGAGTTTGTAACATTACCAGTATGCTATCTCCCCCAAAAGAGATTTAGTAAAACAGTGGGGCATGAACTCACCTGATGCGCGTATTGAGTACTAGAGTTTACTTGAAAGAAAAGTGAACAGTCAACCCTCAGAGGTTACCTAGATCACCTAAGTACATGAGTTTGTGTAAACAGTGAATATGAGAAACCCTAAGTGCACCATAACCAAGGACTCAAGGTTTTAGAAGAATAGACATGTTTCACCCAGTTGACCCGTTTGACCCATTGGTGACATTATGTGTTGTAAACCATTTAAACAAACATGAGCACATATCATACAAGTCATGTAAGTTCTTGGCATCTAGCATACTCAGTGTGTTCATAACACAACTAGTGTATCATATAACAGGTTAGATCATGCATAACCTACTTATATAACCTATAATTATGATTTAGCACATATGGGTCAAAACAGATAATCTACCAAATAATCATCCATACTAATCACAACACATTCAATATGTCCAATACATACCACATACATCAATATGATCAATTTCCAGTCCCAAACATGATGTCCTAGTTACTGATCAACATACCAAACCATACATGATCATCAAAGTGCATAAATCACCCAATAACCTACTAAACATTCCATACCACCAAACTAACAGATTCTACCACATTAAACATCCACAATAAGCATTCTAATATGATCCTAAGCCATGAATAAGTCCAATTCCCAATATCCAAGGTTCATGCACAATAAAGTTTCCCTTTTGGGAAAGTTCATCCCAAAACCTACTAAACACCCAAGGTACATACAATTCATCAATAATATACTATTTCAAGCTCATAACAACATCCAAGCATGATCAACAATATCAAACCAACCTAATTTATCAATTTATATCTAAAAAGTTTCTACTTTTGGCAAGATATGAACAACAACATCCAACCTAAGATTTCTAGCATTCTTAGCAACAATCTAGCATTCATATCATAATCCCAATGTTCATAAAACATCATTAACACCCTAATAACACCAATTCATCTTTGAATTATCAAGTTCATACACAAAAGTTACTATTTTTAGTAACCTATGAACAAAGTTCTCAATTCACCAATTTCTTGCATGATTCATGTTTCCTAGCATTCATACTAACTAATTAACATCCAAACAACATCAAACAACAATCAATTCCACAAAAGCCCCAAAATTTTTGAATTAGGGTTCATGTTCATCAAGGTTCATGATCAATCAACCAAAAGTGTAGTTTTCTTGCATAATCAACCTTAAACAAGATACATACAACCTAACTAACATGTTAACATCAACAAAACATCAAATTTCAGCCCTATGAACATCAATTTTGCAGCCTATGGTTCGGCCAAGTCAAGAAACCCAAAAAACATCAAAACTAACCTTCAATTCACGTATATACTTGTCAAGGAAGGTCAAATCGCGTTCTAGTGCTTGGAATCGATTAAAACCATGAAGATTTGAGGGTTCTTGGCTGAAAAACGCAGGGAAGGGGGGAAGAGAGCTGCAGGTCGGTCTAATGGGGGAAAGGGTGGGGTTTGGGTGTTTTATTTTAACCAATTTACAAGTACACCCCCTCTAAAACTTGTACTTTGTATTTTTTCTTAAAAGTTAAGTTTTTAACTCTTTGTAATTTGTTTTTAACTTAACAATATAAAAATATAACTAATGGTAACCCTTAGATATTTTATTTTGTAAAAACACAAGACATACGAATTAACACACGCGTTTCCGCGTTACGCGATAAAATTCCCGAATAGTCTTTAAATCGCGTAAACACATAAGCATAACACAATAATCATCTAATCAAGTAGATTATTATTAAATTAACATTATTAATTATTATTAGGTCACCAACGTCAAACGACAACTAGTGTGTGCTTACGACGCGTGTATGTAAAACTTAACGGAACTAACGGAGTTTAGTAACGGAAAATCACCGGATGTCACATTATCCCCATGTTGAAAGAATTTTCATCCTGAAAATTACGTTACATGGTGAGAGTGTTCCATCACACGGTGAGAGTGTTCCATCACTGGTCTACTGCATTGGCACGCAGAAATCGAAATCGAGTGAGTTTTGGATGAGTTGTCACATCATCCCTATGTTGAAAGAAATTTCGTCCCGAAATTTAAATCAATACCTTTGTCTGCAGGCATCGTCTCGAACAGTTGAGGGTACTTAAGCTTCATTTGATCTTCACGTTCCCACGTGAATTCCGGTCCACGTCGCGAGTTCCAACGAACTTTGACTATGGGTATCTTGCTTTGCTTAAGTGTTTTCACCTCACGATCCATCACCTCGACTGGTTCTTTGATAAAGCGTAATTGTTCATCCACTTGAACATCTTCTAGTGGTACAATTAGTGTTTCATCAGACAAACACTTCTTCAGATTTGAAACGTGAAACACATCATGGACTCCACTCAGTGAATCAGGTAAGGCTAATCGATAGGCCACTGGACCTATTCTTTCCAGTATCTCAAATGGTCCAACATACCTCGGATTCAGCTTTCCTCGCTTGCCAAACCGAACTACGCCTTTCCACGGTGAGACTTTCAATAAGACTTTGTCACCAATTTGAAATTCCAGTGGTTTCAGTCTCTTGTCAGCATAACTTTTCTGTCTATCTCGCGCTGCTGCCATACGATTCCGTATCTGCACAATCTTCTCAGTGGTTTCATGTATTAGCTCGGGACCCGTTAGTTGACTATCACCAATTTCAGCCCAGCAAACTGGTGATCGACACTTTCTTCCATACAAAGCCTCGAAAGGTGCTGCCTGTATGCTAGTGTGATAACTGTTATTATAGGAGAATTCCACCAAAGGCAGGTGAACTTCCCAGTTGTTCCCGAAGTCAATCACACAAGCACGCAGCATATCCTCCAAAGTCTGTATGGTACGCTCACTCTGTCCGTCGGTTTGTGGATGATAAGAAGTACTCATATCCAATCGTGTACCCAGAGATTTCTGCAGTGATTGCCAGAAGTGTGACGTGAAACGAGCATCGCGATCAGAGATAATTGAGATTGGTACGTCGTGTCTCGAAACGATTTCCTTAAGATATAATCGGATTAGTTTCTCCATCTTATCCGTTTCCTTGATTGCAAGGAAGTGAGCGGACTTGGTCAACCGATCCACAATAACCCAGATTGTGTCACAACCGGCATTAGTCCGGGGTAATTTAGCGATAAAATCCATAGAAATTTGTTCCCATTTCCACATTGGTATCTCAGGTTGTTGTAACAGTCCAGATGGTTTTGGTATTCCACCTTCACCTTCGAACAGGTCAAACACTTGCTCACATACGTAGCTACATCCGCCTTCATATTAGGCCACCAATAGTACGCCTTTAGGTCGTGATACATCTTGTCAGATCCAGGATGTATGGAGTATTTAGACTTGTGTGCCTCACTCATAACCAAATCTCTCAGGTTTCCATAGACAGGCACCCAAAGTCTATCCATGAAGTACCGAATTCCATCCTCTTTCACTACCAATTGCTTATCCATTCCCCGTAATGATTCAGAACCAATATTTTCCTCTTTCAAGGCTTCTATCTATGCTTCCTTAACTTGTTCGGGTAGTTGAGTACTAATTGTAAGTTGTAAAGCTCGCACCCGCATGGGTTTAACTGTTTCCTTCCCGCTTAGGGCATCAGCAACCATGTTCGCCTTTCCAGGACGGTACTTGATAGCGCAATCATAATCATTCAAAAGTTCCACCCAACGCCGCTGCCTCATATTCAACTCTTTTTGCTCAAAGATGTGCTGAAGACTCTTGTGATCGGTATAGATAGTACATTTGGTACCGTACAAGTAATGTCTCCAAATCTTCAAGGCAAAAACTACTGCACCCAATTCCAGGTCATGGGTGGTATAGTTCTTCTCATGAACCTTCAGTTGTCTCGAGGCGTAAGCTATCACTTTGTCGCGTTGCATCAGGACACAACCCAATCCTTGAATGGATGCATCACAATACACCACGAAATCATCTGTTCCCTCTGGTAGTGCCAATATCGGTGCACTACAGAGTTTCTGTTTTAATAGCTGAAAAGCCGCCTCTTGACTTTTACCCCATTTGTATGTCGTTCCTTTGTGGGTTAAAGCTGTGAGAGGTTGTGCAATCTTAGAAAATCCCTCTATGAATCGTCAGTAATATCCTGCTAACCCCAGAAATTGCCTTATCTCGCTCGGTGTTTTGGGTATAGCCCAATTCTTTATCGCCACAATCTTGGCAGGATCAACATGTATACCCTTCTCATTAACGATATGACCTAGGAACTGCACTTCGCGTATCCAAAAGTCACACTTAGAGAATTTAGCGTACAGTTGCTCATTCTTCAGTAATTCCAAGATTAATCGTAGATGCTCTTCATGGTCCTCCTTGGTCTTAGAGTATATCAGTATGTCATCGATAAACACAATAACAAACTGGTCGAGATAGGGTTTGCACACGCGGTTCATGAGATCCATGAACACCGCAGGTGCATTTGTCAACCCAAAAGGCATGACCAAGAACTCGTATTGACCATAACGAGTACGGAATGCGGTTTTGGAGATGTCTTCCTCACGGACTCTGAGTTGATGATAACCAGACCTCAAGTCGATCTTCGAATAATAACTTGATCCCTGAAGCTAATCAAACAAGTCGTCGATTCGAGGTAGAGGGTATCGGTTCTTGACTGTGACTTTGTTTAACTCTTTATAATCGATGCACATTCGAAACGTGCCATCCTTCTTCTTAACAAAAAGGACAGGGGCTCCCCAAGGTGATGTACTAGGTCGAATAAAGCCCTTATCTAAAAGCTCCTGAAGTTGTGATGACAACTCCTGTAGTTCGTTCGGTGCTACTCGATAAGGTGCTCTAGCAATCGGGGCTGCGCCCGGAGTCAGTTCAATTTGGAATTCCGCTTGACGATGAGGTGGTAGTCCAGGAAGATCCTCTGGAAACACCTCTGGAAAGTCTCATACCACGGGAATGTTTTCTATTTTTCTTTCCTCTGGTTGCTTATAGGTGACGAGTGCCAAAATAGCCAAACAGCCTTTTCGCAATAACTTTTGTGCTTTCATGTAAGAGATAATGCCCATCACTGCACCACTCCTATCACCTCGGACTGTAAGGATTTCATCACTAACAGGGATTCGTATGATTTTCTCGTGACATATGACTTCCGCTTGCTTATTAGAGAGCCAATCCATGCATACCACAATGTCGAAACTTCCTAGTGTAACAGGCATAAGATCTATAGCGAAAGTATGACCAGCGAGTTCTATCTTACAGTCTCTAAGGATGTGTGTTACATGGATTTGTTTACCGTCAGCCAATTCTACGGTATATTTGGATTCTAAGGCAGAAGGGATATCACTTAGGAGACTACAGAACTTTAAGGACATGAAACTCCTATCGGCTCCAGTATCAAACAGTACTGTAGCAAAACATCCATTGACAGAAAACCTACCAGTAACAGTTGTAGGGTCATTTAGAGCCTCACCTGAGCCAATGACGAAGGCTCTCCCTTTGGCTCCATTATTGTTACCACCGTTTCCATCATTATTGTTGTTGTTGCCTTGATTGTTGTTTTGACCATTGCCATTACCGTTTTTCCTCAGCTGCGGGCAGTTTCGCCTGTAGTGCCCTTCTTTCCCACACTTAAAGCAACCCTTTGGAGTCTCATGAGGTTGCTGTGGCTTCCTAACCAAATCACCACGGCAATCCTTGGCTAAGTGTCCCATTTTGCCACACCGCTGACACTTGTAATTGTCACATCTTCCAACATGATGATAGTTGCACCGCGTACACCTCGGTTGTTTACCACCGTAACCGCTCGATCCTTGATTGTTCGAGGCTGACTGATTGAAATTACGATTGTTGTCGAACCTCCTTTGTTGTTGTTGCGGTGGTTGTTGCTGAGATTGATGTTGACCAACGGAAGACGATGCTCTATTGTTGTTGTTGTTGGTGTTGGAGGCATCCCACTTCCTCTTGTTGTCGGGCACGCTCGCCACAGCGCCCCGTTTTGGTAACCGTCCTTACTCCACAGCTTCATCAGTTAGTTTGTGGGCTAGGCGGATAGCTTGCTGGATAGTAGCCGGGTTGGAGGAAGTCACCATACTCCTAATCTCTGGCACCAATCCCCGGATGTAGTGTTCCACTCGCTTATGCATCTCGTTTACCATTCCTGGACATAGGGTAGCCAGTTCATGAGTTCTTGTGGTATAAGCCTCGATCTCTGAACCTTGCATTTTTAGCTGCCACAATTCCATTTCCAGCTTTTGGACTTCGCTTCGAGGACAGTACTCCTAAGTCATCATATCTTTAAACTCATTCCAAGGGAGTTCATTCGCCATGGCTTGCCCCAACATCTGCACTTGAGCATTCACCAAGACAATGCAGCACCATCCAACGTCCCGGTAGCGTATTTCACCTGGTCAGTAGGTGGACAGTTACACTTTGAGAACACGGACTCCGTCTTCTCAAACCACCTTACCAACCCTACAGCTCCCTCGGTTCCACTGTAGGTGTGAGGCTTGCAGTCCATAAAGGACTTATAGGTACACGCTGGTGGTCCTGCTGGCTGTCCTATTTGGGTAGCAGCTACCGCTTCCTGGACTTGTGCATTTATTAGAGCAGCCAATTCCGCAGGTGTCATATTAATAGTACCGGCGCCTTGGTCACCGGCACCTTGGTCACCGGTGCCACGTCCACGCCCGCGTCCTCGTCCTCGACCACGTCCACGTCCTCGGGTGTCCATTATTCACTTTACATTCACAAATACAATAATGAGTAATATCAAACCTATTTATCTCATTTAAGTATAGTAAACAATAAGAAAATAATGAATTCGTCATCACCACAACATTTATAACAAAAATAATAACCAAAGGTAAATAAATTTGCAAATGAGTCACAAGTTATTTATCAATGTCAAAATTTGAGTTTGTTGTTCGGGTGGAGAAACAACTCTTCCCACATAGGTTCCAAAATAAAGAAACGCTACGTAGTCCAAATCGTTTAAAGGAATTAGAATAGAATCATTCAACTATGTCGTGCCGTAGTGTACAGACATCGCTCGTGAGTCGACGGACCCGGTGTTGTTCTGTGTCCAGTGCTGCCACCAATGCAGCAATCACCTGCTCGTTGGACTGCACCGTCCTCTGGAGTGAAGGTAGTGGTTGCTCGGTGTTGGTCCTAGTTTTAGGTCTCGGTGTTGGTACACGTTCCCTATACATGAGGTGATCTACGAACTCAGGGTAGAAACTCTAGTCTCGCGGAGGGTCGTGTTCAGGTGGCACAAACGGTTGATCCCAGTCAAACTCTCCTTGTGGATAGTCCAAACGAGGTCAGTCAAGTCCATCATCAGGTACTGGTCCAGGAGGTGGGGACTCTGATCGGGTGGGTAATGCTGGTCGTTTACCAGGTGCTCTCGATGAAGATGCCATGCTGTAGAGAGTGTGATTTGTGTACGCCAATGAGTATACAGTAGAAAAATCAGGAACAAGTAACTAACTAACTGTATGCGGTTATAGTCTAGTATGTATGCAACCTAGTTCTCTATAACCAATGGCTCTGATACCAATCTGTCACACCCTCAAAATCCACGTGCGGAGTTTTACCGCGAGGCGTGTGAACAAACCAGGATCACAGTCAATAGTTACTCAGAACGACTCTATATGCTACGTTTAACATAACAAACCAAACCAGAGTTCAAACTTTAAAAATCATGCGGAAGCGTATAGTAATAAAACAACCCAAAATATAAAAATGTATAAAATGGCAAAACATGCGCCAACCAACTGTTTAAAATCCAAAATGTAAAGATAAACAAATGTATCATTGTAAAGTATCAGGATGCATGCTTGACTCGTGCAGGGCTCCTACTGGCAATCCGAATTAACGACCTGAGAATAGCATACTAAAAGTCAACACATGGTTGGTGAGTTCAAGAGTTTGCGTATAAATATAACAGTTTAACAATAGTGATATATATAAGCATGTGCATTGTAATAGATAGCTAGTCCATTAACAAATTGATATTAATACATAGTGATTTCGACATTGAAGCTGACTGTGTTATGTTTGCCTCCCGTCACGTAAGTACATGAGTTTGTGTAAACAGTGAATATGAGAAACCCTAAGTGCACCATAACCAAGGACTCAAGGTTTTAGAAGAATAGACATGTTTGACCCAGTTGACCCGTTTGACCCCTTGGTGACATTATGTGTTGTAAACCGTTTAAATAAACATGAACATATATCATACAAGTCATGTAAGTTCTTAGCATCTAGCATACTCAGTGTGTTCATAACATAACTAGTGTATCATATAACAGGTTAGATCATGCATAACCTACTTATATAACTTATAATTATGATTTATCACATATGGGTCAAAACAGATAATCTACCAAATAATCATCCATACTAATCACAACACATTCAATATGTCCAATACATACCACATACATCAATATGATTAATTTCCAGTCCCAAACATGATGTCCTAGTTACTAATCAACATACCAAACCATACATGATCATCAAAGTGCATAAATCACCCAATAACTTACTAAACATTCCATACCACCAAATTAACAGGTTCTACCACATTAAACATCCACAATAAGCATTCTAATATGATCCTAAGCCATGAATAAGTCCAATTCCCAATATCCAAGGTTCATGCACAATAAAGTTTTCCTTTTCGGAAAGTTCATCCCAAAACCTACTAAACACCCAAGGTACATACAATTCATCAATAATATACTATTTCAAGCTCATAACAACATCCAAGCATGATCAACAACATCAAACCAACCTAATTCATCAATTCATATCTAAAAAGTTTCTACTTTTGGCAAGATATGAACAACAACATCCAACCTAAGATTTTTAGCATTCTTAGCAACAATCTAGCATTCATATGATAATCCCAATGTTCATACATCATTAACACCCTAATAACACCAATTCATCCTTGAATTATCAAGTTCATACACAAAAGTTACTATTTTTAGTAACCTACGAACAAAGTTCTCAATTCACCAATTTCTTGCATGATTCATGTTTCCTAGCATTCATACTAACTAATTAACATCCAAACAACATCAAACAACAATCAATTCCACAAAAACCCCAAAATTTTCGAATTAGGGTTCATGTTCATCAAGGTTCATGATCAATCGACCAAAAGTGTAGTTTTCTTGCATAATCAACCTTAAACAACATACATACAACCTAACTAACATGTTAACATCAACAAAACATCAAATTTCAGCCCTATGAACATCAATTTCGCAGCCTATGGTTCGGCCAAGTCAAGAAACCCACAAAAACATCAAAACTAACCTTCAATTCACATATATACTTGTCAAGGAAGGTCCAAATCGCGTTCTAGTGCTTGGAATTGATCAAAACCATGAAGATTTGAGGGTTCTTGGCTGAAAAACGTAGGGAAGGGGGGAAGAGAGCTGCATGTCACGAAGTGATTTCTTCAACTCTCGTGCGGCACTTAGATTTGATCTAAGTTCAGCCTTTGTGACCCAAACGATATAAGTAACAATACGGAAGCGTTTGCAAGCGAGTAATACAAACCAACTTTATATTGCTTACAAGGATGATACAAGAGTGTTTTACAAGTATTACATAAGACTTGTAGGTGTTTTTGAGTGAGTACAAATGATCCTACCATCACCTATTTATACTTGTCCATGGATCTAGATCTTTCATGATCTAGATATTTCTAACAACTAAATATCTTAGATATTTACAAGGTAATATCTAGATATTTCTATGGCAAATATCCATGATATTTCTATGGAGTATTCAAGGCTTTTCTAGAGCCTTCTTGGCAGCTCTAGGGCTTGATACTTCTAGGCCTTTCTTGGCCATTTTAGGGCTGCTCCCGAGTGCTCAAATGTTGCTACATTGTTCCGGAGTCGTGTGGGATGTTCCGGAGACGTCCGGGCAGCTCTAAGTGCAATTTTATGTGTCCGGAAACTTCCGGAATCCGAGTAACGCGAGTTGGATTTAGGCGGGTCGTGACATTCTCCCCCACCTAAACCCACGACGTCCTCGTCGTGTTTCTTGCATGACCCTCGGCTTGTTCTCGTGAGTCGCAAGACGGATAGCGTTTTGCCTTGATGGCTAGACTCCATTGTGGCGGTGTGTACTTGATCGCCTTTGACGATGTACAAAATGTTTAGAAATGTTGCTGGAACGGCTTTTGCTTTTCGGAAAAAGTCCATCCCGAGCACGATCTTGTAGTCGCCCAATGGTGCAATCGAGAAGTCCAGCTTGCCTTGCCATGTACCAATCTTAGTCTTGACATTCCAAGACATTCCCTCGATCGCTTTTGTGTTACCATTGGCGTCTTTTAGAAATCCTTCTCGTGTGGAGATTCTTAAGCTGAGTCTCTTAGCCTCTTCTCGCGTTATGAAATTGTGACTTGCTCCAGTATCGACTAGTGCCTTTGCAAGTCGTCCATTTATTTCCAAGTTCACAAACCGAAGTCCTTTCACCTCCGTGTTTGTGATGTTGCCCTTGTGCTCCGTCGGGCAGGACTTGGCCATTTTTAACGGTTTCCCCTCATGTGCCGTTAAAGCATTCAATACTTGTAGTTGCATTGCCCCGAGACGAACCTCCTTGTCTTCGTGGGATGCATCATCATTTCTAGCCACCATGGCTTGCAGACTTTGTTTCTTCGGGCAGTCCCGAGCGTTATGCGATCCATCGCATATAAAACAGGGCTTTGGAGGACGTTTTTCATTGTCATATCTTGGTGGTTTCCTTGTTTCCACCTTCCGATCGTGATTGGGCTTTACTCCCCCACCTTTCTCATCGTCACTTTCCTCATTCATGGGCCTATATGGTCGTTTTTCCTTATGATCGATCAAGCTTTCCGCTATCGCAATGGCTGAAGCAAGATCTTGAACATTTCTTTGTTCTAATTCTAGCTTGGCCCATGATTGTAATCCATCGAGGAAGTAGAAAAGGGAGTCTTTATCCGATAAATCCGGTATCTCAAGAACAAGTGTTGTAAACTCTTTAACATAGTCCTTGATTGTCCCGGTTTGTTTGAGCTTACGAAGTCGACTTCTTGCTTCGTGCTCAGCATTTACCGGATAAAATTGTCTTTTGAGTTCTTGGATGAACTCAGCCCAAGTTTTAATTATGCACGTACCTCGTTCGATGTCCATGCTTCGACGTCTCCACCATAGTGCAGCTGTATCCTTGAGATACATAGTGGGTGTCTTGATTTTGGTGGCGTCGTCCAGGATTTGAACTCCTCCTAGGTACTGCTCCATTTCCCAGATAAAGTCATCGACTGCACGAGCTTCTCGTTTGCCCAAAAACGGTGATGGTTTGGGAATTTCAACTCTCGGTGTAAAGTTCACGACGTTACCTCCAGTCGTGACCATTGTCTTGTTGCAATCAACTACCTTTGCTTCCAAGCCGAGTAAACTTCGATGCATGTCGCTTGACAACTCATCCATGTCCTTTTGTAGCTTGGTAGTAACATCTTTGATTGCATCTTTGATTGCATCTTTGATTGCATCTTTGATCATCAGCTTTACTTCATCTCGAAGTAGCTCCATAGCAGCCTTGAGTCCTTCCCGGAGCTCACTGAAATCTTCCTCCAAAGCATCCAATCGTTGGAAACACAAGTCTACTTGAGTTCCTATCTCAACAAGACCTGTCTCCATGTCACCGACTCGTTTTTCCAAGGTACGATCCTTAGAAGTACCTCGATCCTTCTTTGATCCCTTCTGGGATTCATCTCGACCTCGTTTATCTTCAATAGTTGCAAGTTTGCTTGATTCGGTTGCCATTCCCAGATGAACCGACGTGCTCTGATACCACTTGTCACGAAGTGATTTCTTCAACTCTCGTGCGGCACTTAGATTTGATCTAAGTTCAGCCTTTGTGACCCAAACGATATAAGTAACAGTGCGGAAGCGTTTGCAAGCGAGTAATACAAACCAACTTTATATTGCTTACAAGGATGATACAAGAGTGTTTTACAAGTATTACATAAGACTTGTAGGTGTTTTTGGGTGAGTACAAATGATCCTACCATCACCTATTTATACTTGTCCATGGATCTAGATCTTTCATGATCTAGATATTTCTAACAACTAAATATCTTAGATATTTACAAGGTAATATCTAGATATTTCTATGGCAAATATCCATGATATTTCTATGGAGTATTCAAGGCTTTTCTAGAGCCTTCTTGGCAGCTCTAGGGCTTGATACTTCTAGGCCTTTCTTGGCCATTTTAGGGCTGCTCCCGAGTGCTCAAACGTTGCTACATTGTTCCGGAGTCGTGTGGGATGTTCCGGAGACGTCCGGGCAGCTCTAAGTTCAATTTTATGTGTCCGGAAACTTCCGGAATCCGAGTAACGCGAGTTGGATTTAGGCGGGTCGTGACATGCAGGTCGGTTTAATGGGGGAAAGGGTGGGGTTTGGGTGTTTTATTTTAACCAATTTACAAGTACACCCCCTCTAAAACTTGCACTTTGTATTTTTTTAAAAGTTAAGTTTTTAACTCTTTGTAATGTGTTTTTAACTTAACAATATAAACATATAACTAATGGTAACCCTTAGATATTTTATTTTGTAAAAACACAAGACATACGAATTAACACACGCGTTTCCGCGTTACGCGATAAAATTCCCGAATAGTCTTTAAATCGCGTAAACACATAAGCATAACACAATAATTATCTAATCAAGTAGGTTATTATTAAATTAACATTATTAATTATTATTAGGTCACCAACGTCAAACGACAACTAGTGTGTGCTTACGACGCGTGTATGTAAAACTTAACGGAACTAACGGAGTTTAGTAACGGAAAATCACCGGATGTCACACCACATGTTTCATTTGTTTTTTACCACGCGTCTAGGAGAGAACATGTGTCAGCAAGACAACAATGGTTTCTCTTATTATTTCACTCCTACTCCTGTGATGATGAAGACACACATAGAACATAGAGGATGATCATTACTTTGCCATCACCACCGCCATTTTAGTAGTATTCGGATACAAGTTCAGATGGTTCAACGATAATTCAAAACTCACTCATCACCACCACCGATGATATGGGGATGCTTGGTGGTGGTCGCCGGCGTGTGTGGTTCCCAATGGTGGTGGTCTGGCCATATTTAAGGAGCTGGTGTGGGGGATGCTTGGTGATGGTCGTTTGGCCTAATATTGAGAGCAACTGTGGGGGTGAGGGTCGGAATCACTGGTGGCTCTGACGGTGTTTATTCACCATCCGACGGGAAATGTTTTCTTAACCAGAGTAGTCAAAGAATACGTTGTTGATGAGGTCACCCTCTAGATCGACTTTTGTATAGTATTTAACATTAGAAACAGAAGAAAATAGCTATTTGAAGATTTTCCGGTTGCCGGAGTGCCGGACGCAGTAGATGGCTCTGTTACATCTTATTTTTAAAATGAAGATAAGAAGACCAAATAAGATGATGATGTTGATGAGTATGTGCTTTTCAAGCATATTAAACTTTGATATTTGGATATTTTATTATAATTTCTACCGTAAGCTATGAGATTGAGAGTTAGATCAAATTTCCTTTTATATATGTTTTCTTTGTAAATGGTTGATTATGTAATCATCGTAATAATTATATAAATTTTGATGTTAAAGACATGTGATCTAGCAGTTGTCTTCATGAACTGTGGTGTGTACATGGTTCACGTCGATGAGTGTGTTCCATTTTGTGTAGGTACGTCGTTTCACTGAAAATTGTGTAAGAACAGACACAACATACGTTTCTCTAAGCTTTAGTTTATACCGTCCATCGTGCGCGCAACGCTCACTGTGGATACAACACTAGTTTCATTTATAACGGAGCTATACGTCATATAAAATCCACATTTATAGGAGCTAATTTTTATCAACATTAAAATTTTTAATTGTTTGCTTTTTTTTCCTTTGTGAAGTGCAATTTTAATTAACTTTATGATGTGGCTTTTTATTAACAATTTTTAATCATAAAAAGTTATGGATATCTTCAATGGCCTTGCCACAACCACGGGTTTATGATGGTTTATTTTTTATGAAGTTTTGGATGTTAATAGCGATGTTCAAAAGTTTGCGGGCTCGGGGTAACGTTTCAATACTAGTTTTTTTACAGTTTTATGCTTCTGTAAAAATATTGGGTCTAGATGCTAGTTAATTATAAAATGAGATTTAAATATTAACTAATATGTTTTGTTAATCAAATCTAAGTTATTCTTTTTATTAGTTATTTCTAGTGACTTTCATGTTAATACTCCCTCTCTCTATATATATCTCTCTCTCTCTCTATATATATATACATAATATATATATATATATATATATATATATATATATATATATATATATATATATATATATATATATGAGTAAATTACCATTTGCATCCCTGACATTTGCCCATTTTAACCACTTGCATCCCTGCAGTTTCAAAATTGCCATCCGCCCCCTAACGTTTCGTGTTATCTTCATTTGAGTCTATACGTTTCATTTTTATCTCCATTTTAGTCCAGATGACTTAACACTGTTAGTTTTCCAGTTAAATTATTATTAAAAAGACGGAATTGCCCTTAAGAATACCCACATCATCCTTCTTCACTGACTCCAAAAACACACACACACACACACTCTCTCTCATCTCTTCATCACCCACCACCATAAACAACACCACCATAAACACCACCACCATAAACACCACCACCATAAACACCACCACCACCCATCACCACCACAACCTCCTCCTCACCACCACCATAACAAACCATCAGATCAACCCACACCACCACTGCCCTTCTGCAGATCCTCACGATGGCAGAAATAAGGGTTTAATGGATGACAAACAGTGAATAAAATTCAAAATTCACTCAGAAAATAACGAATTAAAGCTGCAAACATGAGCTATTCAACTAATCACGTAACTAAATGTAAGCATCTGCATCAATCGAAGTAATGAATACAAACACACATACATATGTGTGTGTAAATGTGTATAGAGAGAAACCTGTAATTGTTGTGAGAATTATGAATTGATATTACACCATCTTCTTCTTTTCTCCGGTGGATTTAAGGAGCATCCACTTACACCGGAGCGGAAGAGGAAGTCGGGTCGGGTTGAGTGGGATCGGATCCGCATGTGCAACGATTCTTCAATCCATCGTCTTCCCCACCCCCAATTTCATCAAACCCTAATTCCACCTTCCACAACCATCCCGTACCCACCACCGTCCTCCGCCGCATCGTACCCCCCACCCACCGTCACCGGCGGCCCGTACTCATACGCCCCACAAACTCCGATCTATCACCCCCAATTTCACGTCCCACCACCGTCTTTTCCACCGGAGAACCCTAACTTACAATACCAGCGATCTGTTCCTTACCACCGTCTTTTCCACCGGAGAACCCCCAATTTCACGTTCCACCACCGTCTTTTCCACCGGGGCGGTTACGGTGGTGATGCGTGGTGGTGTTGATGGTGGTGATGATGGAGTGATGAAAGAGAGAGAGACAGAGAGAAAGAGAGAGAGAGAGTGTGTGTATGTGTTTGGGGTGAGATAAGATGGGTGGTCCAACAAAGGAATTTACTCAATTTTTATTATTAAGGGTAATTTTGTCATTTCACATAAAGTTAACTGACCAGTTTAACGGAGTTAGTTATTTGGATTCAAACGGGAACAAAACTAAAACGTTAGGGAGCGAATCAAGACTTTGAAACTATAGGGATGCAAATGGTTAAAATGGAAAAACGTCAGGGATGCAAATGGTAATTTACTATATATATATATATATATATATATATATATATATATATATATATATATATGGTAAGGTTCAAATGAGAACCCTGTGTTATTGCGAGAACCCGCCAAGATCAATAAATCATAATTTTTTTATTGTAATAACATTATTGAATATATACATGATTATGATATTTTATGCATATGTATGAATTCGTAAGTGTAAACAAGTTTACATTAGTGTAAGTTTTACTTACAACTTTAAATATATGTGTTTTTTACAAAACTTACACCAATGTAATTTTTTAAACTTGTAAATTTACACATATACATAAAAGATTATAATTTCTAAATGTGTAATAATATTATTCAAACAAAAAATAATGATATTCATTTATATTGATGGGTTTTCGCAAGTTCTCGCAATAATAGAGGGTTCTCGCTTGAACTTTTTTCTTATATATATATATATATATATATACATATATACACACACACACTAGCTATTAGACCCTTGCTTCACCATGATTTGATTTTGAATATATGAGGATGTCACAATGATAATGTTAGGATTACATTAGTTTTGATAAGTTTAATTCACTCGGATTATCATGGATATCTACCCATGTCTTAGCAATTGTTTATTGTACAGTTACGATACTATTACCAAACATATATTATTTGTTAGGTCATGGATATCAATTAAAATGAATACGTCAATAGTGGTCGAATAAGAAATCTTATCAAATGTAAGATTAATAAATAACAGGTCGTGAACAACTTCACAAGCCATGAAGTTCTATCAGCTATATCTTTTTAATTAAAAAACTTACGGTCGTTAGAGCATTTGCGGGCCGTTACTTTTTTAAAAGACAAGCTCTGAGATATTTAACAGGCGTTGAAGCTTTACCTTATATAAACTTCACACCCTATAAGTTCATTTATGCCCATTTTAAGTGATACGATTGTCTCTGATACGACTCTCGTCGTTTTCTCTCATTTTCCATTCTCGAAAACTACGACATCTGGGTCGTTAGAATCCAAGAATTGTAAAATCCTGACACCACATAAAAAAATTCACGGTTCTGCCACCGTCAATAATCAAAGACCTTAATTGTCTTAGTTTCTTCTATAAACTTCGTTTTTTCTCCTTGTGATATAATGCAAATAACCCTACCTCCAAACATTTCAAAATCTTGAATTCCTCCTTCTAGTTTTTTAGGTATCTCATCTAAACTCCAATCCATTGATAACGTTAGTTTTTCTAGTTAAAAAGGAGGCCACTTTAGTCTATTTACTGACAGGACTAACTATGTAATTTATCCAAAGTTATTGAAGGATCAGATTTGTAAATTGCGTAAAATAAATAACTAAAACATTTAAAATCACCTAAAACCCTACCACCTTTTATCCCTCGTCAGTTCCACCGCGACCCACCACAACACCTTCGACATCACCAAGCCCCACCACCACCATCATCGTCCACCACCACTGCCACTCCAGAGCACCTCCGACATCACCAGCTTCATCTCATCATTCTCATCTCTCACCATCGTCATCTCTACCACAATCGTCATCATCATCATCTCGACCAACGTGAAACCCCCACCATCGGCCATCCACTACCCACACAACCACTAACACTGTTACCCACATCATCATCGACGATAAGGTTACGGATGTTCAATTTTCGTTAGGGTTTCTAGTTGGATTAGGAGGCCGTAAGGTTAGCAGTTAAGTTAGGGATCAGTGGTAGTTGCGCAGGGGGTGGTGTTTATGAAAATGAAATATATATGAACCTTAATTATTGTATATTTTTTCCCGTTAATTTGAAGCAGAAGGTAATAGTGAATAAAAAAATTAACTAAATAATCATAAAAGTCAATAGAAAAAATATATTATTTAACACTAAACAAGATTTTAGATTTATCTCACTTACTTTTATAAAGATAAATATTTACAAAAATATTATATATGACTGAAAGATATGGTTAGAGTTTTGCAGACTTTAAAGAGACAAAAAAATAATGTTGAGTAACTTTAATATAATACTTGATGAATTCTTTTCTTTAAAGTCATCAACTCTCATCATGTATTACATAATTTAAAACTTTAAGTAACCTTAATAGATTAACAAAAAAAAAATTAATTAAAAAACCATATAGATAAATATTATGGGGAATGTTACTATATAAAGTACAAAAAACTCAAGTTTACAAAGTTATCAAGGCGTGACACATGTCTTTTAGGAGAGAGCAATTATGTCCATGCCATAATTACGTATATAAGATGTACAATTACGCAAGTTATATCAACGACTCAGTATCTATGAAATTTTTCGAATACCGTGCGACTACTTTTTAAATGGTATATATTGGAAAATATTATTAAATGTTGAAATACGAGATTTTCAAATGATGATTGGTGAGCTTTTCAAATGATGATTTGGGTGCTTTTGTTTTATGTAAAGTGCGGATGTTAACAACGATTTCTTCGGTAACCTTTCGATACCGGTTTTTCATAGTTTACGCTTCTGCGGAAATGTAGGGTCTTGATGCTAATTAATTACAAAAATGAGATTTAAATATTAACTAACCATGTTTTATTGATAATCAAATCTAAGTGGTTCTTTTTATTAGTTACTGTTTAGTGACTTTCATGTTAACACACACACTTCGTTACGATGGTTTAATATATAATTGAAAATATTACGAGAACAGCGAATTATTGGATAGTTTATGTGTTTGAAATATTTAAATTATTACTAGAAAAAGATATTATGGTAGATTACATCTGTGAATCCAAGGATCGCAATTCAGGAATTACCAGTATTAAAATAAATCAATTTAATGATCGCGGAATTATCACTAATTGACGTTTAATTGTTTGTAATGATTAATGATGAACACAACCACAGAAACACAATAAATGCTAAATCAATAATAATTCAAATGTACTTCATTAACTATAATGTAATGATTACAAAAGAATAATGAATGACTATGAACAACGAATTCTGTGAATCGAATAATGTTTGATGTTGATGTGACGGTAGCTAGGGTTGCACAATGAACTCTTGACAGCCGTAATATTGATTGATTGTGTTCCCTGAGATGTGAAACCTAGGACTCATATTTATACACGGTTTGAGTCGGTTAAGGAAACACCGGATCTCTCGGGATTTGTTATTGATTGTGTTGACTTGTTTGACTTCTTGGTATTTGCAATAGCACAAGTATAATGTTCTTCCGCAGAAACTTTGTCGTCCGCAGAACATTTGTTCTTCCGTAGATGATTTGCTCTTCCGTAGGAGTGTTGTTCTTCCGTCGGAAATTCTTCTTCCGTAGGAGTCTTCACTTCATGGTCCTTGATCATCCGCAGGAACATTAACTTGGTCGTTTGATCATGTAAGAAACATATCTACGGATTAACAAAATTGTTCATCCGTAGATGTTTCTTACACTTGGTCAATTCCATGAATCCGTCCAAGTAAATTGTTTTTCCCTGTCAAGTCACAAATCAACACACATATATATGGGGTTATCCTATAGATTCAAAGCACACATATATATATATTTGACTGTTACAAGTATTAATTACAAGACTTGATTTTCAAGTACTAAGCCTATACAAAATTGATCTAGCCCTATACAATCTAGACCTAACAATACTCCCCCTTAGGCTTAGCTCCTTGTAATCAGTCTTTTAACACTGCAAGCTCCTTGACTCTTGATATGATTTTGTTGTAGAAGTAAGATACAGCAGTTTTCTGATCATCATATTTGTACTTTATCTGCATCCTACTGATCTTCTTCAGCGTGTCATAACTGAGTCCCAAGACATCTTCTTCTGTAGTGAGTGTTTCCACTACACTATCATTATGCACAATTTCTAATTCATCTTCTTCTGATATTCTGATCTCAGACACTTCAGCTATTATTGTTCCTTTTAGTAGCCCAGCCTCATGCTTCCTTCTCTTGTGTGCCTTTGCATGCAGTTTATCTATCACTTGAATCATATGCACATACAAGCAGAGATCATTCTGGGCTTTTTCATCTGTTAGCTTTGGGAAGAATTTATCATGAAGATATGATGTGTAGCTGGGATGCAGCATCTTTAGCTCTATTGGATAAAAGATTCTTATCTTTTCTCCCTTCTTCCCATCAACATTTCTCAGCAACACCATCTCTTTATTCTTTTCAACGTATCCCCATTCTGAGATAGGACAAGTGAATTGATTTCCAGTGATGCTTTTGATGGTGTGTGAGCTTCTGGTACATCCCACTCTTTTAAGCAAATCATCATCTACAAGGGATGAGACTTCAGCTATTTTTCTTTTCTGATTTTGTATCATTCTTTTGTGCTCCTTATCATTTCTCTTTGCTTGCATAAGCACATCATCAGTAAAACTAGTCTTCATACCATTTACAGCTGCTGAGAAGTCTCTCCCCCTGAGATGGATTGGGTAGTTGAACATTGGGATGCTCTGTAGATCCCTCATATCTTGCTCCGGAAGGCTGAGCATGTCTTCCACATCATGAAAGTATTGAATCCTTCCAGATGTCCTCTTGATTATTACACAATCCCAGTCTGGATCATATTTCCAGGCCATAATCCTGTTGTCTTCCACAGAACTGGGAGTTGTGATATGATCATACAGCTGTACGAGAGTTGATTTCTTCTCGGTAATCTCTCGAACAGTTGTTCCCAGAGGCCATACTTTTCCGGGGATCACTGCCCTCGGCTCTCTGATCAGTGTTTCTTTTTCCTTGTGCTGATCTTTTGGGTCAACTGTGATAGGATCAGCAGCAAGTTTACTTGGTTGTTCTTTTGGATGTGGAGCAGTTGTTCTGAACTTCACACCAGTTTCCAATTCCACCTTCATTACATGCTCCATCATCCTCCGCAGTTCTCCAGTGGTTCTTCCTTTGAGCTCATGCGGTTTGTAGTTGTGGCCCTGTAACCAGCAAGTCATATTGTACTTGGTAAGTTTGGCTGTGTCACAGTGGCCCAGATCCTTCCTTATCGTCTCCAATGACTGAAAGGTTGTAAAGGCTTCATAATCACAGTTTGGGATTATGAACCTTGCAAACTCAAACTCTTTCAGAGCATTCTTCATTTCAGTAGTGTTCATCCTCTCAACCATGTCATATGGAAAACCATGGTTGATGAGGGTCATAAGCATACTAGAATCAGGCCTCTCTTCCATGATGTCTGCTGTTGTTAGAAGGTCATCGGCCTTTCCACCCTTTTCACCAGTGGGGGACTCAATTCTTGTCAGTTCCTCCCACTCTTTCTCACTGTCATCATCATCCGTGGATGGTACCTTCACAGTAGACACATCTACTAAAGGTGTAGGAGCAGGGGATGGAAGTTTTGGTTTCTTTGGAGAGCTTTCATCTTCATGTTTCTTTTGAGTTGCTCCCATGTATTTTCTTTTCCGGGTGTATGAAATCATTTGCTTAGTAGCTTCACCCGACTGTTTTGGTTGATCAGTACTTGGAGCTTCTTTTGATTGCAGAGCAGATATCTTCTTTTTCAGCTCTTCTATTTCTGCATCTTTCTTTTTGATCAGTTCAGCTTTCTCATTTTGCTCAGTCTTCAAAGAAGCTTCCAACTCTTGTTCTCTATCGAACAATGCATCAATGACTTCACTGTTGCTTAGAGCATCTTCTCTCAGCCGTTTTAGTCTAGCATCTTTCTTCATCAGCTCTTCATCTTTTTCTTTGATTATACCTTTCAGCTCTTGAATTCTTTCTTTTCGCTT
This sequence comes from Flaveria linearis, assembly GCA_024085815.1. Taxonomy (NCBI): domain Eukaryota; kingdom Viridiplantae; phylum Streptophyta; class Magnoliopsida; order Asterales; family Asteraceae; genus Flaveria; species Flaveria linearis. Next base: position 68,446,019 of record CM044013.1, on the reverse strand, counting down.
ATTTGATTTGAGTACTAACTTGTTGTACTAAGCAACCAAATAGCTTTTGCTGACAGGAATGTCTTTGTCACTTAAATCATCTTCATGGTATGCAATGACATCCTCAGCAGATCCTTGTACTTCCCCATGCTCATCAGCAATTTGTTCATCTTTCAATGAAGATATGGGCTCAGTATGTGCTGATGAAGCATGTTCTTCTGTGTGTGTGGGTGAGATAGGAACAGTGCTGCCTTGAGATAATATCTCTGTGTCTCCTGAGTGTACAGAGTGTACGGACTCAGTTATCTCAAACGGTTCAGTTCCAGCACTTTCCGGGGATGGCTGTTTTGCTGATTCTGGTGGTGGTTGTACAGGGGATTGAGCTTGTAATGGAGAGAAAGGTTGAGTGTGATGTGATGATGACTGAGAAGCTGATGATGATTGTTGTTTGGCTGGAGATGTTGGCTCAGTGCTTTTGGTGGATGATGAGGATATTAGTAGGGGTGATTGATGTTGATGAATTGGGGAGGTTGGTTGGGTGTTCAAGCTTGTTGGTGATTGTGATTGTTGAGGGGGTGTTTGGCTAGGTTTATGATGTAGGAGTGGTGAAGTTTGGGTTGGTGAGTGGTGTTGGTGTGATGGTGTTTGGAGAGGAGAGTGAGATGCTTGTGCAGAATCAGCAGATGATTCTGCTTCATCAGCCCAAACCAACTCTTGAGGAAGGTCTGCTTGGGGATCTAAGACATGCGCGAACATTGGCATATCTTCACCCTGATACTTTCCACTCAGCTTGTTTAGCACTGATTTGCTCAAGTGTGCTTGAACAAACACATTGCCAACTCTGTCCACCATTGGTAATTCTGAGTTGATCACCAGTTGCAGGAATCTCGGGAACATGTACATCTTGTCATTCTTCTGCAGTTTGACTTGTTCACTCAGACAATTGAAGATGTATTTGGCGTAATTATAGATTCTCCCCTCGAATATCCCGATGATCCCAGATGATATGTGCCTGGAGAATCTGTCCAGACCTGACTTCCTGTTTGACATGCATTTCAGGTAGGTATGGCACAAGAATCTGTACGGTTTGCACAGCCTACCCTTTTTGATTTCCCCTTTCTCGTAGTCACCATCATACCCCATCAGATTGAAAATTTTCTCAATGTATTCATTCTCGAATACATCGGGGTGACCTATCTCTCTATCACCCAGTTCCAAGCATCTTCGTATGATGTTTTCAGTGATTCGTAGATGCTTGTTCCGAATCTCAGCCACAATCACTTCTTCATCATCTTGTTCTTCAACTCGTGCTGAGTTCCAGAAATCGATTATGTGTGCCTGATGGATCACAGGCTCAGCCGTGAAGGCGTAGAAGAGCCTTGATCGTCGGAGATATCTTGTGATATCTCGACATCCTTCCGCCGCCGGATCATCAGCGTTTAAGAACGCACACACATTATGTTCTTTAGCGAATCTATTATCCATCTGTAAAGAAAATCAAGTTAGAAAACATACAGTTGAATCGTTTTAATGGTAATAACCGATTAATCAGTTTCGTACTGATGTTTAAGACATGATTTACCTTCGCAGTAACAGTGATTGATTACTGGATAATGTTGATAATATGTTCTTGGGAACGGATATTTTGAAATTTTGAAAAAGAGGGAAAATGGGCGATTTTCTAGGTTTAAAGTGAAAAAGTGCTCTGTAAAAATATCAGAAACCTTATTTATAGGCGAACACATTAATTTCTTTTATTAATTATGTTCTTTTATTAATTATGTTGGGCCCACTCCCATTCATTCCTATCCGCATACCAAGTGTTTAGAATGCATTATTTCTTCCGCAGAACATCTGCGGAACCTTGACATCTGTGGATGTCAACATCTGCGGAACCTTAACATCTGCGGATGTCAACATCTGCGGAACCTTACATCTGCGGATGTAAATGTTCAAACAATGCATTTGTTTTGCTGCTGAATCAGAAATCACATAATACTTCTACGGAAGAGAGGTATTACTGAAACTTCTGCGGAACATAAAAGTTTTTTTAAAACTTTAAATGTATGATATCTACTGAGTAGAATCACATGTTGATGTTGGACATTGTTGACTTTATTTGCATGGCAATTAAGTACAGGGAAGCAAGTTTCCTGTATCCTGCATTCAAGTTAGTGCTCAAGTTCCAATTCTTCAAAGTAATTCAGATCAATTATCAGCTTTTATTGTTTTTCATGCATGAACTACTCCCCCTAAATTTGTGATCAATGTGAGACTGTTACATTTATCATAAATTTAAGTTGTAAACAGGCATAACAGGCATATGACAGTCTAAATGAGAGAAACTCAGTTGAGATAACAATTAAACATCTGACAAACAGTTACATGCAGGCATATATATATAGAGGGATCATATTATAACTTGGCTTCTGCTGATGTTGATTAGTTGATTCAATACATACCTGATTGCAAGTATATACATCCACTTAAATTCAAACATGAGTATTGTATCAACTAGGCATGCTATTTATCATGTTGTGAAGTTTGTTATTCAGTAGCAATCATGAGTCCCACATTCAATTATCATTAGAGTATGTCTTCCATAGGTGAGGCAAATCACTACATTCCACACTTAATGTCTATGTACATTAAGTTATAAGTTCTATCTTGAGACAAATTACAGTCTCATGAATGCTTTGATGTTGAAGCTCTTTGACTTGATGTACAATGGATCACAAGTGATTCCTTTTTAGAGCTGAAATATGATCTTCATAGTCACCAGGTCTTTACTTTCGTAAAACAGAGGTGAACTTTAACCCAGGTCATTGTTTCCACAAAACAGAGGGAGAATGAAGATCACACTTGTTAATCACATTCCCAGGTCTTTGTTCACACAAAACAGAGGGAATATGACTTTGCAAAGATAGAAGATTATAAAGTATTTTACATAGTGTGCTTGTGTAAGTGATTTGATCACATCAGGAGAGAAAAGACCTTCCTGATTCTCAAATGGAATCCTCACAGACAGTTACCTCATGCTTTTAGTTTGGCATGCTCTTAGCTTTGTTGCCACTTAAGATGAACCTACTCACATATCAGTATGATATGAGTCAGATTTGAGTTTTTGTTTAATAGCCAAGTATAGTCTACTATCATTTCCCCAATATAATGCATGTATAGATGTTCTATCAGATACTTAAGTTATCCTTAACGATTACTCTGCACAAAGTCAGTCATATGCTTTTGTTGATTTATTCTAAGTTAATCATTCCCAAAGATTCTATCAGAAAATTAAATCTAACAGAATCAAATGCTTTAGTGAACAGATCAGCAAGCTGATTTGTTGTGTCTACTTTGACTAACTTGATTAGACCCTTTTCAGAGCAATCTCTCAGAAAATGGTATCTGATTTCAATATGTTTTGTTTTACTATGTTGAACTAGGTTAGCAGTTATAAACATAGCAGCTGAATTATCAATATGAATTGGTGTATGAAGGAAATTGTAACCATAATCAAGTAATTGGTTCTGCAACCAAAGTACTTGAGAGCAACCTGCTGAAGCAGCTATGTACTCTGCTTCAGCTGTGGATACAGATACATTTGTTTGCTTCTTGCACTGCCATGAAACAAGTCTTGGTCCTAAAAACTGACATCCGCCAGTCGTGGATTTTCTGTTATTGTTGCAACCTCCATAGTCACTATCTGAGTAGGAGTAGAGGCTAAAGTCTCCATCTTTGGGATACCAAAGTCCCAATGCAGGTTTGCCTTTCAGGTATCTGAAAATTCTCTTTACAGCATTCAGATGGGACTCCTTTGGGTCTGATTGATACCTGGCACAAACACAAACAGCAAACATGATGTCAGGTCTACTGGCAGTTAAGTACATTAATGAGCCGATCATTGATCTATACAATCTTTGATCTACGGATTTGCCAGCAGGGTCAGGCACAATCTTGTCTATTGTTGATGCTGGTGTCTTGCATGAAGTGGAATCAGCAAGATTGTACTTCTTCAAAATTTGATGAATGTACTTTTCTTGATTGATGAAAATGCCATCTGGTTTCTGATGAACTTGTAAGCCAAGGAAGAATGTCAATTCTCCCATGGAGCTCATCTGAAATTCAGATTTCATCAAGTCTTCAAAGCTTTGGCACAACTGCTTGTTGGTTGATCCAAATATTATGTCATCAACATATATTTGAACCACCAAACGATCTTGATGTTCATGTTTGAGGAAGAGTGTCTGATCAATTGTTCCTCTCTTGTAGCCATTCTTCAGCAGGAAGGATGATAGTGTGTCATACCACTTTCTGGGTGCTTGAAGAAGACCATACAAAGCTTTGTCAAGCTTGTATACTCTATGTGGATAATCAGGGTCTTCAAATCCAGGGGGTTGAGCAACATAGACTTCTTCATCAATTTTCCCATAAAGGAAAGCACACTTCACATCCATTTGATATACTGTGAACTTCTTGAAGGAGGCATAGGCTAGGAAAACCCTTATAGCTTTAATCCTTGCAACTGGTGCAAAGACTTCATCATAGTCTATTCCCTCTTCCTGAGTATAGCCTTGAGCAATGAGCCTAGCCTTGTTTCTCATAATGATGCCTCTGTCATCCAGCTTGTTTTTGAATAGCCACCTTGTTCTAATTGGGTGTTGACCCGTAGGCAAGTCTACAAGAGTCCACACTTTTTGTTTTCTGAATTGTTGTAGCTCTTCTTGCATAGCCTCAATCCAGCTGTTGTCTTTTAGTGCAGCTGTAATGTTTGCAGGAACTGTTTGGGACAAGAAGCAGGTGAACAAACAAATGTTTGCCACACCTCCTTTGTTCCTTGTAGTTCTTGTATTCAGATCTCCAATGATATTGTCTGTTGGATGAGCCTTGTGGATTCTGGTTGTTGAGACAGCATCAACTGGAACTGAGGTGTCTAAGTTTGAGAAACCCATTGAAGCAGATGGTGTCAGCTGAGAGGTTGAGTTGATGAAATAATCAAAAGGCTCATTGTCATGTGGATCAGCTTGTGTGTGAGTTGCTGCTTTGTCTTCTTCCACAGGAAGTTCTACGGAAGCAGCATTTTGTTCGTCCGCAGGAGGTTCTACGGAAGCAGCATTTTGTTCTTCCGCAGGAGGTTCTACGGAAGCAGCATTTTGTTCTTCCGCAGGAGTAACTGCAGCATCTACGGACACATTTTGTACTTCCGTAGACGATGCATTACCATTCACGGATGAACATTGTTGTGTTGCAGGCATGGTTTGTTGATTTAACCCTTCCTCTTTATCCCTTAGTTCAGCAGCTGAGGCAGGACTTACATCTGCGGATACTGATGCATCTGCGGATGTATTTACTGATGTAACTTCATGCTGCTGACTTGATTCTTGCTGAGGTGCAGTTGAAAGTTGTGCCCTTGGTGGGTCAGCTGTCAGAGGCACTTCATTCAAACTTGGAGGTACAAATGGATAGCATGTATCCGCAGCACCTGCATTGATCAGATAACCAGTGTTAAATGATTCCATTAATGGATCTATATCAAATAACCAAGAAGATCCTTTTACATTAGTGGTAAACATGGATTCATCAAAAGAAACATTTGGAGTCTCTTCAACTATGTTATGTTCTGGAATATAGACCCTATATGATTTAGAAGTGGATGAATATCCAACAAAGAAACCATCATAGGCTTTTTCAGAAAATTTTCCCAATTGTTCTTTAGTATTCAAAACAGACACATGACACCCAAAAGCTCTAAGATATCCTATAAAAGGTTTCCTTTTAAATAAGAGTTCATAAGGTGTTTTATTATGTTCTTTGACTATCAAAGTTCTATTTTGAACATTGCAAGCTGTATTCACAGCTTCTGCCCAGAAAGTAATGGGCAACTGAGAATCAGCTAGCATTGTTCTGGCTGCTTCTATGAGTGTTCTATTTCTCCTTTCAGCCACTCCATTTTGTTGTGGAGTTCTTGGTGCACTGAATTGTCTTGCTATTCCTTTATTCCTGCAAAAAGAATCCAGATCAGCATTAACAAACTCAGTTCCATTATCACTCCTAAAAATTTTAACTTTTAAATCAAGTTGATTCTCAATCTTGATCACAAAGTCCATTAATGTTTCAGATGTTTCACTCTTATGTTTTAAAAAGAAGACCCATGTGAATCTAGTGAAATCATCTACTATCACCAAACAATATTGTCTTTTTCCAATGCTCAGCACATTGGTTGGACCAAAGAGGTCCATGTGAAGCAATTTGAGTGGTGTAGTGTTAGTGTTAATTGTTTTGGATTTATGGGACACTCGGTGTTGTTTTCCTTTATAACATGAAGAACAATGATTAGAACAGTGAAATTCTTTCTTTGGTAATCCAATGACTAAGTCATTTTTCACCAGTTTATTCATGTTCTTCATGTTGGAATGGACAAGCCTTCTATGCCACATTTTAGATTCATCTTCTGAAGATTTAGACAGCAGGCATGTCTCATGATTAGTGAGTGTTGTGTTGTTCATATCCAAGATATATGTGTTGCCTTTTCTTGATGCTTTGAGAAGGATCCAGTCTGCTGGAACTGTAAAACCTGGCTTAAGAATGTAACAGTTAGTGTTATCAAATAGTGTTAAGTAATTTTGATCACAAATTTGGGAAACACTAAGTAAATTATACTGCAAATTTTCACAGTAATTTACTTTCTCAAATGTTAAAACACCATTAGTTACCATTCCTTCACCAACAATTTTACCTCCCTTCTTATCCCCACCAAATGCCACATAAGAGGCATGTTTATGTTTGAAGTTATGGAGAAGTGCACAGTTGCCTGTCATATGTCTGGAACAACCACTGTCAACATACCACTTGTTGTCAACTGTCCATGATTGTTCCTGCAAACAAAAAGAAATTAGTTAGAATTGACAATCCAAGGCTTAATTGTCTTGGATTTGCCAGATGTGTCAACAATAGTTACTCCTTCATGAATTAATCTTGAAGTTTCATTATTAGTTGTTTCTTTTTGATTTGATGGTTGTGAGGATGATTCTGTTGAAGATGAGTCAGGTTTCTGGATGCCTTCATGCTTCTCTGATTCTTTCTTCAAAGTAACTTGTTTTGGTTGGTATTTTAACTTTGGAGAGGATCCTGTGGTTTTGAAAGTTTCTTCATCTTTCAGCTTTGATTGAAACACAGGAGTTCCTTTAGCAAAGTTGTCAAAGAAACCATCAGCTGCTTCAGTTTGTTTATCTGACAAATCCACCTTTTTGTGAGGTGTCTTAGACTGTATTGGTGCTTTCTTCTTCAAAGTCTTGTTCGCAGCAGAGGATCTTTTCTTTGACTTTTGTTGTTCTTTCTGAATCTTTGTCTCTTTGTCACTTTCTGAGGATTGAGAATCTGATTCAGATGATACATCTTGTGACTTCTTTTTGCTCTTTTTCTTGTTCTTCTTATTAAAATAACATTCCTGAGTTGAATGGTTATTTTTGTTACATATGGCACAGTGTTTGTTGAAGAAACAATCATCAGTCATGTGATTGTTCATATTGCAAATGGAACAATAGCTGCTGAAATAGCATTCATCAGTATTGTGATTCTTCATATCACACCATTTGCAATATTTTTCTGAATTTTCTTTAGATTCAGCCTTCTTTTTATTGTTCTTTTTCTCACTTGCTGAAGCATCAGTTGATTTCTTCTTGTTTTTGTTTGGAGCATCATCATCTGTTGCTTGTTTTCCTTTGGCTGCCATTTGTTGCTTGATATTCACCTTTTTCTGTGCATGTTTGTTTGTCTCTCTTTTTACCTCGTCCGCAGAATCAGCTTCTTTCTTCCGTTGCTTTTCTGCGGATTCAGTGATTTTTGTCTTCCGCAGAAGATCTACGGACTTGGTAAATTTTGCTTTTCGCAGATGTTCTACGGATTCTTCAGATTTCTTTTTCTGATGATCTTCAACACTTGAATTTTTCTTTTGCTTTGTTGAAGTTTGTTGTTTCTTACCTTTCTCTGAAGACAAATGTATCTCAGAACTTGATCCGCAGCTATCAACTTTGTGAAGGTTCAGCTCTTGAAGTCCTTCATTCAATTCAGCAATCCTCTTGCAGATAGTCTTCAGCATGTTCCGTTGCTTTGGAGGATACTGCAGCTTTGATTCTTCTAGTACCCGCGGAAGACCAGTTTCAACTTGAACATTCTTACCAATGTTCAGTTGATCAGTATCATGTTCATCAGAATCATCCAAGTCATCATACTTATCAAAATCTGATTCATTATGTTTAAGTGATTCAGATTCCGTAGATTCAGTTTCACTTATCTCAGTTTCATGACTGTTATTTATGTCAATTTTGGTGCTTTGCACAAAATGTTTTGACAAATTGTTAGTCATTGTTTCAGGTAAAGGTGTGTAGTTATCATTAATAGGTGGTGCAACAGCATTATAACCCAACCCTGACCTGTTCTTTGATTCAATATGAGAGTTTAACAACTTCTCATATTATTGAGATGATAATTGAAACTTCTGAAGTTTCACTTCAGTTGATGCATGATCAGCCATGGATTTTGTTAAGGAAGTGGTCAGATGCTCAACTTGGGCTTTGAGGCTGTAATTTTCAGAAACATATTTTTCTAAATCCTTTTGTAAAGTATTTATTTTGATTTGATATAATTTTTGTTCTCTTAAGTGTGATTCATTTAAAATCATAGTTTCCTTTACTTTATCAGCCAATTGTTGAGCATGGACTCTATATCGTTCAACTTCCTCAACACATGATGATGAACATAACCTGTCTTTTACCTCTCTGGCCATAGGAGGAACTTTGTTTTCCATATGTGCCATTAATGCTTGATTCTCCTCTATCACTTCCTTCTCATACAAACTCCAGTCACATGTGCCATCTTGAAGGATGATCAGCCTAGTCTCCTTAGGATTGCTTGGTCCTGCTGATGTATTTGTGGCTGGTTGGGATGGTAGCTGAGGATGTCTATGCAGAGATCTTTGAGAGGTTGATTGCTGATTCTGATATTGTTGTTGCTGCTGATTTTGTTGCTGCTGATGCTGATACTGCGGAGAGATTGTTGGTTGCATTCTCTAGAGAAGTGACCATAGAGATTGCACTTGAAGCATCTGACTTTTGATTTATCAACACCAATCTTTGATGTTTTGCTTGCTGCAGCCAGATTTTTATTTCTCCGCAGATATTGCTTAGCTCTGTAAGCAATCATTGCCATCTGCCATTGTAGATCCATCTCTTCTACTACATCAGGAGGGAGTTCCTCCAAATCTTGCTGACAGATGTTTGCTGATATGAGTGAACTTCCAAGATATGCTTGAAAGCTAGAACTAAAAGCTGCAAAGGCTGCTTTTTGTTCTTCAGAATCCAATATGACAGTTATTGGTTCTGATTGTTTGTTATGTTGAGAAGAGTTTGCAGTTGCTGATGTTTCCCTTTTCTCTTCAGATCTTCCCTTTTCCTTTTGATTTTTACTTTGAGATGATTTCTTAGTGGGTTTGGATGCATAAAAACTAACTTCCTCTTCATCATCACTCAAAGTACAAGAGTTATCACTTTCATTGTTTGAGATAAATGCACTTCCAGCATTTTTTGTTTCCTTGAAGTGATATGGTGAGACATGAGTTCTCACACTCTTGTTTCTTGATTGTTCATCCAGTTCAAGAGCTTCTACCTTAGCAACCAATGTATCCAGACCTGTTGTCTTAAGATCTATGGTATTCTTGAACATGGAGACTGTTTGCTTCCAACTTTCAGGCAAAGTGTGGAGCATCTTCTTGTTTAATTCCTCAGTGGTATATTTTAACTCCAAGATGTTCATCTCAGTAACAAGTTGCATAAATCTATGGAGTTGCTGAGGAATTGATTCACCCTCAATATGATGAAAAGTTTCATATTGTGATCTAAGGGTGTCCTTCCTTATGCTTCGGATCTCATCACTCCCTTCACAGAGAGTGTGGAGTATCTTCCACAGGGAATTTGCTGTCTTGTAGTTTTCACACCGGATCAAGATTTCTTCTGGTAAAGCCATACTAAGCAAGCTGTATGCTTTAATATCGACTTTGACCTTCTTGACATCATCAGGTGGCAGGTCTTTAGTGCTGATTGGTTGATTTTTGTCATTATAATCCGACCCAAGAGTGGGTGGAATATAAGGACCTTGAGTGATGGACTCCCACAAGTCAGAATCTGTGTAGTTCACATGATTCCTGAACTTGATCTTCCAGGATTTAAAATCAGCTTGGTTTCCAACTTTGGCGGTTGATAAGATCCTCCACCAAAAGTACTCATGTTTAATGCAAAAGAATTAATCAAAAATAAATGCTAAAATTGATAAATCTATCAAAGACACAGATCTAGTATTCAATTGATTTGAATATAGATCTAAATCAAACAAGCAATGAGACAGTGCTTGCTGAACGACAAGTCGTTGATTTAATTGTTTGAAAATCAATTAAACAATTTTAATACTGATAGATCAATTGATCTAAATCAATGAGCACCAATGGCTCTGATACCACCTGTGAATTCAAGGATCGCAATTCAGGAATTACCAGTATTAAAATAAATCAATTTAATGATCGCGGAATTATCACTAATTGACGTTTAATTGTTTGT